>CM042538.1:26550399-27002899 GCA_023630585.1 Cranoglanis bouderius
GAAGATTTCTTTAAGAGAGTTTGATGGATGTCTAAAGATATTAGAACACGTCTTATACAATTCAAAATATTGCACAGATTCTACTGGACACCCAGCAGGCTGTTTACAGCAGGTTTGAGGTACAGTCCAGATTGCTGGTGATGGCAGAAGGACCTGTTTCATGCCCTATGGCAATGTTCAGAATTTTTGGCGAGAGGTGCACGATTATATCTCAAAGATCACAGGCCCAGTTCAATTTCTGTCCCAGTTTGTATATTCTTGGTGATCCACAACCTTTAGGTCATATTAGGAAAGCTGGATACAGGGCAGCCATCAACTTATGAGTGGTTCTCAGCTTTTAGTGGAGGAAATCTCTCGATTTTCAATAAGTTATGTAACCCATTCCGTGGCAAGGCAGGAAAATGGTTGCAGGACTTGATATATATAGCTCTTTTTTTCTCTGTGTGTGTGTATATTTATTAATTAATTTACTTTTGTTTTGTGTGTCTTTATGTTTTTTTGTTTACATGATTGAGCATATGTATGTTTTACATTGTTGCTTGTTTGTAAGAATAAGAAAACCCAATAAAATATAACTCATAAAAAAATATTAAATAAATAAAAAATAAAAAACATTTTTAAAAGAGTTTGATGGTGTGTTGATGGTAGAAAATAATAAGTAACAATAAACTACTTGTAATGAGGCCTTATTATTTTATTTATTTATTTTTTTTTTTTAAAACGATAAACTGCAAATTTTCCAATGCAGAGATCATCTGATTTATCTTTACTTTTCATTGTCGCTGGAGTGGTATCATCAAGTGCATCTTTTGTATGTTAATGTTTTTTGGTTGTTGTTTTTTTTGTTTGTTTGTTTTACCTGGGAAGGTGCATGTGTTGTACTTTTAATTAGCTTTTAGGGTAAAGCTTTAAAAGATACATCAGTGGTCCTTATAAGGTCCAATTATGTATCTTCAATTATTTTTAAAGGTACACTATATTCATATAGTGTCAAAAATATATACTAAAGGTACAAAAGATGCAATCTGTTTAGTGCTCTGAAATTCTGCATCTGTATTCAGATTTAACCCCAATGTGGGTGTGTCCTAACCCTATTTTCCATACATTTTTTGTTTCGTCCTGTGGGTTCCCAGTCCCGATACACACCTCTAGCCTGAACCAGATGTCCTGTGAGGAAAAAAACAGCATGTGTCCTATTCTGTATCCATTTACAACAAATTATCTGTTCAATCCAAATAATACAGTCGTATTCGGTTACATTCATAGCAAGAAGGAAAAGTACAACTGGTAAACTGTAAACTAGTAAACTGCTGCCATTCTTTCCGCACTGGAGCACATCCCAAAAAAAAAAAAAAAAAAAAAAAAAAAAACATCTCAAATGTTCATCTCAAATTGATTTCTTCTATACGCATCCACATCCACCATGGACACTTTAATGAAGTTTCAGTAAAAATCTCTTCATTTCAACATCAGCTCTCAGTCACTCCAGCTCGTTCTGTTCTGTTAGTTTGATGGAGGTGGTGGTGGAGGAGGGTAGAACATGGGTCCTGGGTAAGGACAGGGGTGCCAGGGGTCTATGCCCATGTGAGGAGGTGGGGCTCGGGGGTAGGGAGGGTACCCATGACCTCGGAAGGGAGGCCTGTATGGGTCAGGAGGTTGGTGCATGAAGTCCTGTTGAAAGTGAGGATTGGCGTGATAGTTAGCGTGGAAGCCACCACGATGCTCGTGATGCGCAGGCCGGCCGCGCGGCAAGTTCCTGTTCTGCCGGGGTTTTCTCCTTGGGGGAGGCGGAGGTCTACTGGCAGAGGACTCACTGTCTGCTGAGAAAATATTGTGTGAGAATTTTCCTGACACTAAATGCTATTACGAAGAAGCTGTCCTATTCCGTCATCTAATAGTGAGGTACAGAGCAGGGTTTATAAGAGGTGTGAGGTAATGAGCAGTGGCTCACCTGAGTCTGACTCTTCTTGTTTCTGCTGCTGTGGTCTCCTCTGTGTCTTCAGTTTCTGCTTGGCCATCTTCTCCTGCTCATCATCACTAAAATCCAGGGCCTGCATAAACACACACCACACACAGCCACAGTCCATTAGCTTCTCTAAGAACCAGAGATGGAAACTCACTAATCACTAATTAGCATTCTTGACTAATTCTTGGCTGTCCAGACCCTAGTTATTTACATTTGCTTGAGGAATAAGATTAAGAGCTAAATTATATGAACAATGTCCATTTCTGTCCAGGTAGCACTAACCCATTCACCATGGAGCCAAAGAGATCCTCAGCCTCTGCTCTGCAAAGTTTTCAAGTAGGGATGCATCTAATCCGATACTGGTATCAGGTACCAGTCCGATACCGTGCTCATTTACTCACACTCGTAAAAAAAAATAGACATTAAAAAATGCTCCGATAGTAAAGTCCCATACCACATGATATGGAGTGACGTGAAAGTAGTGTACGTGGTCATGTATGAACAGACGACATGAAATGCCAGAGACCTGCACGTACTTTACGATGGCAATCCAAGCAAAGCAGACTGCATAATGTGTGTTGTGTAAAGATCAAGAAGACCTGCTATAGCTTCTAACAACATAAGTAACCTGATAAAACATCTCAGGTCGTTTAAACAGTATGTTTAATGGTGAGCCGTCGATTTGAGAGCACGCAGCAGTATAAACGAGCATGGTCTTTAAAAAAAAAAATCATTGTACCGTGGGTAAACACTTCAGTAGTGACTAACGAATGTACAAAAACATCACGTTTACCTCTGGCGGAGGCTCCTGGTCGTTTTTCCAAGAAGCATCAGATCCTTTAGTTCTGCAGTCATTAAAAAAAATCAGAAAATCAAACAAACGGGAAAAAAAAAAAAAAAAAACACTATAAGACTAGAAATTCGTAAACATTTACATGAGTTACTCACTGCTTGATCTGTTCTACAAAGATGTACTCGGTGAAGTCTTTGATTTTGGGGGCAAAGTAAACCGGCTCATTTATTTTGAGGTCCCTCTGTTCTATGTCCTCCTGAGAGTTGAATCTCAGGATGTAATACGGCTGGCACACAGGACCAAAGACTTCAAACACCTAGGAGAAGAAAAAAAAACGGATCAAAAGATTCGGTTTGATCAGTAGCTCGATGGTCAGCAATCGGACAAAGGAAAGGGTTTTTTTTTTTATTTTTTATATATCACAGCTGGTCATATCATTCAGGGGGGAATAAATCCTAAACGCATATGAAATTTACGAGTAGAGAACGTACCCTGCCGATAGACACCCTGTCCTTGTTGAACAGGACGCTGTCGTCGTTCAGGGGTGGAGTGTCCTTTTTAGACTCGATAATAACTAGAAAATGAAACAAACATGAGATCTGGAGCTAGCTATGAACCTCGTTCATAATGCTCCCGATCATCGCTCGTGGAGCTAGTGAGCCAGGTTACACTGTAACCATGGCAACTGTATGATCAGTTTTAACTCTTAATATGTGATTTATGGATTTGGATCTCTCTAAAATATACCGAGTTGATCCACGACGCTTGAGATGAGTCCAACTGGCTCCATGTCGGTGCCGTCAGGAAGGCTGATGGTCAGATTCTCCACTGCAGGAAGGTCCTACACACAATTCAGTCCAAAATGACTTCCTAACAGTGATGATAGCGCTGTATTTCTACTAAAAAAAAGGATTTTTTTCCTCATCTAATTTGAGTATATTTTATACATGATCTGCTGCACATACAGAGCTGACACTGAGAACACTGCACACGCTCTCTCACCTCGATAAGCAGCTCATCCTGAGTTCTCACTGGTGCTGTTTTTTTCCCAGGAGCAACACCGTCTTCCTCTTCATCCTGCTCAAGTTTATTCATCACCATGACAACGGGGTCAGATGAGGAAGACGAGGATGAGGAAGATGTTGACGAAGAGGAGTCCGACTCACTGAAAAAAAGCAGATTATCATAACTTTCTCTCTTGTTTATCTTGTTAATTAACTATTAATTAAATTAATTGTATTTTACTGCTCTTGTTAAGCACCAGTACACAAGACAAATTCCTCCTACATGTAAACCCACGGTACTTGGCAATAAAGGTTATTCCTATTTGTGTAATTGTAACCAGCGGACGGTTGTAGGTCATCTATACACCGCAAATGTCACATCACATCACAACATAACACTGATAGAATAACATTGTAACCTTATAACGGAGGCTGACACATAAATAACAATGCCTAGAGGTGAGTGCAAAAGTTTTCATCCCCTCCAGCTTAAAGAGTTATAAAGGCAAAGGCTTGACATGTGAGTTATTTAAAAAATATTTATATTCTCTATATAATATTTATACCATATTCAGAAAGGGAGATATAAACATCTTGCTTTGTCTGCTTAATTTGTTCCTAAAGGTATGTAAACTTTTGCACTCTATTTGCAACTATTCTGATTTCCTAACAAGTGGGAAACAAATCTGAAGATTTATTCAATGTGCGTCATTTTGTGTTATAGATACAAGCACCTCAACCATCTTGAGCAAACGAAATCTTATGCGTATTAACATATACCAAACCCATTTAAGAAAACAGCGTGCGATTTGTGTTATTTCACCTCTCCGAGAGCTCGTCCGAGCTGTCGTCTCTATACTGCGTGCTCAGCAGAGCCAGAGATCCTCCTCCTCCAAGGAGAGGGCTCACTGTGTCTTTCTCTGCAGTCCTCTTCGCAGCGTCAGAGTGCTGATCCCTGTTCGGTTCACACACGCTCGTCTCCATCTCCTCGTCCCACTTCGGGGTGATCTCTGCTGTTCCCGATGCAGGTACGACTTCATGGCCCGTAGAATCTTTGTCTACAGTCCCAATGGAAGTTTCAGGGTGCTGATCTCTGTCCTGTTCAGAAACGCACGCCTCCATCGCCTCATTCGGGTTTGGAGTGATCTCTGCTGTACACACCTCAGAAACAACCTCATGGCCCACAGAGTCATTCTCCACAGTCCCAGACACACCAGTCTCCATTTGCGTAATCAGCCCTGTTACACCTGGATCAGGTACGACTTCATGGCCCCGCAGTTCACCTGGTTTCTCATGTTCGGGCGACAGCTTGTCAACTGCTTTTTCATCCACGTCACACTGGAATTTAAATAAAAACAAAAAACACAATGTTGGCATTGTTGTCACTATTATTAATTAATTATTAATGTATTATTAAAATATATATATATTTTTTTAAATACAATATTAAAAACATTACTAAAAATATTATAATATTAATAGTAATATATAAAATATTACTAATTTTATGTTTTTATACTTTGTACAGCACTTTGCAAAGTTGCTAGATAAATAAAAATACAAATAAAAATCATTCCTTCCCTTCGTAAAACTGACAAGTCCCGCCTCCTGTAATATGATTGGCTGGACGTAAGCCGGCGCCCCTGAATAGCCACGTCCCATTGGTGTTCTGTTTGTAAGTATGAATTGTTAACCAATCGTAATCGAGGAGGCGGGATTTGCGGGAATACATACAGGAGATTGAGTGAAAAGACCGCTTCGTTTAACATTTGTTGAATGCAACTTTATTTTTTTCACCACGCACGTGCGTGTCCGCGGTAACATGGCGGCCGTTACATTTATCCCTCGCCAGTTACAAATTTAACAGCGACCACGTTTGAGCCAATTTATATCACATGTTAAACTTGTTTTCCGTTTGACACCGTTATTAAATATTTATAGAGGAAGAGTAAACGGTACCTGAGCTTCTCCGCTAAATGAACACAAACGCGTTTCACATGCACGAGCTCGTTATAAGTCAAAATACAAATAGCACAGCTGACATCACACCACACACTGTACCTCGCGGGATATCAAGCCTTCAGGATTTGTAGTCTCCATATTTTTTTTTTCTTGTAGATATTCTTGTTTTAAGCGATGCCTCAAATCAACCCTGAAACAACCATGATAGCCACGCGCGCTCCGTACACGCCTTCTACAACGTCACTTCCTGATTGTGCACCGACGCGTCGTTTATTTCAAAATAAAAGCCGGATATATTTCGAACAGTTTAAAAATAAAACGTATTTTATTTATTGTATGCGTTAAGGAAAAAAAGAAGAAGAAAGAAATACGTTACAGTCCTTCCTTCCTTTCCTCTTTCCTTTCTTTTCGTACTTCCTTCTTTTAATCTTTCCTGCCTTCCATCCATCCTTCCTTCCTTCCTTCTTTCCTTTCATTGACCTGTCCTTCTTTCCTTCCTTCCTTCTTTCCTTCCCTCCTACTGTCCATCCTTCCTCCTTTCCATCCTTCCTTCCTTCCATCCTTCCTTCCTTCCTTCCCTCCTACTGTCCATCCTTCCTTCCTTCCTTCCTTTCATTGACCCTTCCTTCCTTTCTTCCTACTGTCCATCCTTCCTTCCTTCCTTTCATTGACCCTTCCTTCCTTGCTTTCCTCCTACTGTCCATCCTTCCTTCCTTCCTTCTTTCCTTCCTTTCTTCCTTCCTTCCTTCCTTCCTTCCTTCCTTCCTTCCTTCCTTTCCTCCTACTGTCCATCCTTCCTTCCTTCCTTCCTTCCTTCCTTCCTTCCTTCCTTCCTTCCTTTCATTGACCCTTCCTTCCTTCCTTCCTTCCTTTCTTTCTTCCTTCCTTCCTTCCTTTCTTTCCTCCTACTGTCCATCCTTCCTTCCTTCCTTCTTTCCTTTCATTGACCCGTCCTTCTTTCCTTCCCTCCTACTGTCCATCCTTCCTCCTTTCCATCCTTCCTGCCTTCCTTTCATTGACCCTTCCTTCCTTTCCTCCTACTGTCCATCCTTCCTTCCTTCCTTCCTGCCATTGACCCTTCCTTCCTTCCTTCCTTCCTTCCTTGCTTTCCTCCTACTGTCCATCCTTCCTTCCTTCCTTCCTTTCCTCCTACTGTCCATCCTTCCTTCCTTTCTTCCTTTCATTGTCCCTTCCTTCCTTCCTTCCTTTCCTCCTACTATCCATCCTTCCTTCCTTCCTTCCTTCCTTCCTTCCTTCCTTCCTTCCTTTCATTGACCCTTCCTTCCTTCCTTCCTTCCTTCCTTCCTTTCTTTCCTCCTACTGTCCATCCTTCCTCCCTTCCTCCCCTCCTCTCTTCCTTCCTTCCTTCCTTCTTTCCTTCCTTCCTTCTTTCTGTCTATCCATTGACCCTTCTTTCCTTTCCTTTCTTCCTTCCTCCCTCCCTTCCTTCCTTCCTTAAGTAATTAATAAATTACTTCCTCCACAGTGAACAGGCTTAGGTAGTGTATGAGTATTGAATCTGCCTCTTTTATTATGAGTTATGGGTTGTTATTAGATCTAGATATTGGCCCTCTAAACAGGTTCGAATCATACATTTACAACTGCATAAAGGCTGTACATGTGACATGTATATACCCCTAAAGATGACACCAACAGTACGTTTCAGAGTTGAATTGTGCAGCTGTTCTTTTATTATCACAAAGTAAGTGGCTATAATATAACAGTGAAAATAAAATTTCTCTATGATATGAACATGGAAATGTGATTTCTGGATAAACTGTAAATAAATAAATAAAGGTGCATTTTTCATTTTCTTTCACCCAGAAACCAGCAGAGAGCTGAACTTTACCTCTAATTAAATTAAATGAGAGCGTATCCTGCAACTACTTTATGAGTTTTGTATGTATTTAATCATGTCACTTTTAAAAGTTTAGTCTGTGGAAACGGAGCTGCCCTCCAGAGGGATCAGTCGTCATTTCCGGTTCTTCAGGGCTGCAATCCAGCACTGTTTAGTGATTTCCCATCAGTTAGCCAACAGGTTTAGAGAAGACAGAACAGCTGGTACGTGAATCTGAACTTCATCAGGGAACACATCTGTGTAATAGTAAAATACAGCCACAAGAGGGCGGCATTTTAACCCAAGTTCATTAACATTCATTCATTCATTCATTCAATCATTTGTATAAGAATGTTTATTCCATAAACCAGTAGTAAAACACTAACATGTTGAATGTTGAATCATAGTCTAATCTCTGATTATCATTTTATACACAGCACTGTTGAATGCTTCATTCTGATTGGTCAGAAAGTGTTCATTAATTTTCAATAACAGCAGCTCTGACAGTGGTTCTGGCTGCAAAGTTTATATTAATACTTTATTGTTTCTATAGTAGCAGCTCATTCACAGGGACTTGTATGGTGGACACTTTGCATAATCCAAGCCTAATAATACACAGATTCTTTGTTGTCATTAAACCAAAAAATTATATTCATTGATATGCTGATGTTTTCTGTAGGGATTTTTCTTTTTCTTTTTTTTTTTTACATTTAGAGAAGGAGTCTCCAGTGTCAGCACATTGTAACATTAATTTTTCAGACACCTGAGAGACTTTGAGACGAGCTGCATTTTCTGTCCCACTAACTTTCCAGAGAGAGAAGAGAGAGAGACTGGTGAGGGAGTTTATAACTGCTATAATGTAAGTGATAACAGGAACTAACTTGTAAATCATTAGCAAATTGCTGTGGTATAAAATGAATAAAACACTTCAGGATGCACTGTTCCTGGAAAGTAATCACCATCATGGTGGTAACAGTGACTCCACTTCACATCGTGTCGCATCACACCAACCTGTCATTGATTATTTTCCTATCACAGCATGCCCCCAAGTGTTTTATTCCTTACATAAAGTTTCCATTCAGAGGGTTACGCTTGATGTCTCCGTGTGAGATACAATTGAGTGCAAAGATTTGCATCCCTCGTGGTTTCAGAAAGAAATGGAAAGCGCACCACTATTTTACAGTTAAGCTACAAAAACAAATAAAGTGGAAAAAATTAAATTAGTTGTTCTGCAGCAAGAGAATGATTTTGTTAATAAAAATGTATGCAGACGTACATTCGTTCAAATATTACTGATCTTATTAAAATACTTAACATCATACATGCCTTCATAGATTTCTTTGTGTCCTTGTGATTTCAGGTGTCCTTGAGTGCCATGAAAGTCGCCTACAAATGGAATGTATTATTATTATTATTATTATTATTATTATTATTATTATTATTATTTCATGAATAATTTATTGAAATATAAAAGCTAAATGCATTAAAAGCAACGCTCTTTTGTTACCTCTTTGGATCATCATATACGTGTGTGTGTGTGTGTGTGTGTGTGTGTGTGTGTGTGTGTGTGTGTGTGTGTGTGTGTGTGTGTATAAAACCACCATCATATCATATCTCCTGTGCATGCATGATTATGTTTCTATGCAGACTGTACGAGCTTATCTGTTTCCCTTTATCAGCCCGTCTTCCTCTGTGCTACTTGAAATAGAAACCTTCGTTCTGCGTATCTGCTAAAAGCAACATTGGAAACAGCTTCAGTACGGATTTACATCGTTCTTTTCATGCACTGTGAGCAGATCTTCCATGAGGAATCGTCTAAATTGGACAGTGATGGACATAAGACGTTGTAGATTCTGATAATCTTGGCAAAAAAAAAAAACAATTAGAGTACTGTTTTCTGCTTCTGTAGTCTCGTCGAAATGAATGAGAAAGTCTGAGGACGAAACTGCGTCTACTGAGTTAAGTGTCACAACTCAGGCCACCTGGACTTCAACAGTACGGAAAACGTCATTCGTAGATAACGGGCTCGACCACAGAAAAGATACAATCTGAGTTATAGTTTTTTCATAAATTAACTAACACTGACCGCAACACGGATAACCACTGCATGTTAGCTTTTCAGAGACAGTATGAGTAGAGACGGACCACTGATTAAAATGTTACTGGGACGTGTAACACTCAGCGTTGGTTAAGACCAGAAAAAAACCTGATCTGTCAGATTCTTACTGGCACATGTGCAGATACAGGGCATTTTGCTGTGTTAATTATAGAGAAGTATGCAGGAGCCGTAGCTGAAGCAAATGTATTTTTTGTGTGCTTTTGGAGCCAAAGACAACCCGCTATGCTGTTTTATCAGACTTTAGCAGCCATTTCAGTTTCAAAAGTCATCTTGTTAATTTGTTTCTGTTCTTTATGTGTCTCTTCCCATTCAAGCAGATATGAGTGGACAGACTTTACTAGAAGGACTTTTTATGCCTTAGTACACAGTCATATTAGCATTGTCAGACTATTCCTTTAAACAATAAGTCCTTTAACTTATTAATATGCTAAATGCCGAGTACAGGCAAAGTGAATCAGAACATTGTACCGTGCCTCATCCAACAACCTGATGTTTGCCTTTGACATCGACTATGTTATGGCATAATATGAGCAGCTTTTGGAGTCAGGTAATGATTTAAAGCCTCTCTCTCTTTTTCACATCATCAATGACAAGAAATTTATTTAACCTTACTAAAAGAAAATGTGAAAATTGATAAAATGGAACAGTTAACATGTAAAGCTACTACTTATATCTTACTGTCTGTTTATATGTGACATTCATATTCTTGGCTGCCATGACTTTTTGTTATTGACTCAGAAATCCGGGGCTCATTATAGAAAAATACAAGTTATTATAAGAGTTGTATTTACAACATTGCGGTGATGTTCATGTACGCTCACTTCAGAATTCCTATTTGCAATAGGACTTATAGGCATAGGACTCAGATGGCTGTGGCATCGTCGGGATTTTCGCTTTTCGGTTGCACCACTCAGGAGAACTTCAATTCCTAGCTGTGAGTACTGTTTAGCTAACACTGCTAAACAGGAACATCAGGCCTTAATGGAAAATATGGAGATATGTTATCTTAATGTGCAGATTGACATCAATGGAGTCTGGAGTAAAGTAACACACACTTATCTGCCCTCATTTGTCCTGCTTGTTTGGATCACTTTACAGCCATTATACCTGATTTAGCAGTAAACAGTTGTATTTTATTATTTAAAACATTAAAGTACAAAAATCAGTTTAGCGTGATTTCA
Organism: Cranoglanis bouderius; assembly: GCA_023630585.1. NCBI lineage: Eukaryota > Metazoa > Chordata > Actinopteri > Siluriformes > Cranoglanididae > Cranoglanis > Cranoglanis bouderius. The sequence continues at coordinate 26,561,262 of CM042538.1, forward strand.
TTTGCATGTGAAGTTAGCAAGTGTTTTGTTTGAAGTTTGTTTGAACTCTCGGTAGTCTTACACTAAAGCCAACAGAGGCTTTATAAATTCGTTTGACTTGACATGGGTATTATGATATTATGTACTTTCCATAGGGAGGCAGTTGTGTCCAGTGCTACAAAGAAGATATGATGAAAGTTGCTCCAGCTTTTCCACTGATCCACAACAGCTGAATGCAAAAGAGCAGTGAGGAAAGAGTGGGCTATAGAAAACTACAGTACAAACAGTACATTACTGCAGACTGTGCAAACAAAAACTATTGTTTTGTGTTTAAAAGTATATAGTAAATATATTCCAAATCTAAAATGTCGCAAATACAAATGATTGTTTTCCAATAACAGCACACCCCGATGTGTTTCATTTCTCTTACACCACAGCAATTTTCTGATGCTAAGGGTTTTTGTGTGTGTGTGTGTGTGTGTGTGTGTGTGTGTGTATTTATTTATTATAAAACAATTAATAAATCAAAGGATAAGAGAGGAAAAAAAGTTAAAAATTACATTAAAAATATTATGAACATAGTACTCATCTACAAATCAAACACCATTCTGCAGCAAAAATAGTAACAAATACTTGGGGAAAAAAAGGAAATATATAACTATCCACACTAATACACACACACAGGCCACTCCACCAGGAACACCTGTACACCAAATGAGCCAACCACATGACCCCGATCTCGGCACAGCTGTCAGCGCCAGACTCTCCTGGGAACCCCGTGCACAACAGTCTCTGAAGTACACCCAGAGCGGCGTGAAAAACAAAAAACATCCAACAAGCAGCAGCTCTGCAGGCAGAAAAGCATCTTAGAATGCGTAGCACATCGAACCCTGAGGCAGAACCCACAACAGCGCCACTCCTGTCAGCCGAAAACAAGAATCAGAGGCCACTGCGGGCACAAGTCCAGTAGAGTCCAAGACTGGAAAAAACTTTGTCTGCTCCTATGAATTCGAATTTCTGCTGCAACATGCAGATGGTAGGGTCAGAACATGGAGCCAATCTGCCCTGCGTCAACAGCTCAGGTTTCATCAGCAAGGATTTCCTAGCACACTGGGAAATCTGGCTCCTCAGCACCTGTCAAGCATTGTCTGAAATCCCCAGCTCATCCGAGTATCGCTGCTGACCATGTGACTCTGCCCCTTACCCCAGTCCTTACCCTGGCCACTTCCAGCAAGACGATGTGACAAAGCACAAATATACAGTACTTAGTGGTGAAAATTGCAATGGTGAGATGAGTGGTGGATCTGGAATAAATATGTACATCGAACAGTAGTAAGTAACAGTAGATGTTTTGTTCGGCTAGGTGTGTTACATGCTATGAGCGAATTCAATTCAATTTAATTCAGAATTTTATTTGTATAGAGCTTTTAACAAAACTCCCTGAGACGATATGAGGAAGAGAGCTTCCAGACTCAAAAGGGAACCCATCCTCATCTGGGTGACAATGAATAGTGCGGATATAAATAATTTCCTTCCATAACTGTGTACTACATGGTCAAAAAGTGCAGTTGTGTAAACAGGAAATTCATTATAGTTTTCACCTGAAGTCTATTTTGTGGAAGTTATCAACTGTTCACCGATGGAGACTTGAGTGCAAAACTGTTCGTATCAGTTGCAGTCCAAAGCCATCTTGGATTTTAAGTGGTACCATCCTCAGTAATCTCATGTATTTTTAGGCTGTCCATGTGGGGCCTCCAACATGAAAACATGTTCTGTAATCTGTTATTTTATATAACCCTAACACTAACCCTAGTTAGGTTTATGTAGATCATGAACCATACAAGTCTCTGTAGGTTATTGCTATGGAAATGATGACATATTAGAAAACATAAATCTGTGACTTGTCTTGCAGCTGGATTTACTTTCAGAGCTGCTGTTATAGAAAATTAATCAACACGTCCTGTCCAATCAGAATTGAGGATTGGCTAAATTAAGACATTATTACTGAAGACTTGTTTGAATCACATTTTCATTACATCAGTGATGTGATTTGAGAATAAGACACACACAAACACTGTTGGCTCTCACACTTTCTAAATCACACTTTAGTCACTGATCCTGAACTAATTAAGCTCATGGCAACAGCTGGTCGTTAAGGTGAACATAGACGTGATTAACCCGGATGCCACAAAACCAGAAATGGCGGATTATTAAGGATTAAATCCGCCCACCACCCATTCGAGATCAGTTTTATTAATTTGACGCCTCCGCTGTCAGAAACTAAAACCGTTTCCAGATCAGACGCGTCTCAAAAGCAGCGCGTGTTTGACACACACCTGAGCCAATCCAGAGTGGCCACGATTTGAGCACGTGAAATCGGACATGTAAAGCGGCGATTGGTCGAGCGTGGTTGCATCTCGCTCTGTGATTGGTGCAGTGTTGTGCGTGGGGAGCTGTGATTGGTCGGCTTCACTCGAGCATCGCCTCTAAATCCAGAATATGATAAAACCGACTTCTCGCTTTTTTGCAGCTGCAGTTTGGGGCTTTTTAGGGTGGAGGTGTACGTTAACAGCTTTAACCTGTCCTGTGGTGTGTTGTAACACGTTTCTGCTTCCAAAATGAAGCGGTTATGGATCTTAGGGCTTCTCTGTACACTTCTTGTGTTCAGTAAGTACCGTTATTATTATTGATTTTTCCCCCCCCTCCTATTAGCGTTTGTATGTAGCCTTGAACTTGACCAAGCTTAATATTGGAGCATCAGTGGCATGGAGATCAATTCAAGCGTCTATTTAATTCAGTGTGTAACTTAATGTAATAAAGAATAAGCGCATGATATAACGAATGCTAGCTTTTCATACGTAAAATATAGAATTAAAATATAAATGTTATATCTGGTGCATCTTGAGGAAGCTGCAGAATGGCTTCATTTGCATGTGCTTCTAGAAGTTTCCTCAGAAATGCTAGCTAGCAAGCTGACAGGGTTCTTCATACACTTCACCTGTTTGTGTTTTTCTGCTATTTTAAGTAGTCTTATATAGTAATATTAAACCTTCTCGAAGATTTTGTAGCATTAGAACTCTAGAGCTGCTTTGTTAGCCCGCTGAGAGTCTTTCCTGCTAGGCTAGTTCAGCTAGTTCACTTGCTAACTTTTTTGAGAATGAATGGTCGAATGGGAAGAGAATTAATGCTAAGCCAATATTGAGTCTGTATATTGTTTGGCGGCTTTTAACTTTCTGTTAGGGTTTCATTAATGGTTCACGTAATTGAAAACTGATTTCAGGTGTCAAATCAGGTGACTCACAGGTGTCCCAGCCATGATGACTGATCCATTGAAATTTATTTTCTATACTATTTTCCTCTATCCTCTACTCACCTTTGGCCTTGGCATATTTTCTACTGCTTGTTTTGGGCCTTCAGACATTTCCTGTGTTCATACATTTAATTTGTCTTGCTTTCTTACAGCATCTGTTAAGGCTGACGATGAAGTCGATGTTGATGGTACAGTTGAGGACGACCTGGGCAAGAGCAGAGATGGATCCAGGACAGACGATGAAGTTGTTCAGAGGTTAGTGTCATAAACCTGTAATTGGCCTCATTACAACCCACAGCGATGCTCGACAGTTCTAGGCATTTTTCCAAAAAATGTTGCTCAAAGCTCTCTATAATTATTTATAATGTCCAGATTAAATAAGGCTTTTCAAACAATTAAATAGTCAGGTTACCTCGGCATAGACTTCCTGTTCAACATCACCTTAACGAGATGTCTTGGGATTTCATCTTTGCTTCACGTTTCACCAGGGAAGAAGAAGCCATTCAACTCGATGGACTAAACGCAGCACAGATTAAAGAAATTCGGGAGAAATCGGAAAAGTTTGCCTTCCAGGCAGAAGTGAACAGAATGATGAAACTGATCATCAACTCTCTGTATAAGAACAAAGAGGTGAGGCAAAGATGCATGACAAAATGACCATGCAAATAAGAGCCACTGAATAAAGGTAAACTTAATTTTCCCGTTTTAATCTTTTCCCAAAGATCTTCTTGAGGGAGCTGATCTCCAACGCTTCCGATGCCCTGGATAAGATCCGGTTGTTGTCTCTGACCAATGAAGATGCTCTCACTGGGAATGAAGAGCTGACTGTTAAGATTAAGGTGCGTTCTGTGGACTGTTTCTCTGCTGTAGGGCATTCAGTACCGAAACCTGAGAATGGTAGTGTGGCATCTGGTGGTATTTTGCATTGCAAAGAGATTAGATTTGACGATGTAAAGCAGAAAGTAAGAGGTTCCTTTACAGTGGACAATCCTGATACAAGATGAAGCGTGACGTCTGTAAGTACAGACAATAGTCAGTAAGAAAATGACCCCCAAATTTCTTCTTTTCCAGTCGGATAAAGAGAAGAACATGCTTCACATCACTGACACTGGCATTGGCATGACCAAAGAGGAACTTGTGAAGAACCTGGGTACCATTGCCAAGTCAGGCACCAGCGAGTTCCTCAACAAGATGACAGAGATGCAGTCAGAAGGCCAGTCCACCTCTGAGCTGATTGGCCAGTTTGGAGTCGGCTTCTACTCAGCCTTCCTGGTGGCTGACAAGGTCATCGTCACATCCAAGCACAACAACGACACACAGCACATCTGGGAGTCCGACTCGAATGAGTTCTCGGTCATCGAGGACCCACGAGGCAACACTCTGGGCAGAGGAACCACCATCACGTAAGTAATGCTAGGAACTCTTGCTGTAATCATAAAGACATTCTTGTGCTTATCCCAGGACTTTTATTCACAATATGCTCATACTGAACATCATTGAAAGAGCATGGGCGCATCGTCACAGAGTTTTTCTTTATTTTTGTAAAGCTGCTTTGTCACAATATCTGTTATTAAAATTACTATGCAAATCGACATTGAGTGAAATGCATTGCCATGACAGTCACTTAAGTGCAAAGCTAACGCTGTACTTGTGCTTTTCTATTAGTCTGGTCATGAAGGAAGAAGCCGCTGACTACCTTGAGCTGGAGACTATTAAGAACCTTGTGAGGAAGTACTCACAGTTCATCAACTTCCCCATCTATGTGTGGAGCAGCAAGGTCAGACATCACAGCCTAGGAAAAATATGTATAAAATTGTCATAATATTTTGTGAGCTCATGACCAAGTTTTGGTTCAGACCGAAACGGTGGAAGAGCCGATTGAGGAGGAGGAAGCCGAGAAGGAGGCAGAGAAGGAGACTGCTGAAGATGAGGCTGAGGTGGAGGAAGAGGAGGAGGATAAAGACAAACCCAAAACCAAGAAGGTAAAAAAAAATTAAAAGGGGCTTGCATCCCAAATCTATGCTAGCACCAAATTGCTAGCAATTCAAACGTGATCATGTTGGAAGTCTCGTGCACCTGTTGAATCTTTATTTTTTTCTGTTTAGGTGGAGAAGACTGTGTGGGACTGGGAGCTGATGAATGACCTCAAGCCCATCTGGCAGAGGCCTGCTAAGGAGGTAGAGGACGATGAGTACAAAGCTTTCTACAAGACCTTCTCAAGGGTGAGTCTCCTACACGTTAAATTTAACATGGTCTTCTTAAGTGTCGTGTGTGGGGGTTTTTTTTTTTTTTTTTTTTTTTTTTTTTTCTCTTTAGCATCTTATTTTAAAAATTAATCTCTCCTCTTGTAGGACAACGAAGAGCCCCTGAGTCACATCCACTTTACAGCTGAGGGAGAGGTCACTTTCAAGTCCATCCTGTTTGTCCCTGCAGCAGCCCCCAGAGGTCTTTTCGATGAGTACGGCTCCAAGAAGAATGACTTCATCAAGGTAACGTGATGTGAACAAAATAATAATAACTTGCCTTATAGGGGAAGATTAAAAGCAAAACCTTTACACATCTCGCCTCACTGACTTGAAACTTTCTTCCCTTACAGCTGTTTGTACGCAGAGTCTTCATCACAGACGACTTCCATGATATGATGCCCAAATATCTGAACTTCATCAAGGGTGTGGTGAGTGCTGTAACCTAGCCTTATATAACCTTATGTATAAACTTAAGCTATAAGTCCTTTATGCTGAGTTTAATTGCTGATCTCTCCTCTCAGGTGGACTCTGATGATCTTCCTCTAAATGTCTCCAGAGAGACTCTGCAGCAGCACAAGCTGCTGAAGGTAAAAATTGGTGACTAACTCACTTGAAATGTTGCACTGCTGTATTTGTAAGATTTGCATTTTTAAGCAAATGGAAGCTTGTGCTTTTGTATCTCCCCCCCCCCCCCCCATGTTTTAGATGTTCTCCTATGTAAAATGGCCGCTTTTAAAAAGCATTGAGTGTCCAGCGCTTTTAATCTCCCAACCTCTCAGGTCAGGGGCAAGTGAGAAAAACAAACATGGCACACAGTGTGGGTTGAAAAGAAGTTAATGAGCGAATATAAGGAACTTTATGATGTGTTTAAATCTGAAATATTTCAGTGTCGGTAGTTTAATATAGCAATGGAACTAGAGACAACAAATTTGTTTATTGGTATCCAATATAATATAGCTGTTAAAGTGAGACCAGCCTATCACGTACAGTGGTCCAAAGGCTGTCAAGTCACACAAACGCTCCTCTTAAGCCAAAGGCAAGCTGCTTACTAATCACCACACTTGGTCTAAGTGAAGCTTTATTATTATTATTATTATTATTATTATTATTATTATTAATAAGAATAATCTCTTTAAGTTGGTTTGTACTAGCTAGGAAGAAGCATTGTTGTGCTAACAGAGTACCTTGTTTAATATACACCCCAGTCAGTAGCAGTCAGCTTTATTTGCTCCTGTTAGAACAAGGCTCAAATGGAAGTTCCTCATTTCTCAGGTCATCCGCAAGAAGCTGGTCCGCAAGACTTTGGACATGATCAAGAAAATTGCTGAGGAGCAGTACAACGACAAGTTCTGGAAGGAGTTTGGTACCAACATCAAGCTGGGTGTGATCGAGGACCACTCGAACAGAACCAGGCTGGCTAAGCTGCTGCGCTTCCAGACCTCTCACAGCGAATCGGGACTCGCCAGTCTGGAACAATATGTTGAGAGGATGAAGGAGAAACAAGACAAGATCTACTTTATGGCAGGAACCAGCAGGAAGGAGGTGAGCACACAGATGGTGCTGCTTAGTCAGCAAACAAGTTTTGTGTCAAATTAAGAGCTTGGAGGTAGTCAGCTGCAGAAATAATACCCACGCCACTATGAGCATGCAAATTTTGACCTCCAAAAATAGAAGCAAATGTGCTCATTGTGCACACATCAGTAAGTTTGTGTTTTTTCATTCTAGGCTGAGTCCTCTCCCTTCGTAGAGAAGCTGCTGAAGAAGGGATATGAGGTCATCTACCTGACTGAGCCAGTGGATGAGTACTGCATCCAGGCGCTGCCCGAGTTTGATGGCAAGCGTTTCCAGAATGTGGCTAAGGAAGGAGTCAAATTCGATGAGAGTGAGAAGGGCAAGGAGAAGCGAGAAGCCCTGGAGAAGGAGTACGAACCCCTCACCACATGGATGAAGGACGTGGCCCTGAAAGATAAGGTACTGTAGCTCTTTTTTCATACAGCAATTATTCTGAATTAATTAGCAATGGCAATTAATGTGAAGGCAGGAATTTAAGAATAAGATGTTCAGTAGACCAGTATTTCCATAATTAATCAAACTGGTGTTTTCACCTGCAGATTGAGAAAGCTGTGTTGTCCCAGAGACTGACCAGTTCTCCCTGTGCTCTGGTGGCCAGTCAGTACGGTTGGTCTGGAAACATGGAGAGGATCATGAAGGCTCAGGCCTATCAGACAGGAAAAGACATTTCCACAAAGTATGTATATGGAAGGGCCATGATTTAAAAAGAGCTTTTAAATGATTTAAAATCAATGATACCTCAGTGTTGAATTCTCAATTCTGATTGGTCAGCTCTGATGATAGTGCTGGCTGCATGGCAAATCACAGGTTTATATTAATGCACTTGTTCTAATAGAGGCCTTTACAAATTACAGTGGTATAAGAGGAATAAAATGCTTCACGACAAGTTATTGGAAAATATTCAACTTCTAGGTGGTGACAATTACTGTACTTCATGTCAACCCGTATCACACCACCTTGTCCCTGATTATTTTCCTTTAACAGCATGCCCCAAAGTGTTTTATTCCTTATTAATACAATCGCAGATTTCTGATGTGTGTTAAATTGGAACGTACAAATAAATGTACATTAATATTTTTAGGATTGTTATATTTGGTTAATCAAACACATTTTTTTTTTCAGTTATTATGCAAGTCAGAAGAAAACTTTAGAAATCAACCCCAAACACCCCCTCATTAAAGAGATGCTGAAGAGAGTCAGTGTAAGTATGACTGATTTATGAGATCTGATGCTACCTTTTCATGTACTATAGGATATAATAATGAGGCTATTGAAATGATTACAAATCTAAATATAGGAAATAATTTAAATACCAGAGGTTCAATTTGTTTCTGACCTTAATCCTTTCATTTTTGACAGAGAAATATTGTTTCAGTTGTCCATGGGATTCCCCCCGAATTAATTATCACCAGTTAAGCCATAGACTGGCTTACAGCTTTATGTACATTGTTGTATGATTAGTGAAATATCACTATATAAAAATGTATAATGCCACAGTTACACAAAGACTTTATGAATACAGGTTTTTCAAGTGAGAAATGGAACAATACACAACATGTGAAGGCAGCATAAATCCTTTGTACTCTGAATGTGGCAAATTTCAGTCCTGATTGTTGGTGCATTTAATCTTTTACAGGTTAATGAAGATGACCAGACAGCTTCAGACCTGGCCGTGGTGTTGTTCGAGACTGCCACTCTGCGCTCAGGCTACCAGCTGGCTGACACCAAGGCCTATGGAGACAGGATAGAGCGCATGCTCAGGCTTAGCATGAATGTTGGCCTAGATGAACAGGTGACTACAACACACACATGCACATGTGTAAGCCAGCTCATCACACAGTACACTAGACACCTGGAGTTTGTCCTCCTTTTTCATATTCCATCTTATTTCTGTGTGCTTAGGTTGAGGAAGAGCCAGAAGAGGAGCCTGAGGAACCAGCAGAGGTAGAGGAGGATGAGGAAGAGGTGCTGGCAGATGATGCAGAAGAGACGGTGAGTAGTGTTGGGTTGTGGTTTTTTTTTTGTTGTTTTTTTTGTAGCACTGCAGAGATTGTTTTATGCCTAGCTTTGGGTAGTCAAAAAGGGGGAAAATATTATTTCTCTGAAATAATACTGATCATCTTTGTGTTTGTGTTTAGGAAACCACAGAGAAGGACGAGCTGTAAGAGATTGTGAACAGGGGGAGGGGATTTGATGGCAGACAGGGTGGAAGATGGATTCTGAGTGGCTGCCTTGTCTGTCAGCAAGCGCTTTGGGGGGGGGAGTGGGATTGGGATTGGGGTTCTGGTTGGGTTTTTTTTTTTTTTTTTTTTTTTTTGGTTTGTTTTTTTTTTTACATTCCTCATGACTGTAAATTTGTTAATATTTAACTGACCCGGTTATGGAGTGCTGAATTCCTGTCACGTGATCCATTAAATGTTTCCAAAAAGGATCATCTGTGTCTTTTTATTATAATTTTTCAGTTGGCCTTTTTTACTCTACTCTAATTACTTTTTTTTTTTTTTATTCTAAAATAGTCAAACTACAAAAATATTGAATCTGCTCCTATGCTAGCACTCATCTGATTAGTGTGATATTAGCATAATACAGTGATGGCAGATCTTGAAATTCACCACTAGTCCAATCAGTTTCACCTCCAGAACAGCACTGCCATCCAGTGGTGTTGTAAAAGGATTTAATACATGCTTCATCTTGGCAGAGATGCACCTCTGTAGACTATTAAAGAAGTTTATTTCCAAACTTGGTTGATTATGTTAGTATTTGGGTATTGCAGTCAAAAGTAAAGATTATTCCCTGAAGTAAGAGTTCCAATTAGTTATGGAGGGGGTGATTAGTCTGCCTAGCTGCCAATCTACCAGGATTGTTTTGGCATGGGGTCAGTTTGTAACTTTTAGAGCCGAACAACTACTATTTGACCGTGTGATACTGGTACATTTATAGAAGAGATTTATTTATTTATAATTGCACTATCCGGTGTCACCCAGATGAGGATGGGTTCCCTTTCGAGTCTGGTTCCTCTCAAGGTTTCTTCCTCATATCATCTCAGGGAGTTTTCCTTGCCACCTTCGCCCGCTGGCTTGCTCATTGGGGATAAATTCATAAATTTAAAATCTGTCCTGAATTTATACATTTCTGTAAAGCTGCTTTGGGACAATGTCCATTGTTTAAAAGCGCTATACAAATAAACTGAACTTGAACTCTGCTGCCTGTGAAATGAATTGCAATTACATGGAAACACTGTCAAGCTTTTCTCTTCCCTTCAGCTGACCCCACCCTCCTCTGGTCAAACTGCTGCTGCATTCAACTTAACTTGGAAGTACAAGACTGCACTCGGAATTATGTAATTTTCACACTCTGTGTTCAAGCTACAAAAAACGCCTCCATGACAGCATGCATTTTATTAACAACCAGCTAACGTTAGTGATCATGAGTTTGATGCATTTACTTTCAAAGCAGCAAACTGTATGGTCAGTGTTACAGACTGTTAACATTAACTATGTTATGTTTGACTTAAAGTAAATACTATGGCAATTATATTTCATTTACTGTTGGCGTGAGTGGCTGTGCTGTTTTATGCTTAGAGATGATAAAAAAAAAATAAAATAAATTCTGAGTTATAAGAACTTTTAAGAAAAAGAGGCAGCACTGGGGGTGGAGCTTATTTCTGGGCCAGAAAATGAAAAACCTAGCCATATCCACCGCATAGCACTTTTTAAAAAAAGCTATCGAGGCAAATCACAGGTTTATTTTTAATGCACTCGGGCCACATCAAACCCCCCAAGTCACTGATTGATCTTCCTATATCAGCACACCCAAAGTGTTTTATTCCTTATATACTATACTTTAAACTGAAACATTAGTGATCAAACTGTATGGTCAGTGTTCTAGACTGTTAACCAACTATTAACTAGTTTATGTTGATTGATTTAAAGTAAATACTACTATAGTTATATATTTTATTTACTGTTGGTGGTGTGAGTGGCCATGCTTATCTCGTGGCTGTAGATGCCTTCCTGACTTTCTGAGTAGGAATTCCATGTTGAGGGATTTTCTTTGTTTTACAAAATAAAAAATAAAACCATTTTGGTAAAAAATGGTTAAAAAAAAAAAAAAAAAAAAAAAGGGTCAAAAATAAAACCATTGTGAGTTATGTGCTTTACTTAAACACAGCATAGGTATGCCTCACTTTTAATAAAAGGAGGCAGTGGAGCTTATTTCTGGGCCAGAAAATGAAGAACCTAGCCATATCCACTGCAGGGCACTTTTTTCTTTTAAAGCTATCCTTGAAATTATGATGATTATAAGTCTAGAAGCATTTTCGAACTTCACATATTATTGAGTAGCACAGTACATTCGACTAACAAAAGGTTTTTGATTGAATTATGTTTTACAACTTTCAGACAGTGTATAATCTATTATGAAAACAGGCCATGTCCATTTTCCAGTCTTCAGTCGTAGATTTAATTAGTAGAAGTGTCTGGGGTTTTTTTTGTTGCTTTTTTTTTTTTTTTTTCATGTTTCAGGCCGCACCAATACAAATTTTCCAGAGGGGTCAGGAATAAACCATTTCTCCCAGAGGTCAATGTGAACACAGGGGTACTCCCAGGGTTTAAAGTGACCATTCCAGTGAATCAGTTGCGCATCTTGGAGGACAGACTGGGGATAATGAGCATCAGGACTCCAACCTGAGGGGGATAATGGGAAAGTAGATCAGTTGGTGGCCTGACAGGCTATTCCCCTTTGTGCCATTAGGTAGCTGGAACATTCTTAACAATGACATTGCTGCTGGTTATTTCAACCATTTTGTGAAGTTCACATAATGAGAAAATTCAGTTGTAAATCTTTATCGGTTATTTATACCACAGCGCTGTTGAACACTCAATTCCGACTGGTCTGAAGGAGTTGATTAAATTTCTATAACAGCAGCTCTGATGATAGTTCTGGCTGCAAGGAGGCAAATCACAGGTTTATATTAATTCACCCGGGCCACATCGAACTCCTCATCATTGATTATCTTCCTATATCAGCGCATCCCAACAGGATGCCACAGAGTGTAGTTTTCATGTGAAGGAACATTACATTTTTTCCCTCGGCAGGACTGTAACAAAAATCACTGTGGTCGGTAAATGAAGATTTCTATCAAAAAACAGGCACAAGTAGGTTTTGTGAATTACCCAGGTGTCTGACGTGCCACTTAGAGTCGATTGTTGTATATTTGTTGTGGAACACTATGAGCATAGGAGGAGTGGCTACTCCGCCCGCCATGGCACTGCTGTACAGGTTTTCCCTACAAACCCAAAGGGAAAAATGTATGTTAATTCAGAGAAGCAGGTACAAGGTCGAATATTAAAGTGGAAAAATTGAAGCAGCAGTATCAACCTTTGTATCAAGGGAACCTATTCTCTTTTGGGTAACATAAATTGTTGTGATTATAAATCATTACAGCATACATATATAGAAGAAGATGTTCAGTATGGGCAGACTGTGAATTATGAGTCCTGAGATTAATACAGAACAGTCTTTATGATTACAGCAGATTCCCTTTTCTTGAACAGTCAACTACTAAGGTGTACATCCCCAACAACTACATACTTTTTTTTTGGAAGAATAATATCTGCTGACATGTTTGTCTTCATCATGAAAAACCCAATTAAACATTATTCACAAAGTACAGTGATAGCACACAGGCTTTGGGGCTCTCCTGGGTTCTCACTTGAAGTTCTCGCTCATCCATTTCTCCAGCTGCACAGTGATCTTCTGCTTCTTCCACTCGTCAATATCAGCCACAAACACCCCGGGGTTAAAGGAGCAGTCGTTGGGGTTAATACCCAGCTCGCGGACTGCCTGCTTTCGATAATCTAGGAAACCCATGTAGGATGTCTGGCATACACACAGAGAACAGGGCAAGCAAAAAAAAAAGTCATTATTTATTTGAACAATAATTGTAATTTTATAAGCTCGCATCATAATATACGGAAAAGCATGTACGTACTTGCATGCCCACACTGCGCACCATCTCGTGTGTAGCAGGCAGGTCACAGTCTGAAGCGAATGCCGCTGCATGTCCTGACTGCAGCTTGATACTGTACAGCTCCTTTATATCTCCTGTGGGTTTCAGTCATGAAACTAATGCACTGTAGTCTTCTCACACATGTACAAGTAACCATTCCCCCATCTCTTCCTGCCACTAGTGTCAGATTTTATTGCTAATAAATGGCTTTGGGGTGAATCACATGTCTGAAACGGTCATACCTTGAACAATGACGTCATCGTCCAGGTAAACAATCTTCTTATGATTGCTGATAGCAAGCAGGGGTAAGTAGAACCTTACAAAGTTCAGCTGCAACGCACACAAGGTACTTCATTTTATCATACTGGTTCCCTTTGTAGTTCTACAATTGATAGCTGTGGCCCATATTTTGTACACACAATGTATTAGCCTCATGCTGTTAAGTCTACTTTTTGCTTCTCCTCCAAAGGTAATGATAGAGAAAATAATCCAACTCGTTCATATTTATTACACACACAACTGTATTTCACATCTTCTCAATCACTTCTGTTGACGTTTTACGAATGTGTCAGTGAAGCAAGCAGAAAAATATCAGCCCAAGTGGAAATGAAATCTAGGGGGTGTGTCATTCTGTGTAATCACCTGACACAGCTGTCAGTAATGAATTTACAGTCTGGGCTAAAAGGAAATCAGCCCCAGCCTTGCTTTTTTTTTATGCCATCTGTGTGTGTGTGTACAGTGCTGCAAAAAAGTATTTGCCTGATTTCTTCTGTTTTTGTGTATACCTCATACTGAGTTGTTTCAGAAATTAAAACAAAATCTAAGATAAAACAAAGGCAACCTGAGTAAACACAAAATACAGTTATTAAATGATAATGTTATTTATTGAAGCAAAAAAGTTATCCAATACCAACTGGGCCTGTCTGAAAATGTATTTGCCCCCGGAGTTACTGATTCCCAAATCTATGAAACTGCATTCATAATGGGGTTCAGATGGACTAGACACAACCTGATTACTGCAAACCCTGTTCAATCAAATCAATACTTAAATAGAACTTTTTCAACAGCTTGAAGTTGGCTAAAAGGTCTTACCCAGTAACACACTATGCCAAAGTTGAAAGAAATTCCAGAAATGATGAAGAAGAAGGTGATTGAAATACATCAGTCTGGGAAGGGCTACACAACTATTTCAAAGGCTCAGAGACTCCAAAGGACCACAGTGAGAGCCATTATCTCCAAATGGAAAAATTCAGCACAGTAGTGAACCTTCCCAGAAGTGGCCGACCTTCCAAAATTCCTTCAAGAGCACAGCAACTACTCATCCAGGAAGTCACAAAAGAGCCAAGGACAACATCAAAGAAACCACAGGACTTGCATCAGTAAAAATCACTGTTCATGACTCCACTATCAGAAAGACACTGGGCAAAAATGGCATCCATAGAAGAGTGGCGAGGTGAAAACCACTGCTAACCCAGTTAGGGTTAGCAGGCTCGTCTGAATTTTGCCACATGAGGGATCCTTGATGATCCTCAAACCTTTTGGGAGAATGTTCTGTGGATTGATGAGTCAAAGGTGGAACTGTTTGGATGACAGGGGTCCCGTTACATCTGGCATAAACCAAACACAGAATTCCACAAAAAGAACATCATAACTACAGTCAAGCATGGTGGTGGAAGTGTGATGGTGTGGGGATGCTTTGCTGCTTCAGGGCCTGGGCAACTTGCAATAATTGAGGGAAACATGAATTCTGCGCTCTACCAGAAAATCTTAAAGGAGAATGTCTGGTCCGGAATGTTTCAGTCCGTGAGTTGAAACTCAAGCGCAACTGGATTATGCAGCAAGACAATGATCCAAAGCATACGAGTAAGTCCTAGTCATATAAGTAAGTAAAAGACTGATCTCCAGTTATCAGCAGCATTTTGTTGCACAACCAGATTTTAAGTTTAAGGGGGCAATTAGTTTTTCACATTGGTGATAGGTGTTGGAAAACTTTTTTTGCTTTAGCAAATAAATAAATAAATAAATAAATAAATAAATAAATAAAAACTGTATTGTGTGTTTACTCAGGTTGCCTTTGCTTTATGATGTATTTCGTTTGAAGATCTAAAACTATTTAGTATGAGATATACTGTACATAAAAAGAAATAGAAGAAATAGGGATGGGGCAAATACTTTTTCACAGCATTGTATGTGTTTTTTTTCTTTCCGACCATTGGTTGAGGTGTTGCGCTTCATTCCCCGAAAATAATTAATCTTAAGGTCCCATCTCAAACATATCCATAAACTCTTGAGTACAGCATGGAATGCAAAAAAGGTATAGTTCATTATGGAATATACTCTTATAGTCTCTTTTATAAAGCAGTACTTACAGGATGGAGGAGATCTGGTCTGGATGAATCTGGTTTCACTTTGCCTTTCAGCACCATGGGATTGAACTCCAGAATCTTATATTTGATCTGTTTCAGCTTGGTTTTCTTAATGTACTGCCTGCTCGAGACCAGGAAAACAAAAGAACAAGGAAAGATCCTGCATACGAGTGAAAAGTCGTACTTCTTTTAGGCATATATATCTCATGTCACTGATCATGATATATAACACTATGGTCTGTTATAACATGACGCACCTTGTCAGTTTAATAGCATCTCTCAAGGTCACTATATAGAAGAACACACTGGCCCGCGTGTTGCTATACACACTGTTGATTGTCGCCATGGCGGCTCCGAGACGCTCTTCTGCTGCACAGATCACAACGGGAATGTCGGTCTCCGTCTCAGATTCATCGTCCACAGTTTGATTTGGGGCCTTGCTGTCCCCGAGTTCTGCAGCATGAGAACAACTTAAACAACAGGCCCTCACTTCCTGCTTAATACCCTGAGCTTTATACATACCTGAGTGTTTTTCTGGCTGATGTGCTTTGAACATTTTGCTGTACAGCAGAGCCAAGGCCATCAGGATGAGTAACATGGACAGCACTCGGTTTACTGGAACACACAGAGAACAACTACTGCTAACACTCATGATCAAATCTTAAAAATATATACTGTATACATACACTGTGTATACCACAGCGCTGTTGAATTCTCGATTCTGATTGGTCAGAAGGTATTGATTAAGTTTCTCATTCTAAAGCATTCTTGTTTCTATAGTAACAGCATGAGGGGACATCTGTTTATAGCTGTTATAACAGGAACTGACTTGTTTTGCGGATGTTCCACAACCTTAAATACATTAAAAAACACTAATCAACAGCAAATTGCTGTGGTAAAAAAAGGAATAAAACACTTCAGGATGTGCGGTTATTGGAAAATAATCAACTTCAGGGTGGTAACAGTAGCTCTGCTTTGCGTCAGGCCTCATCGCACTACCCTATCACTGATTATTTCCCCATAACAGCACACCTTGTCATGTTTTATTCCTTATCAGGGAGTTTGCACAGACGGTGTTATAGAGCACAGACACTAGAGGTCACTGAAAAGAAACTGATCCAACGGACTCCACAATGCTGTTGAAAATTATTGGCACCCTCTACCGTTTTCGAGTAAAGATACGCCAAATAATAATTTTAAACATATTTACAGTATTTGTCTAGTAGATTTATGCTGGATTCAAGATACGAGAGAAACCCGACCTTTAAGTTAGGTTAAAAAAAAGTGTTCCGAATTTCCTAATGTTCCTAATGAATTCCTAGATTCCTAGTGATGTGTTCATTCTTCATACTCTGAGAACAATTTCCATTTGCATGATTTCATTGCTTTAGGGAACAATAGATGAAATATGTGGCACACTGAATTAGTTGCTTGCCAACTGTATGATTGTTCTTGAGTTTTTCCAATAGCCGGTTATTCATTCTCATTAATAAATTATTTGGAGGAAAATTCGGTTTGTCTGTTTTCATTTATACATAGGCATTTCTGTAAATTTGGTTCATTTTGTAGAGTCGAATTATGAATTAACACGATACTGCATGGTGATACAATTTGGTATCATGATACTTCAGCTGGTATAGTATTGTAAGACATGTTTATAGTATCGTGACAACCCTAGTACTTCGTGCATTCCCTTTGCCCAAATAACAGCACTGATAACTTTTCTATTAGAGATCATAATCCCAGGATAAAATGAGATTATCCTTCTATATAAAATCTCTTTGGTTGCTTCAGTCCTTGGTTATTGTGTTTCTGGATTCTCATCGTCAGTTTAATCTACTGGATTTCAGTCAGGTTTAGATCTGAATACTGAGGAAATAACTGTAGTTCATGGGGGAATCAGAGCATTTTTCTTTTTTCTCTGCGTAACAAAGCTCAGGACAGTGTTAGTGAATCCGAGGTACAGGAACCACAATCTTTCTCTAACAAAATGAGTCTTTTTCATATTAAAACTTATGAAAAATATAATAAAATTGCTGTCTATGATATAATTACGTTTGAATTCCAGTTGATCAAATTGTATTTAAGAAAGCCTTACTGTGATTATGAGAACGTGGCCTTCGGGTTCTGCATTTAATTTTGGGAGATTTGGCAAAAACTGGGGATAAAGTATTACTAGAGATATCTGGCAGTCAGTTGCTTTTTCTTAACCTTCCTCAGAGATCATGACTGATCAGTCAAACTGTTTTTTTTTTTATTTTTTATTTTTATTTATTTTTTTACTACATTTATTCATTTGGCAGATGCTATTATTTATAGCAACTTAGAGTTGATTTAGGATTCAAGCACAGTCCATCACACAGCTGAGCACTTGAGTCCAGCAGAAGCTCTCTGGCACGCTCTAGCGCGAAACATTAACTGCTGAGGTAACGCTGCACAAAACTTACCAAACACTGCCAAAGTCGTAATGAGATATGGCATGTAATCAAGTTTTCAATCTCCAGAACTGTCACTTCACTTTCTCTGTAAAGCTACAAATGCATTTTTAAACATTATACTGTAAAACAAACACTCAGTTTTCATTTCTAGTTTAAAATTTCACAAGGAGAAGTTTGACTTGCACATACGATAGACGTTCTTTCTGATGGTTACCTCATTCACATTGCAACAGCCAAGACTGAGACACACACACACACACACATCTCGTCACATTTTTTTTTTTTTTAGTTTGAGCTGGATTTGATTCAGAGACTGAACCGAAAAACTGAAGGGCATTTAATAAACTTCTCCTTTACCACTATTATCTACCATTCTCTATATCTTAGACCACAACACTGTTGAATACTCAAATCAGATTGGTCTGAAGGTGTTGATTCATTTTTCCATAGCGTCAGCTGCATGGTTTATTTTAACGAACGTGAAATTTTCTGTGAGGAGACATTTATTGAGCATTTATGGAAGAAGTCACCAATGTCAGCGCTTTGTAACATTTAGAGGGAAATATCTAACTTTATGTTTTCCGCCATGGGAAAGTCTTCAAGACAGAGGAGCTAAGTATCTTCAAGAGAGAGAAAAAAAAGAGTGAGGCTAGTGAGGGAACAACTGTTTACAGCTGCTGTAATGTAAGTGAAAACATTAAATGGGTAACGCTTTACAATAACAGTACATGAATAGTCATGCACTAATACCTGAATTAATACGTACTTAAATATGAACTAATGATAATACATTAACTAACACACATGTACTAATGTACATAAGGTAGTCGTTATTCAGGCATGAATTCATAGGACTCATGTCATAGTTAAGGTTAGCTCTTCATTAGTTCGTGATTAGTACATGCCTTAACTCATCATTAGTTCATATTTAAGTAAGTATTAATTCAGGCATTAGTGCATGATTATTCATGTACTGTTATTGTAAAGTGTTACCCATTTAATGTAACTATAAATGGATAAAAATTATTATATGTCATTCTTTATTTAAACAAAAAATAAAAGAAGGCATACTGCTGTAGTATAAGAGGAATGAAACACTTTGGGACATGCTGTTATAGAAAAATAATCCACTTCGGGGTGGTAACAGTAACTCTGCTTTGCATCGGGCCTACTACATTACACCACCCTTTTGTTGATTATTCTCCTAAAACAGTTCTCCCCCAAGAGTGTAAACCTACAGTTTGAGAACAAATGCATAACATTACATACAGCACATGCAGTGGAAAAAGCTGGTAGAAAAAGCTGGTACTTACTTTTCCTCAGCACAGCCATTTTTTCTTACGCATCTGCACAGAGAAAACAAAAAACATCAAAAATGCCTTAAAGCTTTTCCCAAACCAGTTATGACTCAGTGAGCACACAGTAATTTATTATACTAACCTGCACGTGATGTTAGAGGAGCTGTTAGAAAACCTCCACCAGAGACATCTTAAGGGTCCATCTTAAGCAGACCCTGAAGATGAGTCCCCCGAGTTCCTGCACACATGTGGAACTGGTTTAAATGGGTCTCATGCTTCTTCCTTCCTGACAGCATTTTTTAGTGCACATGTATCTCTGGTTTACAAATAGCCATTCCAGCTCCACTCCCACTCTCGCTCTTTCTCTCTGGGCAGGCAGCTTATCTGCACCATGACGTCTTAGAGCTGGACGAACAGATGACTCTTTTCTAACTTTTCCAAACAAAAGTGTGTGAAGGCGTGCTCATTTGGCACGTACCGCAGTTTGCTGAGAAAGAAAGCTAAGTCTAATTCAAAGAAAGAAGGCTAATTCTACAGATCTAAACATTTATTTATTTATTTACAGCCATCATGCCACAGTTTATATTTTGTGGAAGGACAGAGTTCAAACTTCACATGCACAATTTTTGTTGAAAAAGTTTTTAAACCTTTCAAATGCCAACTGAGGACTGAGTCCAAAAAACTCCACCAACATCAACATGCATCCCTTGTCTTTTGCAGGAGTGCGTGCATGGTCAGGTTTAAGAGTAAACTATTTCCAACAGACAAATAGCTCAACAGTCCAATCTTTGTAGGGGAAAAGAGATGTGTGGTTCTATTGTACAGTGTTAGATTGAAAGCAGGACACTCATTTCAACATACAATATCAAAACAACATAGCCTCCTAAAGCAGTTGTTAATGGCAATCTCTCTGGTAGTGGAAACTCTCTATTGTAGGATTCTTCATATAGTTCTTCTCTGGAGGAAAGAATATGATTCTAGATATAACCTTTTAAAATGTAACAATCGTTAATACTGTGTTAGTTCACCAGATTCACAAATGATCTGTTCGTTCATTCATCTTCAGTAACCATTTTATCCCGGTCTGGGTCGTGGGAACACTGTGCAGGAGGCGGGAATAAACCCTGGATTGTACACCAGTACACACAGAGCCCATTATGAGCACCATGCATGGGGCAGTGTTGGCTCAACGGTTAAGGATCTGGGTTACTGATCAGAAGCTGCCACTGTTGGGCCCTTGAGCAAGGCCCTTAACCCTCTCTGCTCCGGGGCGCTGTATCATGGCTGACCGTGTGCTCTGACCCCAGCTTCCTAACAAGCTGGGATATGCGAAGAAAAAATTTCACTGTGCTGTAATGTATATGTGACAAATAAAGGCTGCTTATTCTTCTCATACACATGTATTCACACCTAGGGACAATTTAGCATTGCCAAACCACCTACTGTCATGTTTTTGGGTTGTGGGAAGACATGGGGAGAAAATGAAAAACTCCACACAAGCTCAGGATTGAACCTAGGAACCCTGAAGCTGTGAGACAGAACCACTACACTCTGTACCACCGGACCACCCTTAAAATATATGTGTTCTCTTTGTTGGAGGTTAACCCATTAACAGGCACACAATGAAATACTGGTGCAAAAAATTCATTTTAATGTTAATTCTTTCTAATTGGACCACATTCAATAGAATTTCATTGATTATTTCTTTCTTTTTCAAATTCACCCATTAGACAAGGCGTTATGGATGTCTACCGGCCGAATGAGTTGTCTGTTTAAGGTAGCAATAAAAGGGTTACAATGGACAATGGATCAGTAGTATTGTTTTCCTTTTACAACTACACATTTAAATAATAACAATTAATTAACTACAAATAATAGCAATAATACACTGATCATCCTGTTCAAAAGTTTACACGCCCCTTAATGTATCGTGTTGCCTTCTTGAGCATCAGTAAATGTGTGCACCTTTTGTAATAGTTGTGTACGAGTCCCTCAGTTGTCCTCAGTGTGAAAAGATGGATCTCAGCATCATATAGTCCACTGCTGGAAAGGGGTCAAATATGCAGAAGATGCTGGAAAAGCTAATAATATGCAGGACCTGGAGGATTTTTCTGAAGAACAGTGGGCAGTTTAACTGCTCAGGACAAACAAGGGACTCATGAACAACTATCACAAAACATAAAAACAGTCATTGATCAACCAGGTAACAACACACAGTATTAAGAATCAAACATATGTAAACTTTTGAACCGGTTCATTTGTGTAAATTCAGTTATTGTTGTTATTACTGTATATATACAAACACAACAAAATAAAATATACTACAGGTCCTACACACATAGTTGGAATAGTAAATAAAAATAGTTAGTAGTTAACTATAACTTTAGTTCTATAACTACAGTTTCAATCAAAATTATTCAACCCCCATTGCAAATCAGGTTTATTGTCAAAAATTACAGACTTTCAGCTGTTTGCAATGAACAAATCAAACAAAAGTCATTAAAATGGTTCAACACAATGAATGCTTCAAGTGGTTTCCCCAAATTCAACTGAAAATGCAACTTATAATGACTTCTCTAGTTTCAAAATTATTCAACCTCTTCATGGCAAGCATCTTTAGTACTTAGTAGAGCACCCTTTTGCTGTTATGACCTGCTGCAAACGAGATGCATAGCCAGACACCAGCTTCTGGCAGCATTCCTGAGGAATCTTAGCCCATTCCTCATGAGCAATGGCCTCCAGTTCAGAAATATTCTTGGGTTTGTGTGCTGCAATCGGCTTCTTCAAATCCCACCAGAGATTTTCTATGATGGCCCTGTTGAATCTTCCAAGAGTTCTTCTGCAACCAAGCCTTGGTGGAATTTGAGGTATGCATGGGATCATTGTCCTGTTGGAAGGTCCAATGACGCCCAAGCTTCAGCTTCCTCACAGATGACATGACGTTTTCTCCTAGGATTTCCTGATACTTCAATGACTCCATCTTGCCTTCCACACGCTGCAGGTTTCCAGTGCTAGAGGATGCAAAGCAGCCCCAGAGCATCACTGAGCCACCACCATGCTTGACTGTGGACAGAGTGTTCTTTCTTCTCTCTTCTTTCTCCAGACATACAGTATCTCACAAAAGTGAGTACAACCCTCACATTTTTGTAAATATTTTATTATATCTTTTCATGGGACAACACTGAAGAAATGACACTTTGCTACAATGTAAAGTAGTGAGTGTACAGCTTGTATAACAGTGTAAATTTGCTGTCCCCTCAAAATAACTAAACAACACAGCCATTAATGTCTAAACCGCTGGCAACAAAAGTGAGTACACCCCTAAGTGAAAATGTCCAAATTGGGCCCAAAGTGTCAATATTTTGTGTGGCCACCATTATTTTCCAGCACTGCCTTAACCCTGTTGGGCATGGAGTTCACCATAGCTTCACAGGTTGCCACTGGAGTCCTCTTCCACTCCTCCATGACGACATCACAGAGCTGGTGGATGTTAGAGACCTTGCGCTCCTCCACCTTCCGTTTGAGGATGCCCCACAGATGCTCAAATGGGTTTAGGTCTGGAGACATGCTTGGCCAGTCCATCACCTTTACCCTCAGCTTCTGTAGCAAGGCAGTGGTCGTCTTGGAGGTGTGTTTGGGGTCGTTATCATGTTGGAATACTGCCCTGCGGCCCAGTTTCCGAAGGGAGGGGATCATGCTCTGCTTCAGTATGTCACAGTACATGTTGGCATTCATGGTTCCCTCAATGAACTGTAGCTCCCCAGTGCCGGCAGCACTCATGCAGCCCCAGACCATCACACTCCCACCACCATGCTTGACTGTAGGCAAGACACACTTGTCTTTGTACTCCTCACTTGGTTGCCGCCACACACGCTTGACACCATCTGAACCAAATAAGTTTATCTTTATCTATCTGGTTCCAGTAATCCATGTCCTTAGTCTGCTTGTCTTCAGCAAACTGTTTGCGGGCTTTCTTGTGCATCATCTTTAGAAGAGGCTTCCTTCTGAGACGACAGCCATGCAGACCAATTTTATGCGGTGTGCGGCATATGGTCTGAGCACTGACAGGCTGACCCCCCACCCCTTCAACCTCTGCAGCAATGCTGGCAGTACTCATGTCTATTCTGCAAAGCCGACCTCTGGATATGATGCTGAGCACGTGCACTCAACTTCTTTGGTCGACCATGGCGAGGCCTGTTCTGAGTGGAACCTGTCCTGTTAAACCGTTGTATGGTCTTGGCCACCGTGCTGCAGCTCAGTTTCAGGGTGTTGGCAATCTTCTTATAGCCTAGGCCATCTTTATGTAGAGCAACAATTCTTTTTTTCAGATCCTCAGAGAGTTCTTTGCCATGAGGTGCCATGTTGAACTTCCAGTGACCAGTATGAGAGTGTAAGAGCGATAACACCAAACTTAACACACCTGCTCCCCATTCACACCTGAGACCTTGTAACACTAACAAGTCACATGACACCGGCGAGGGAAAATGGCTAATTGGGCCCAATTTGGACAATTTCACTTAGGGGTGTACTCACTTTTGTTGCCAGCGGTTTAGACATTAATGGCTGTGTGTTGAGTTATTTTGAGGGGACAGCAAATTTACACTGTTATACAAGCTGTACACTCACTACTTTACATTGTAGCAGTGTCATTTCTTCAGTGTTGTCCCATGAAAAGATATAATAAATTATTTACAAAAATGTGAGGGGTGTACTCACTTTTGTGAGATACTCTACTGCTGATCCATCGTTCCGAAAAGTTCAAGTTTGTTTCATCGCTCCACAGAACAGAATCCCAAAACTTCTGTGGCTTATTTATGTAATTTTGAGCCGACTTTTCTTGTGCTTCTGGGTCAGTAGTGGTGTACGTCTTGGAGTTCTGGCATGGAAACCTGCATTTAGTACGCGCCATACTGTGCTCACTGAAACCTCATTGCCTGTTGCCACCAAGTCTTGCTGCAGGTCTTTTGCAGTCACTCGAGGGTTTTTCACAACCTGCCTTCTCAGAAATCTGGTTGCAGCCGTTGATAGCTTCCTTTTTCTGCCCCGTCCAGGTATTTCATGTATTTTCTGCCCCTAGCCAGTTCAGTTATTTCATGTGTTCCAGCTCAAGCACACCTGGTGCAACTAATGGAGCCCTTGATTAGTTGCATCAAGTGTGCTTGAGACAACACCTGTTTTGCATATTTGTGCTGTTGTGAGGGATTCTATTCAGGGGGTTGAATAATTTTGAGACCTAACTCCATGAATGAAGAGTAACGCTGGTGATAACATCCGTTTTTTGTACTGGTTTCAAAGTTATATTTCAAAAACTGAAAGCATCCCCTTGTGGATCTATTATGTCCATCCATCCATTTTCCATACCGATTATCAAGATCGCATGGGAGCCTGGAGCCTATACCCGTGAACTCAGGGCACACTGAATGGGGTGCCAACCCATCACAGGGCACAACCGCACACACACATTCACACACTACAGACAATTTGGAAAGCCATTCAGCACTCAATGTATGTCTTTGGGGGAGAACATGTAAACTACATGCACACAGGGCGGAGGTGTGAATCGAACCCCCAACCGCAGAGGAGCAAGGCAAACATGCTACACACTAACACACTTTGGGATGGCTGTGGCTCAGGTAGTAGAGTGGGCTGTCCACTAATCGCAGGGTTGGCGTTTCGATCCCCGTAGCCGAAGTGTCCTTGGGCAAGATGCTGAACACCTAGTTGCTCCCGATGGCAGGCTAGCGCTGTGTGTGAGTGTGACTGGATGAATGAAAAACAGTGTAAAGCGCTTTGTAGAACCGCTAGGTTAAAAGGTGCTATATAAGTGCGGACCATTTACAATTTACTAAGTCACCGTGTTATCGCTATATATTAAGTCAAAAACACTCATTGTAATCTCTTGAGGATTTTTTTTTTTACGTTTAAAGGGAAAAGTTGGAGACGAAAGTATGATCACTAAAATTTGGAATTACAGTGATAAATGTGTGAAACCGTGTGGTTCAGCAGCCTGTTAAAGGGTAGTTAATTTGTTCTAAATGTAAAACGTTCCCCAGTTCTCTGAGCCACACCACATAAGTAGAGATTATCTATGATTTTTATTGTTCCAGTGTTATGAAATAAAATGTTTGGCTAATAATATACTCGAAAAAATGTCAACAGCGTAAATCTATTCACTATTACATCAGAACAGCAAAGTTAGAGGATCTGCACTGATTAAATAAAACACTCCAGAAGTGGTTTTGTTTAAGAGTGCTAATACGTGGACCATGATAAAGTAGTTCTCAAGACAAACTTGACAAAAAAAAACACCTGATTATAAGGTTTCCACATCAGGCCAGCACACGACAGAAGGCAGTCAATTCATACTGAGCATTTTATAGAAACTTATGTTTGCTCTTTGAGGTATTTATTTAGACATGAACTACGAAATGTAACAAGTAAGTTAAAGTAAGCACCACTTAATTTTAAAAATAACTTTAAAAATCCGTGATTAAAGCATGAACCTCTTATTAAAGCCTAGATCTGGGATTAAATTTGATCGCCTGCCAATGTGGATGCAGCAATCTAAAAAAGTAAACAGTATCAGTGTTACTGTATTAATCTATAGGCTACATTTTTTGTGTGTGAAAGCCACTGAAAATGTCCGTAAACAAACTTTCTCTCTAATATATGCTGCAGTATTGGAAATAAAAACCACTTCGATTGCACGATTTAAATTAAACCCTTAAAAGGGGTTCCTAGAAGGCTCATTTGTTAGTAAAACGTTCTTAACTTCCTAAAGAAGTTCTACTTGGAAATGTTTCTGGTGAGGAAAATCTGTTGCAGGGTCCTACACAGAGGAAAGAACAGAGTTCGGGATGTAACTTTTTTTTTTTCGAAAATGTATCAGACATTCACTGTTAGCACGTTTGCCCCCAACCTCCAGGTTTGGGGGTTCGATTCCCGCCTCCATCCTGTTTGTGCACATGTTCTCCCCGTGCTTCCGGGGTTCCTCCCCCAGTCCATGACATGCATTGTTGGTACCTCTAAATTGTCCATAGTGTGTGAATGGGTGTGTGAGGCTAAGCTGTATGGAAAATGGATGGATGGATGGATGGATAAAGAAGCTGGAAAATAATATACCAGTTCGGAAAAGATGGTCGACCAATTTGACTAGCTCGGTCTGTCATGGGCCATTTGTTCATTGTCCTTGTTCAGACTTCGGCTACTTCCCAAACCTCACACTAGAGCACTAAGTAGACTAGTAGTAGACTAGTAGGATATTTCTATGTCAGGACCCGACGCTGTACACTGATCTACTATTTTACTACTGAGTATGCAAGTATGAGATCTCCGACTTCAACAAACAGGCTGCGAATCCGTCTTTATTAACTTTATTCATTTAATTTCCGACTAATTCCCAAACTACAGAAGAAATGAACACTCCTACAAGTCAAGCCGAAGTTCATAACCACTACTAATGAGGTTTTCGGAAACTTTTTATGTCCCATTGTCCCTCGTTTTATAAAAAGCGGAATAAATCCAGTATAGAGCCGTTAATAGCGTTAATAGTCAATCGTTATGAATTGAGCGGGTTGCGTTATTAGCTTTAATAACCTCCAACATATTTTTAATAAAACGAATTACGCCCCTGTTTCTGATACTCACCCCGGGAGACGTGTCAGCCCACTTCTGCCCTGTAATCGCTCCTCTATAGACATTCAGTTGTGTAGAATTTCGCAAAGCGCGCGGTGTAACTGATTCCAGCTGTTAGTCATTTTCCCCATACAGATGTGCCCTGTCTTGTTCTTGTAGCTGAACATTTATGACATCATAAATGTAGCCAGTACATCATGAATTACAAATGTTCTGCATCTGCAGCATAGTCACATATCACAATCCACTCTAAAATTATTGGGACCCTCCTTTATGAAAACTAGCAGGAAAAAAGTGATGAATAAAATAAATCACACATGCAATGATATTTCGAACTACATTTAAAGAGTGATGAAGGCTAACCTGCTAAGAAGCTGCCTGACAGCTTCTTCCTGTAAAGTTGGAGCGACTTGTAGAGGAATCATAGTACATGGCTTCTTGGACAATCTTCATGTTGAATGTCCTCTTCAATTCAGACCACGGATTGTTTTCTTTTCTTTCTTTCTTTCTTCCATCCATCCATCTTCAGAAAGTGCTTCATCCTGGTCAGGGTTATGCTGGAGCCAAAGCTATCCCGGGAGCACTGGGCATGGGGCAGGAGGACACCTCGGATGTGATGCCAGTCCATCACGAAGCACCATGAACACACATTCACGCCTACAGCATGTTTTTGGGAAGTGGGAGAAAACTGGAGTACCAGGAGGAAACCTAAGGAAATGAGGGACCACAGAACAGTGAGGTTTTCAATAGAGATCAAATCTTGTGACTAAGATGCCATTCATTATGTCTTCTGAGTTATTCTGGGTGCATGTTTCAATCATTATCTGGTTAAAAGACCCATGGTTTAGTCTTAAACAAAAGCAGGTCAAAGCATCTATGATCATCCTCTATATTGTACAATAGCTATGAGGTATTTTCCCCCAAACATGCAGCTAGTATCCCTTAACCACAACACATGATTCAGATTAAAGTTCCAATAATCATCAGTGGGTTTCTTTGCTGTCATACACTCCGAAATAGATGTACCAAAACTACTTTTCCTTGTCACCTTTGTGGTACCATCAAGGGTATGGATGTTTCGCCGTAAAAATAATTTAAGGTTCATAACTGGACCTTAAGTACCACTCATTCTTTCTTTACTCTATAATTAAATGTAAACAACATGCATCTTCCAAGTTAAAAGATGTATACTAAAGGTACAAAAGAAGTCCCCTTGATGACATCACCTTTATTTCTGACAGAGGTGGTGTCTAATTGTTGATTTTAAAACCTTAAATCAACTAAAAAGAAAAAACTGTAGAATGTCATTATTTAGTCTTTTATTTGACAACAGATAAAGACATGGTCTTTACACCCCTGCAATAGTCTGATTAGTTGCAGAAAGTTGCTCATAAAGTGGTAGCTCAATGGTTAAGGCTTTGTGCTACTCATTGGAAGTAGCGAGTTCAAATAATCACACAGCCAAGATCTTCGTATACTTGCTTTAGATAAAAGTGACAGTCAAATGTAAATGTAAAACGTTACGATTTCAGAGCATTTTTTCCCCGAGACACCAGGAATTGAGACAACACATTTTCTGACAACAAATTTTACTGACACTGACATTTTTTTTTGTTTGTTTGTTTTTTTAAGTACAATGTGATTCTTTATGTACATTTACAGAATCAAAACATGTAAGTGTTAAAATACAAATATACACACTGTACAACATGTATAGTGCAAAAGGCTTGTAAACCACTGATATGACAATCACGTTATAAAGGGTTCACTGGCAACAATATGAGCAGGTCCTAACTGAAACAGAGCTCACCTTATTACAAAAATGCTTCTCAACCTGTTCCTCAGGAGGTCCCACATCAGAGCTCCCAATACACCAAAAATTATAAATCAGTGTAAAAGGAGGACTGGGAAACAAAACTCAATTCAATGACATGATCTATATTCCAATTGTATTCTATATTGATGTGAAAAAATGCCATAAAAGCTGAACATGACAACAATTTGAGGAGGGAAAGCAATGCACTGACAGCATCCTGCTCCAAGCGACAGCATTCCTGCACTAAGAGCAATGAGACTAAAGTAAAATAAATATAGACAAATTTACATTTCTCATATTTTTACTGATCAGACTCAATCAACAGCACTTTATATCTTCACTATACGATCAAGTGCAGAAGTTTGCACTCTGCTTGTTTTTGGATTTTATTGGCTCTTTTCCCCCCTGGTGTTGTTTTGCAATTTTTTGGTGTGAAATATAAAATAGAAGTTAAAACTGGTTGGTGGGTGCAAGGTGCGGAAATTACAATTGAGGAGATACAAAATCTATCCAGAAATAAAAGCTGGAAAGAATTAGAGTTATTTATAAAGGCAAAGTACAGGCAAACATTCTTAAGAAACTATTTATATCACATTCCAAAAAACTTTTGAAATTATATTTTTCCGCTATCTTTTTTCCACTAAATATCTTCTTGGTATAAATAGAAATTTCCTGCCTTTTTGGGTTGTTTAAAGGGTGCCCAAACTTCTGCACTCGACTGTAATATATTAGCCTAATAAGTGTGTAGATTCTTTATTTCACTCAAGGAACACTGTAGGCTCTGAGGTAAGGATTTTTGAAGTATAACACAAACATGATTGTTGAAACGTATTATCCGACTATACCTGTGAAATCAGTGTTAACCGCACGCACAGCTTTGTAAGTTTTCTAACAAAAAACTGACTGGAAATACAACCCCAATTCCAAAAAATTTGGGACGCTGTGTAAAATGTAAATAAAAACAGAATGCAATGATTTGCAAATCTCATACACCCACATGTTATTCACAATAGAACACAGAAAACATATCAAATGTCTAAACTGAGGAAATGTACCATTTTAAGGAAAAAATAAGGTAATTTTAAATTTGATGGCAACACGTCACAAAAAAGTTGGGATGGGGGCAACAAAAGGCTGGAAATGTAAGTTACTAAAATTAGGTTAATTGGCAACAGGTCAGTAACATGATTGGGTATAAAAAGAGAATCTTAGAGAGGCAGAGTCTCTTAGAAGTAAAGATGGGCAGAGGTTCACCAATCTGCAAAAAACTGTGTCTACAAATTGTGGAACAATCAGAATAATGTTCCTCAATGTAAAATTGCGAAGGCTATGAATATCTCATCATCTACAGTACATAATATCATCAAAAGATTCTAAGAATCTTTTGTGAACAAGGGATAAGGGTGAAAATCAATATTGCATGCCTGTGATCTTCGGGCCCTCAGGAGTCACTGCATCAAAAACAGGCCTGATTCTGTAATGACTGCATGGGCTCAAAAACACCTCCAGAACTCATCGTCTGTGAACAGTTTGCTGTGCCATCCACAAATGCAGGTTAAAGCTCCATCATGCAAAGAAGAAGCCATATGTGAACATGATCCAGAAATGCTGACATCTTCTCTGGGCCAAAGCTCATTTAAAATGGACTGAGGCAAAGTGGAAAACTGTTCTGTGGTCAGACGAATTGAAATTTGAAATTCTTTTTGGAAACCATGGATGCAGCGTCCTCTGGACTAAAGAGGAGAGGGACCATCCGGCTTATCATCAGCGCTCAGTTCAGAAGCCTGCACCTCTGATGGTATGGGGGTGCATTAGTGCCTATGGAATGCGCAGCTTGCACATCTGGAAAGTGCTGAAAGGTATATACAGGTTTTAGAGCAGCATATGCTTCCATCCAGACAACATCTTTTTCAGGGAAGGCCTTGCATATTTCAGCAAGACAATGCTAAACCACATACTGCATCTATTACAACAGCATGGCTTCGTAGTAGAAGAGTCCGGGTGCTGAACTGGCCTGCCTGCAGTCCAAACCTTTCACCAACTGAAAACATTTGGCGCATCATGAAATGAAAAATATGACAAAGACGACCCAGGACTGTTGAGCAGCTAGAATCCTGTATCAGACACGAATGGGACAACATTCCTCTCCCAAAACTCCAGCAACTGGTCTCCTCAGTTCCCAGACCTATACAGACTGTTGTTAAAAGAACAGGGGATGCTACACAGTGGTTAATATGGCCCTGTCCCAACTTTTTTGAGACGTGTTGCTGCCATCAAATTCAAAATTTTCCTTTTGTTTCCTTAAAATTGGACATTTCCTCAGTTTAAACATTTGATATGTTTTCTATGTTCTATTGTGAATAACATGAGTTTATGAGATTTGCAAATCATTGCATTCTGTTTTTA
This sequence comes from Cranoglanis bouderius, assembly GCA_023630585.1. Taxonomy (NCBI): domain Eukaryota; kingdom Metazoa; phylum Chordata; class Actinopteri; order Siluriformes; family Cranoglanididae; genus Cranoglanis; species Cranoglanis bouderius. Next base: position 26,592,338 of record CM042538.1, read on the forward strand.
TTTACATTTTCCACAGCATCCCAACTTTTTTGGAATTGGGGTTGTATAAAACTGTTGAATACCTGGAAATGCCAGCTGCCAATCATGGATCATGGTGTTTAGACACACACACACACACACAAAAAGTGCAAACAGTTTAGTATAACATACAGTCTGTGCACATACACAGACACACAGAGAAACACGCAAATTCTGGACCATTTACATATACACAGTTTTTTTTGTGTGTGTGTGTGTGTGTGTGTGTGTGTGTGTGTGTGTGTGTGTGTGTGCGCGTGTGCTGTCAGAGCAGAGCCAGCAGCATGGCAATGTTAATAGGCAGCTCAGGGCGTTCCTCGGTGTAATGCATAAACTTGATTGTCTCAGGTGGAGAGAGCAGGAAAGCTACAGGACCTACACGCTGTTCCACACATGTAGCACAGAGAACACCACCTTCCTCTGCACTGTCCATCTGAAACACACACACACACACACACATTAATGGCCACTGTATGTGCAAAAATGAAGCCCAGTGTACAATGTAGAATCTCGAGGACATTTGAAATGTGCGAGACGTACGTATCCGATAGGGAGTTTGTGCATGCTTAGCGGTGACTCCATAGTGATGAGGTTGGGACACTCTCTGGTGCTGCATCGGCGATACTGATCCTTATTTAAAAGCGTAGAGCTCAGCTCAAACCTCAGAAAGTATTCCTACAGCCAGAGACATGCAAAAATGCATCAGAATATATACAGTATTTTGATACACATGTAAATGTATCAAAATGAACCATAAAACACTGCAAATGGCACCAGATCGCTGCTGAGTTCTCAATCCTGATTGGTGTTGATTAATTTTCTATAACAGCAGCTCTGACAGTAGTGCCAGCTTTAAGGCAAATCACAGGTTTATATACATGTGCTCATTCAAATTCGTTAACATTTATATAGTTAAAACTTATTCACAGGGACTAACAAGTCAGTCAGTAAACAAATTAAAAACGTGTTACTATTTAGCACAAAGAAAAACATGTATTTGTCATTTTGTGGAGACATTTATTTAACATTTATAGAACGAGTCTATGGTGTAAGCGCTTTGTAACAGTCAGAGGTAAAGCTGTAACTTTAAAAAGTCTAAGGACAAAGGTGTCTACTTTCTCAGTAACAACTTGGATATTTTCAGTTTTATTAACTTCAAAAGAAAATGGGAACGATAGTTTATAGCAGCTATAACGTAAGCGAAAAAACTTCCACAACATTAACTGTAACTAAAAATAGATAAACAATATGACGTGTTGTTTATTAATAAAATAAAAAAAATTGTGTAAATGGTGGCAAGCTGATGTGGTATAAAAGGAATCACACATGTCAGGACATGCTGATGTCGGAAAATAATCAACTTCGGGTTGGTAAAAGTAACTCTGCTTTGCGTCAGGACACATCACACCACCCTGTCACTGATTATCTTCCTATAACAACCACATATTGTATGCCGTATTTTGAAAAGATGAGCACAATAGTGCCAGTTCAGTTAAGAAGGTTCTGATGGATGATCTAACAGATAAAGTATCTACTCCAAATGTTAACCTTGCTGTTATATTCTCTGCATTTCCTCTCTGATAAGTCTTTGTCAAACAGACAGTTTCTAGCCGTAGAGCGGTTATGGTCCGATCGCCGGCTCTAAAATCCACCAGAATACACGGATGTCCATTTACATGAGATAACAACATAAGGAACCGTCTCTATTTTGAAAATACAGAACACAAAACATGCATTAAACAAAATGAGCATTACGTACATTATTTTTCACATTTTCCACTTAAATAACTGGGGAAACTGCTTTAAGGGTGCCAAGATTTATGGAGTTGACAGTGTTTTGTTATCTTTCACACGGATTTATTCCTACGATCGTTAAAAACAAATTACAAAATAACATTTTGTATTTCAAATATGTGTTTGCACTACATGTAACAGTGATCTGATAAACATGGTCAGATCTTCTGTATATGATCTTGTCCTGTAGAGCAGGATGGACATTAAAGCTCTTCATTGGTCTTCCAGGTGAATTCAAGGAAAAACTACTCACCCCTGCAAGTGTGAGGATGTTGCTGACACTCTTGGTGACGTACAGCGCTCTCTTGGCTCGAGTCACGGCCACGTACAGCAGGTTCCACTCATCTGCATCAACTTTTCTGATAACTGTAGACAGAGAGAGGGTTTACTGCACATATCTATTAAAGAACAGCTATTAAAAAACACTTTGCTTTTTATCCATTTGTAGTTTTATTTATTGTTGAGGAACGGCCTCAAAACAAGTTAGTTCCTCTTATCCAGCTATAAATAGTCGTTATCATACTTACCTCTACGATAATCTATTAGAGCCAACGCATTAATATAAACTTGTGATTTGCCATCTGACCAATCAGGTTTGAGAATTTAACAGCGATAAGGAATAAGACTAATTAGACACACACACACACACACACACACACACACAGCCTAAGCACAAATAAAAATTAAAAAAAAAAAAAAGTATGAACCTGGGTTAATGTTCATTCTCTGCAGGTTGTGTCTGGAGCAGGACACTTTTATGAAGTCGTCCATCACCACCACTGTATCAAACTCCAGACCCTTGGATTTATGCACCGTGCCCAGGATATAGTCTACAAAACAAAGACAAGATAAAGACGTCTGCCTAATACTGTAAATGTAAAACCAATTAGCATAAACATTTAATGTAAGTCAAATAACTGCCACTTGACTTCCATTTAAGTGACTTTTGAGGAAATCACACATACTCTACAAATGTGGTGGATCATCACTTATCATTCTATTAATGATAACTGAGTGTGTGTCTGACCTGCGCAGTTTGGATTGCTCTGAGCGCGGCTGAAGATCCGATCCACCAGCTCTGGAATGCGCATGTTGTATTTCTCCACCACAGACAGTTTGGCTTCCAGCTCACGGTCTTCCGTGTGTGTGGCATACTTCTTCAGGCCTGCGTAACCACCCAGCTTCTCCTTACAGAAGCTCCGGATAAACGAGTCTTGAATCCACAGGTTTTCTGTAGGTAAAGCCCAACATCATGACAATACATAATACATGATCATGGATACTACTCTGACACAAACCATATCGACGGCACCACACGTTCATCCCGCAAAATCCTGCATTATGTGAGGGTTCATTTTATTTTCTGTCTGATTACACGGCAATATGTGTGTTTAGCCATTTTAAACTGTTCACATAAGATACAGAAGCACTTCCGCTGGTGATAATTTTTAAAATGGAGGAAATAGAAGGCCTAAATCACGAAATAAAAAGTGTCATGATCATAACGCATAACTGCTGACAAACTAATTATGTGCTTCAATAAAACCCATTTATAATTTCCTGGTTTTGTGGTTTCATGCATCGATTTTCGAAAGCTTCAAATGATCTATCTTAGTATAAAGCTATCTACAATTTGGTATCACGAACAGGATACGACGAGGCTGCTGTGAATGCTTTTTCAATGTGGAAACAAAGCACAAGCGTACATGTAACTTGGAGGTAAGCCACCTGTCCTCCTTTTTCTCAATCATGTGAAAAGTTTCAAAGCTCTTAAGTCATATAATAAAACAATCCTGTGAAGTGAAGTAAATTCATAAAGATTTTACAAGCAGGATTTGGGAGATACTGCATGCAGAAGAAATCTTAAGTCTATGCTGGCTGGAGGAGGAATTTCTGCTAACACAGTCCCTGCATCCCAGTTGGCATACTTATACTATGTACTAAAAGTATGTACTATGTACTTAGACCATATACTATGTACTCTTTTTGTGAAGAAAAAGTACATACTTTTGAGTGTGCATTAAAAGAGTATGCAAGTACTGGGACATACCAACACGTCATGTAATGAAAGAGAACGCTGTTGCCCAGAAGAGGACACCGTCACCGCTAACAAACTCCTCGCTGCATTTCAGCTTTTCTTCATTCGTTATTCCTTATATAATTTATACTATATCATTTAATTTACCGTTCCCTTGATTTATTTTTTCATTTACACCTCTCTAAAATGCATCCTTGAATACGGCGAAGCAAACCGCCACAAAACTCCTCCTCCCGCAATATTGGCTGAAAAAGTGTCCACGGATCCACACTTCGAAAATCTACCGGAAATAGTAGACCATCCAATAGTATCCTTTGGGATACTCATTTCAATATACTATGATTTGGGACACACTAATTCTCATCTTGGATACTATTTATTACAGATAGTATGCCAATTGGGACGCAGGGCGTGTATGTTTATGAGCCCCAAATAAAATGGGCCTATTCCCTGAGGCATATCTGATAGAAAGGCATTGTTAAAGCTGAAAGCTTCAAAGAAAGGGTGGGAAATCTGCAAAGAAATCTGAAAAGAGTGGGACAACTAACACTCGTGCTATTAGATTATGCACCTAGGCTGCATAATATAACAGGAATATTTTATTTTGTACTGTTTCTAGCTGGATTTCTGTACTCTTCTACATATGTGCAGTAAGCAGCAAAAATACAATACAAGTGAAGAATGATGCTTTGAGTGCACAGAAGGTGTAAATTCAGCTTTAGGATTTTTTTTTGCTACAGTATTTCCTTGAGCACCAAGTAATCCTGACCTAACGTCTTTTTTTGCAAAACGGTTAAGTCCTAACATCTGTGCTTAAACGACTTACCGTTCCTACGTCTGTCCTCTGGCTGCATCAGAATCCAGATGTCCAGGATTTGCTTCAACCCAAAATTTTCAACACCCTAAAAAGCAAGAACAACAAAGACTGATTAAAAAAAAAAAAAAAAAAAAACTTTATCCAACAGTTCAGACAGCAATCCCACAAGAAAACAGGTAATCCGTTTGTGTATAATACAGGTTCACGTGAACTCACGCCGACGATGTAGATCTTGCAGTTAGGGTTGATATCTGTGAGCCGTACCGCTTCACCAAACACGGTTATGTTACAGCGACACAAAATGGCAACCTTTCCTCCAACCTGTGTACGAGCCTGTTTTATGGTGTCCAGAGTCTCATTGTCCTCTCCTCTTACAGTGCCTGAACAAACACTGTGGTATTAATGCACTTAGATATTAATGCACACATTTTAAATCGCTGTGTGTTAAACCTACCATCCTGGCGTCCACCAACCAAAATCTTCTTCACCTTTTTGCAGACGTTTAGGATCGTCGCACCAACGTAGGCAATCTCAGAGCCAAATCTAAAACTCTGGTTGGAGAAAAAAACATGATGAAAAAATATTGGCTGCTTGATATTCCAAGACAAAGTCCAAGTCCCAAATGATGTGCGGATTTAATATTATAGCTATGGGTACAGTTATGGCAAAGCTTTGAGTGAGGGTTAACTTACAAGTTTAAGCTTGTATGTGTGTGTGTACCTGTGTTAGATAGTAAAGATGTGTGTGTGGAACAGCATGTAAAGCGTTAACGGCTCCTCTGAAAGTGTATATCTGCTGATGGGGATCTCCAACCAGGATCTTTCCACAGGACTGAGAAAGCATGATGTCCATGATGACTAAAGAAAAATACAAGCAGAAACGTACATAATAGTTAAGGCTCCGGCAAACAATCTCTAACTGCCTGAAAATACAGAGAAAAAAAACAGAAAGTACCTGGAGTGCAATCCTGAGCTTCGTCTATAAAAATCACATCATAGTCTTCGAGCACAGGCTTCTGGAGCTGCCATAGTTTGAGGTAACCTGTATAAATAAGTATACATTATATGTAAGCAATGAGCCAACAATAATAATATTTTATTTATTAATGAACAAAAAGTCATTCTTTTTTTATCCGCAAAACAAGTTAGTTCCTATCTATGATCAAGTTCTATCTGCAAAGGGTGTGACGCTGGCCTAATGAAAATCCAAAATGTTAGATAGAATGATATACAACCAAAGAGCAAGCTCTTTTTTGGTTACTAGCTTAAGCATATAATCATCTATGCTCAATATAAAGTGAGGAATTTATTAAATCTACCATCATGGTTTATGTGGTGCGCCGCTTCTTTGGTGGGTTTCAGCTCAGTCATTTTCTTCCAGATGTTTTGTGCGTCATGTGCAAACACCTGGTTTACAAAAGATTACATAAGTTTCAGGTTGGTGTGTCTAAAGGAAAGATTCATGTATATGTAGTTGTGTCAAGATATAGAGAAGGGGGTTATGGGTAAACGTAGTAGTGGGCTGCAGAGGAGCCGATGAGCACATCTCAAAAAATTTCAACTACGCATTGTGTAAATCTGTAGTATTGTGATTCAGGTAAGGGGGGGGGGGGTTATGCAACACTGCCCCCTAATGCACATGTTCATGTTCATTCATCCATTTAATCATCTTCAGTAACTACTTAATCCTGGTCAGGGTCATAGTGGATCCGGAGCCTATTTCGGAAAAGCTGAGAGTGAGGTTGGAATGCACCCTGGATGGGATGGATGCCAGTCCATAGTGGGGCACCATGCACACACATTCACACACTGGGTCAACACCTTGGGGTAATTTAGTGTAACCAATCCATCTGGGTCTAAGTGTCTGTTGGCACATGTAATTTTACCTTCCTTTTGGATTCGGTTGGGCACTCCTCACGCCCGTTGGTGTTCATGTAACGGTTCGGGACATGCTGTGGACCAATGCACTCATCCGTGGAGGAGCAGAAGTTGTTGATGGTTTGCGTCACCACCTTGGCGTTGACGAAGCCACCTCGGCCCTCAGGAAGCACCCAGGCCACTGTGAATGGCTTCAAGTTACTGCACAGCTTACCCAGATGTCTGTACCTGGATGAAAAGAAAAAAAAAAAAAAAAAACACTTTTAATAATCACTCTACTTTCTCAGAACTTGGTTACCGGCAACTAATTACTTTAAACGAACCTGTCTTTCCACCCAAACTGTTTTAAGCTCATTTTAGAAAACTGACCTGTGTCCAATAGCTTTGTAGGCCATAGAGTGGATGGTCCTGCACTCTACATTGGAAGGAAAACTGCGATTGGCCTGCATGGACACTGACTTGTTGAAGGAAATGTAGAGGAAGTGAAGATGTGGTCTTTGTTGAGCATACTTCACCAGAGTCGTTGTCTTTCCAGTACCTGAGACATCAAAATACATCAGCAAGCAGAACTAGCTTTTTTGATGTTTATGTATCCGTGAGGTAATCATACACAGGAAAAAAAAACCCAACATTATAAGACCAATAATCATGTCAAAATTACCGGCATTTCCACAACGTGTGCAGAGTAACTGGTGATTACAGTGTACAAATATAGTTTCAATTTAACGGTTCTTACCAGCAAAAGCCATGATTTTGACAACGTGGTCTCTCTGGATGTCGTGATTGAGGATCTGCTGCTGCTCATGAGTGACGTGTATCTGCTTTTCTCTGCACACAGAGACAGTGAAGTGAGTAAAGTAAAAGGTACATTTTACATTTGAATCTAATGAACTCGGTTTAAAATAGCAGATGTTAAAATGGCCCTGTACCTGCCATCACCATGACTCGGAGGCGGAGGTGTGTTCTCCATCAGATGCAACACATAAAAAATATTGTAGTGCCACCTGAATGAGGGACAAGACACAGAAAGAACCTTTTCATCCCTTTTTCTATGAATCAGGGGTCCTCAATCGTATCTGCAAAAGAGCTGGTGTGGCTACAAGCTTTCATCCCGACCAAAGAAGAGGAAAATATCCATCACATGATTGAATGGCTTTACTTTGTTAAGTTGTTTTTACCTGTTAGTGATGGTAATGTCCGTGTTCCTCATGGCGAGGAGAAGTGTAGCCACGGCCCATAGGAACTCCGAGATCCTGTCTGGAGTCAGTAAACAGCCAGAGGTTCGTAATCGAGCCACCAGGTCCAGGATATCCCTCACTCCATCTGCAAGGATCAGTATCAGGGCCATGGCAGACCAGGGGTTTGGTCCCTACAACACATCATTTTCAAGTCATCATTTTTCCGTTTATCGACAACCTATAATCATAATATATATAACAGTTTTCACCATAGCAATGCTGAATTCTCAAATCTGATTGGTCAGTAAGTGTTGATTAACGTTCTTTAACAGCAGCTGTGACAATACAGTAGTTCAAATCTCAGGTTTATATTAATCCACTCATTCACAGGGACCTGCACGGCTCTAATTACATAACGGGTAATTCTTGATATGGTGAAGTTTTCTGTGAGGAGAAGTTTATTTAGCACGTTTGGAAGGAGTCTCCAGTGTCAGTGCTTTGTAACAGTTAGAGGTGAACCTGTAACTTATCTGACATGGGCCTTTCTCAGGAAGTACCATGACTAGTTTCAGTTGTTTTTTTTTTTTTTTTAAAGTCTTACTAACTATAGAGAGAAAATAAGAGAGGCTTGTGTGGGAACAACTGTTTATAGCTGATATAAATGATAAGAGGAACTGACTTGTTTTGTGGACATTCCATAACATTCAGCATAACAATGAACGAATAAAAACATGACATTCTTTAGTACATTAAAAATTGTAATCATTGGCAAATTTCTGTGGTATAAGAGGAATAAAACAATTTGGGATGTGCTTTTTTTATTACACTGATTAATACAGCTTTATAACAGATTAACCTGAATTTAAAAACATGCTTAGAATTTTAGAATTAATATTTTCTGCAACACCATCTTACTCTCAATGTGTTGTTCAAGAGTTCAAAAAAAACCAAAAACCCTGCTACATACCCCATCAATCGTCTCCAGGTCTGGCAGCCTGTGCTTGATGCAGGCCTCTGCTTGGGTGTAGAGTCGATGGCCTTTCACACACCGCAAAACATCTGCCACGTTCACCTGTCTGCTGTGCTTAAACTGCGACATGTACCTGCAACGACAGCAGCCCAGTTAAGTATACATAAGTATAGTATACATAAGTATAGTATACATAAGTATAGTATACATAAGTATAAATGAGCTATTTATTTACTGAAAGCAGTGAATGCAATAATGCAAGTCAGAAGAGAACTGTACTGAATAATTCAGTATATAATGCTTAGACAATAACCATTAACGCTGTCTACCAGTTGAATGAAATCTTTGGTGTCACAGAAAGTTATTAAATTAAATAAAATAAATGCTAAGTAGTGAACGTATATCAGTCCCTCCAGGATTTAGCAATTTTGTATGAATGCAAAATCAAGCGAACTCCGCAATATTCGGAGGAGCTTGCAATTTCTCAAAATTACAGCAGACTTGGGCCAAGACATGTCAAGTGACGTCATCACACCACACATTCAGCCACTCGATCTTCGAAAGGCTCTATCTTAAGTTTGTCCGTCATGGGAACCCTTACCTAAGAGGGTTTGCCTTTTAATAAAGGCTTCTAAGTTGAACTTGTTTAGAAAGCTGGGATCATTAACCATCAGGACCATTTTTAAGTATTTTACAGTATTTTACATTCAGTTTCACTTAAAACTATCTAAAACTAAACCAGCTGTCTCCTTAACCACTGAACCTGCATCATCCAGCATCTCTTCAGTTCAGTCCTCTCCAGGCGTTCCAGTGGATTCGAAAAGCACTACAGGGTCTCAAGGGAAGAACTCTTAGGTGCTTAACTGCTAAACAAACACATGCTCCGCTTTAAAGAACTTGTTGGAAGACTGAGCAAGGAAAAAAGAAACCAAGTGTGAAATACGTCATGATCTGACAGAGAAAAAGGCAGTCAGTAGTACTAGCAGAAGTTAAGCTTGAATTCCTGAATGCTAGTATAAAAGAGAATTGACGGGCAACATGACTGACAGACATGATAGAAATCCTGCCTGGTCCTGATTATTTGGATGTTGATGCAGGGGACAAAATTAGTAGTAGCCCGGGTGCTCGGGATGAGCAGATTTCATGTGTGGGTTAATTTTTTTTTTTATTCTTTGCTGCCAAGTGGACAAGCAGGACAAAACTGTTAGATAAGTCTCCGGCTTACTACCTCGCTGTTAAACATAACCAGAGAAAATAAAGACTCTACTCAGACACAAATATTATTTTTTTTACTTGGGATTTGCGGATAGAACAACACACCTCATAGCCAGAACGTTCTCCAGTGACTTGGTGACATTTTGTCAAGATCGCAAACATAATGTGTTACATGCAAAACTTTAGCAAAAGAGAATGAAGACTATTGCAACACAGTTGTCTCCTCCCAAGGAAATTTAAAAACTCATTCGTTTCCCTTACCCTGTATTAATGCATTACCTAGCTAGCTGGCTCGCCATACGTTATTACATTAGCTACCACTTCTTAGTTTAGTCGATTAGGTTTCCAGACAACCAAAACAGGGGACTGGGCATCACACTGGAGGTTTTACTTTCCCGCTTGGCTAGCTAATAAATGTATGATTTGTTCATCCCTGTGATGGACCACATTATTAGTTTTTCTCTACTGTTTACAGAGACCTGAGCTTTTCACTGTCAGGAGAACCTTGACGAAAATATTCTTCGGGACGTCTTCTGAACCTTACCTCACCATGTTCAGAACACAGAGATCGTCCTTTCTGACGATGCCGTTGTCTTCAAGAAGGGCCTTCAGCTCCTTCAGTGCCACCTCTTCCTGCTTCTCGTATCTGTAGTACAACTTCTTCCATGGCAGAAACTAGAGCAGAAAGGACAGTCCAAACTGAAGTCACTTAATAGTTCTGCAAAAAAAAAAAATCAAAATTTAATGTACAAGGTAAAGGAAACACACCTGGCTGTCCATGACGATGTCTCTCCAGCGCTGACACACCAGACTGACATGGCGGTAAAGATCATCCGCTGGAAGCTGAACAAAAATAACACTCAGTAGCTCTTCAGGCAAGTCCTGAATGTGACCCTGGGGCTCCAGCAGCATCCGATTCAGTCCCAGTAACCCGTAATGAGCATCAGGGAGGCTTTGCACATCATACTCTTCATCTTCTTCTCCCTCCTTTTCCATGTATCTGTTAATAAAGCTGGATCCAGGTGGAGGAGACGCCCAACTGCTGCATCCTGCTCCTGTCCCGTCCTGCTCATTCTCCTCTTTCTTTACCGAACACATGCCTGTCTCAAACTCCTCATCGTCCTTAAACATTTCTTCAGTAATTCCTTCCATGAGGTCAATCACCATGTGCCGTTCTTCATCCTCCTCTTTCGGGACGATGTGACTGTTCGGTCCGGGCTCCGTCTTCACTATTTTGCCTTTTTGCGGGCTGCTGCTAAGGACTCCAGCAGACGCAAAGAATCCTGTAATGACTCTCTGCTGTCGGCCATCTGACACTTCAAATTAAAATCAGAAAAACACAAACACGTAGTTTACTACACAAGTAGTCCTAATTCAAGATCAGGTCAATATGCAGATAATACACTGTATGTACAGTACTGTGCAAAGGTTTTAGGCACCCTATTTTTTTTTTTTTTTAGTACAGACTTTGATATAGATTTTTTATTGTATGACGTCTACATTATCAAGTCAGTACAAAAAACATTTTAGATTCCCAAACATTAGTTTTCTATCACAAAATTAAATGTTACAGTTTGTTAATGTTTGTATGTCATTAAAGAAAGCAGCATGTTACGTAAGAGACACTTTTCAGACAAAAAAACACAATGAAGGCTGCTGGGTTTTGCTGCAAAAATAAGTGAAGCGAGTGCGAAAGTCAAAGTCTCCAGAAGAACTGTGGCTGGTTCTACAAGATGCTCAATAAAACCTACCAGCTCATTTCCTTATAAAACTGCACTAATTGTACCGGAGACTACTATTTTAATTTTTTTCGTCACACCAAATATTGACTTTGTTTCATTTACTACCATTTACTGCTGTTTACGGTATTTTTTTCTTTTATGTAGAAACATTTAATTTCATTATTTTGAAGGCATCTTTGCTCTACAGCTTTACTTTGCATGTGCCTAAAACTTTTGCACAGTACTGTACACAAATTCAGATGGCTAATGTCCAGTGAATTATATACCAAACATCAACATGATCATGTTCATTTTTTTTTGGTTCTGTATACAAGAGTCTGTAAGTCACTGATCTCCAGAAAATGCTTTATCCTTTCAGGCACACGCTGGATCCGGAGCTTGTTCCAGGAATACTGGGCACAAGACAGGAAAACACTCTGCTGCCAATGTCTAATGTCTACAGTATTTAAAATTGTCCAAAACACGTGATAGGTCTAGGGGATTTGTTAGTTTTGACTTGACTTGACTTGACAAGTGAAGTCACTATGGTTGCATTTACACACCAAGCAATTCTGATTTTTTCGCTGATTTTTTTTTCCCCACATCCAGTATGGACAATTATTAAATGAGGTTCTAAATCCAAAACATATCTGATACACTCACTGAGCACTTTACTAGGAACACTATACTAATACTGGGTAGGGCTTCCCTTTGCTCTCAAAACAGCCTCAATTCTTCGTGGCATGGATTCCACAAGATGTTGGAAACATTCCTTTGAGATTCTGGTCCATGTTGACATGATTGCATCACGCCATTCCTGCAGATTTTTCAGGTGCACCTTCATGCTGCGAATCTCCCGTTCTACCACATCCCAAATGTGTTCTACTGGATTCACATCCGGTGACTGGGAAGGCCACTGAAGAACACCGAGCTTGTTGTCATGTTCACTCATGAAACCAGTTTGAGACGACGTTTGCTTTGTGACGTGGTGCGTTATCATAGCCATTAGAAGACGGGTAAATTTGTGACCATGAAGGGATGCACATGGTCAGCAACAATAATCAAACAGGCTGTGGCATTCAAGCCATGACTGATTGATGTTAACGGGCCCAAAGTGTGCCAAGAAAACATTCCCCACACCATTACACCACCTCCACCAGCCTGCACTCGTCTCACGCTTTTGTGTATTTGTACACACACCAGTAGCCTGCATAGTGCATATGTAGTCATGCATACTGTTGCACTATGGTCCTGGAGAAACGACATTTCGTTGTTTACAAGCTATATAGAGGAAGGACATTAAAAACCCACTTGACTTGAGCTTCTGATCATAGTGTACAGTAAAATCTGGAATCCCAAAAGTAAAACTTAAAACGTATCTGTTTTCTCAGTTTTATTGGCCTAATGTGTGGCTATGCATTTTCTCTCAGCTACCGTACTATCTGTACTGTGTTTTTCGTTTTCTGTGTTTGATTGTTCATGGTTTTTCACAGTTTGTGTTTGTCCATAATTGTTTATTGCTTATGTATTATTGTATTGCTATTGTAAAGCTACATTGAGCTCTGGAAAGGCATTATATAAATTAAACACATTATTATTAGTAGTAGTAGCAGTAGTAGTAGTAGTAGTGTATATGTGACACGACGTGGTACCTCTTCTTCTCCTTTTAGTTGGGCTCCTGGGCTGAAGTCCTTTATTTGGGTCTTTATTATAGAGATTCACGGTGAAAGGTTGTGTGATTGCTGGGCTGCCGATGAGGCTTTGGGTCAAACCGCTGCACTCTGCTGCACTCAGGTGCCTCCGCTTGGCCTTTCCTACATCACCAGAGAAAACACCGTCAGCAAACAAGTAAGGAATAAAACACGACGGGGTGTGCCGTCATAGGCAAATAATCAACGACAGGATGGGGACGTTACAACCCAACAGCATGAACCCGAAGTGTTTTACTCCTCTTAGACCACAAAGACTTGCCAAACATTAAATATGTTATTTTACTAATGAACGACGCTATGTGCTTTTTAACCGTTTATAGTTACATTTAACGTTTTGGAACGTGCCGCGAGACAATAATAATTACACATTACCAGTGAGCCACTAGCTAACTGACTGAAACATAACATTACCGCAGAGCTCACTGTGCCACTGCTGTTTGTTTACTATCACCGCTCACAAGCACGCGAGTTGTTTACAGATTTCCAGCTCGCTAGCACCAGAGTAAACAGTCTTAACAGTGAGTTAATAGCGAGAACCTTTTGAGGCCGTCTCCATAGCTGAAGAAACCTTGAACAAATATTACAAGCTTGAAAAATCTGCCATTTTATATCCCATTGTTATTTACATTTAAAAAACTAACTAATAACCTGCAGACTTAGCTAGCTAGCAAAACAACTCTCCATAACATTCACCATAAAGTTGACAGACTTCCGGATCAGACTGTTCAGTTTCACAATAAAAGCCTTAATTTAAGACTTTAAAATAATAATTACACGCATTTGTAACAAAAATAAATACATAAATAAATAAGTGCATTTAAAAACCGAATTAGATATCGAAAAACCCACCCAGTTTATGTCTTTGTATTGTTTACAGCCCTCTTTTTAATCCTTTACAGCTGGAAGTGAAAGCACTAGATGGCAGTAAGCTAATGAGGTTATTAAAAGTCCTTTGGGTTGTGTCACGTCTCAGTAACTTTTTCATGCGTTAACACATCGTGCATTTCATAAAATAACTGAAATATATGAACCCATGATATTGTTTTTAGACGGTATCACTGATTTTTCTGTAATTGATGACACGATAAAAGTGTTAATTTTGCTTGGGAAAGCTTATTTACATGAAGTAAAGGTAACAAGCCATCAAAGCTGTAACCGTAGTTCCCCTATTGTTGTTATTATATACAAGATATGGATGTATGTTTCTTTGATCAAATTCAGTAAAAATTAAAAATTAAAAACACTTTTTTACGCACACCTCGACTTCCCCTTGTCATTTACCATCATGTCATCATATTTTCTTTTCCAATACAGTTCAGTCTCACATATAACACATCTGACACAACTCAGGTCATATGAAAAGATACAAAGGTTAAGATTGGGGTTAAGGATGATGCTATGCTCATATCTTTACTTATGGCATCATTATGTAAGGAATAAAACACTTGGGAGAGTGCTGTTATAAGAAAGCAATCAACAACAAGATGGTGTGATGCAAACTGGGTTACTTTTACCAGTGTTTTATTCCTCTTTTTCCACAGCAATTTTCCAACGAGAATGATGTCGATTTTTTTTTTTATCCCTTTATTGTTACATGTAATGTTTTTTCCTTATTAAATTCAAGACATGGAAAAGAGAACGACTGTTTAAAGCTGCTATAACATAAGCGATAACAGAAACGAACTTGTTTAATGGATGTTCCACAATATTAAATGTAACTATAAATGGATAAAAATTAAAAAAAAGAAAGTATGATATGTTGTTCTTCAATAAATAAAAATGGTTAGCATTTGCAAGTTGCTGTGGTATACACAGTGGCGCTTGAAAGTTTGTGAACCCTTTAGAATTTTCTATATAGCTGCATAAATATGAGCTAAAACATCATCAGATTTTCACACAGGTCGTAAAAGTAGATAAAGAGAACCCAATTAAACAAATGAGACAAAAAATATTATACTTGGTCATTTATTTATTGAGGAAAATGATCCGATATTTCATATCTGTGAGTGGCAAAAGTATGTGAACCTCTAGGATTAGCGGTAAGTATAATATTTTTGTCTCATTTGTTTCAATGGGTTCTCTTTGTTTACTTTTAAGTCATATTTATGCAGAAATGTAAAAAAAATTCTAAAGGGTTCACAAACTTCCAAGCACCACTGTAGATGAATAAAACATTTTCGGATGTGTTGTTACTGGATGGCTGCATCACAACACCCCGTTGCCGATTATTTTTTACTATGACATCGCTTCTTGTCATTTACATACAAATTGTTTTGTTTTGAAAATTAATCAACAGAGTAATTATTAGCGTAAGCTTCCAAAACAGGATTAACTTATTCAGAAAAGTGCAATTCCTGATAATGCTACTTAAATAAAGTAGCTTAGTGAATTAGCCAAATGTGCTCGGTTGTACCATTGTTAATGAATCATACAAAACCAAACAAAGGTCAGGAGCAGCACAGGTCAAAAAATAATATGAGAGTAACAAAATATTCTTTCAAATCAAAGACACAAAATTATTTTTTCCCCATTTGTCCTGTTCTCTGCACTTTGTTTAACAGTAGGCCTTCTGCTTCCTTTAAGTGCTTAAATATGTGCAAAATGCAGTGAGTAACATTAACTACATTAACTACAGGAGCTACGTGTATGTAATGCTGTCAATATGTGCATAATTCACTTTCAGCATCATGGCTCTTTATGGAAAATTCCTGCCTGGACATTGTGCACTAGAATCACAGCTATGTTTTTATTATTATTATTATTATTATTATTATTACAGACACCAGTGAATTCTCAGAGCAAACAATAAATGTTCATCTATAGTACTAACATTGCCAAGACAGGGGGCTAAAAACACATTCATTTATTCTTCTCTGTACTTAAGCAGCCTGATTCCTGCCAGTTGTACACTCTCCTACTTTCTTGGCAGCTGTTGTTTGTTTTCAAGAACACAACTGAGTTATTGTACTGTTCTTATCCTTGTTAACACTCACAACACAATCATCAACTTTTTCCTTTTTCTCACCGTTTAATGATTATTTTTTATAATTTGCCTTCTGTTATTCGGAGGAAATTTTGAGTTTTGTGCTTTTTGTGCTCCTCGTGTCTTTTTTTGGTATTACCATATTATCCATCCAGTTTCCCTACCATTTATCCTACACAGGGTCACGGGGAGTCTGGAGCCTGTCTCCGGGAACTCAGGGCACAAGGTGGGGAACACCCTGGGTACCAACCCATCACAGGGCACAATCGCACACACTCACACACTACAGACAATTTGGAAATGCCAATCAGCCTACAACGCATGTCTTTGGACTGGGGGAGGAAACCGGAGTACCTGGAGGAAACCCCTGAAGCACGGGATGACATGCAAGCGCTGCACACACAGGGCGGAGGCGGGATCGAACCCCCAACCCTGGAGGCGCGAGGGAAAATGTGCTAACCACTAAGCCACCGTGCCCCCCTTAATACCATATTATATTTAACGGTTTATCACTTATATAAAATTGTACCATTCTAAATTCATATTTACTATAAATGTATTTAGTCATTGTTGTTCCATTCTTTGTTTTTACATTTTACAAAGAAAGAAAAAAACACAAAACAGAAATATAACAATGGCTGATTTATGATGGTTTTTTTTTTTAAATAGGTAAATATAAAATAGAGAATTTTACTTGCTGACTATTCACTTTTACCCATGGACAGGGATTTAGTCACTTTTTAATGTGGCATGTACAATGGAAACTTCCATCCATTCCCCTTGTCTGTGTCACACGACCATGGTTTTTGCCCTCGGAAAGGGGAATCGCGTATTAATAACATCCCACATTGTCATTTTTTTCCATTTGCTCAACTGGAAGGTGATTGTAGGAAGGTGTGTCCATGTGAAACTGCACGTATGCAGCCCCACTGCTCCACTCTGTCATTATAAGTCTGTCGACTGTGTGTGTGTGTGTGTGTGTGTGTGTGTGTGTGTGTGTTTCAGAAGTGTGTTCTGCTGAGTCAGCAGCTCAACAGAGATCTCACATGACTGTGGTATTAATATGGCGTTAAAGACGTGTGTCTCATCATGTCCGATTTTTACCTCTTCATCTAAAGCAATGTTTCTCAAATGGGGGTATGCTTACCACCAGGGGTACTTGGAGGTACTACAAAGGGTACTTTAAAGGGTAACAGAGAAAGAAAGTTACTTTTCAGGGAAGAAAAGTACAAATATATATAACAAATATAAAATAATAAAGTAACACAATATTATTTTGAATCAAATCTCCTTTTCTGTCAATCAGTGGTGTAATTACAGTTTGTCCATTTGTCCTTTGCTTGACAGCAGGCAAACTGGTACTCAAAAAACGCTCAAAATCTTTTCACCATACCTCTGGTTCTCTTGGCAGAACAGACAATTTGTGCTGCCCTTTTCTCCCCACACCCATATAACCTTGCTCTTCTTTCACTTCTTTCTGTTTCTTTAAATAAAAAATAGTGCAGACAGACATAACAAAGACGTCTCACATTTATTATTATAAGAAAGCAGAATTTGTGGATCAGGTGTGCTTTATCTGGGATCTCTCCTGGAGACGCGCCACATCAACAATGATATAGTTTCCCTAGTTAAATAACAACACAATTTTTTTAAATCAGGTTATTATTAGGCTTAGATTATGTGAAGCGTCCTCCATACAAGTCCCTGTGAATGAGCTGTTTCTATAGAAATGATAAAGTATTAGATTTAATGTAACTGTGAAACATTTCATCACACAAACGTATGTCAATAAAAATCACTAAACTGATGAAAGCAGACTTCATGACAGCTGGCACGTGTTGGAACAATGATTTGTAAATGTAGATGTGCATAAATGTTTATGTAGGTTTATGTCAGTTTTTTTCTGTAGCCCTTTGAACACTGCTTTTAAGTAAAATGTTATAATTCCTGTCACCCATCACAGCTTCGCCCTGCAGTTATCCTGAACATGTTCCTCATGCTGCATGCTTTTAGAAAAACTGTTACTTTACAGTCTGATAAGATCATGTCACCACATCGAACAGAATACAACAGGTCCTGAAGCTGAAATACACACACAAAAAAAGAAAGCCTCTTTGTGTAACCTCAACCTCTTGAACATCTGAGGTGAAAAATGAAACTATGACACCATTCACACTGACCCAGGTGCGTACAGAGTCGTGAATAGTTCAGAGAGACGTCTCATGCTCACTTCCCACCAGTCACTTCCCGTCTCCCAGGAGTGTGAAACTGAATCTCTTTGATCCGCACTGATTAGGATGTATTGTCGAGTAAATGTCGTCTGCAGGGTCATGGTGGAGATATGTGTGGATGAGTGCATGGGGGAGATATGCTGGGCACATGTCTGCTTTTAGAGGTGTTTAACAATGAGACATAAATAGACAAAGAGCAGACATGTGATTTGTGGGTGATTCTATGATGGAGTTGCTATTTAAAATTTATTTTATATCATTTTTTTCATTGAATCTAAGAAAACATATTCAAAATGTAAAAAATGTGTAAACCCACCTCAGACAACAATGTCTCGGGTTTTTTTTGTGTTTTTTTTTTTGCTGTTGGGTTTTGTTTTTAAATCAGTAACATGGTTGAGGGTGTTTTTTTTTGTTGTTGTTGTTGTTTTTTTTAGCACAGATTTAGCAAAATGTGGTTAACTAGCATTCATCCATAATTCCATTTTATTTGTAGAGCACTTTTAACAATGAGCATTGTCACAAAGCTTCTTTACAGAAATATACATATTCCGGATATAGATTTATAAATGTATCCCTAATGAGCAAGCCAGAGGCAACGTGGCAAGTTAAAACTCCCTGAGATGACATGAGGAAGAAACCTTGAGAGGAACCATATCCGAAAGGGAACCCATCCTCATCTGGGTGACACCGGATAGTGCGATTATAAATCATTTCTCTTCTATAAGTGTACAGTATACTATATAGTCGAAAAGTGCAATTGTGTAAACAGGAACTTATGAGCTTATGAGCAATTTATGAATATGAGTATCAGAGCCATGTCTGAATTCATTATAGTTTTAACTTAAAGCCTATTGTGTTGAAGTTATGAACTGTTCAATGATGGAGACTTGAATGCAAATTGTTCTTAGTAATTGTAGTCCTAAGGCTATCCAAGAAAGAACATCCATATCCATCATTATGGTTTCTATGTGGTTCCATCCACAGTAATCTCATGGTGATCTTTAGGATGTCCATGTGGAGCCATCCTCCGCAGCAGCAAGTGACTTGGTGATGACAACTCCAAACAACGATAATAATCAATAATTACTAATAACCAATAATCCAAACAACATCAGAAAATTTTGTCAGTAATTATATATAAACAATAATCCAACATCAGGACATTTTGTTAAATTAATAATTTACTTTCAATCTTTGATTTGGACAACACTTTCAAAGTGACCATCATTAGCCGATATCACAACATCATTGAAAAAAATAATAAGCAAATAAAAGAACTTAAAGCTGCAGTATTGAACTTTCTTGGTTAAAAAATAACAAAAATCAGTTATTGAGCAAGTACGTAAAAAAACATTGTTCAAAACTGTCGCCTTACTTTACTTTATTCGCAACACTAAGCTTATAATAAAGATTTATAATTTGAGCTGCCGGGACCGATTTAGCAGGAAACGTCAGTTTGACGTCCTTTGCATGGACTTGCAATTGCAATTGCATTGCAAAGGCGTAGTGACGTCACATCCGTAAACATAAAGAAGAAGAGCCGGCTACTATAATGTGTGTGTGAGGGGCTGAGGATGGTGGAGCGTTTGTAGCTTGTCCTTACAACAGTTGCTTAGAATTTAAACTTGTCATCTAGATGACTGCTTTTAATCTGGATAGTTCTAAACGCAATCATCGTTGACATCTGGGGAATCAGATGTTGTCAAAACCAAGAGCCTGCAATCAAAAAGGGAACGCGACGGAGCCCGTGCTAAAACCAGAATAAATATCGGCATGTCTTTTGAGAGGTGGTGAAGACTCTGAGATGTGAAGGGATTGAAGACTGATGCAGAGATGGCTTTTTTTTCTGCTGAACAGGTAAGATATTACAGTGGTTCAATAGGTAGCTAGCTAACATTAGTGCACTTGTTCAGTAGTTGTTCAGCAGTGTGGTAAACTGCACTTATTTTCTGCTAGCTATGAGAGAGAGCAACTCACCTCTACTCCAAGAAGACCGTATCCACCGCCACCTCCTCTGTCGAGTATTGGAGCTAATATACAAAACATACAAATATCTCAAACCATCAGATTCATCCGAGCAAAGGAGCAGTGCCAAAGCACAGCTCACATAAAAAAAATAACTCTGCAAGTAACTTGCAGTTTAATGTTTCAAACAGAGACGGCGATAGAGAGGCAAAAGTTCAGTACTGCAGCTTTAATTTTCTTCTTCCCATAACTTCCCAAAATTTTGATGATGCAACATCTTGTTGAATGTACAATTTTCATAATATAATATATATAATGGACGACTCTTGGAAAAGAATCGTTTTCCAGCCCTATATTGGGCTGAGACAGGCAAAAATGCTAGTTCTGTTCAGGTTTTATTAAAGTTATTAATCTGATATAGGCACAAAGGTTGTGGTGACATATAAAATGTCTTTTACCTTTATTTTACATGCATATCTGTAAATCTGATATCAGTGGGAAAGAAATGCCAGCCCGATCATGTAATCGCCCATGTAGATTGGATTTCTTGCTGTGTTGCTTTGATAAAGCCATTATTGTATATGCTCAACCACAAAATAGTGACCTTGTTACCTCAGTGGTTAAAGGAATGTCGACACATTTCTCTTTTCTGAGAAAAGAACAGAAAACTCCTTCATTGAATATCACTCACAGCGTAAGTTGACTGGCAGCTGGTGAACTCTGTCAATAATATGCAAACCTTGAACTTTCATAAACTGCATTCATGAACTTTTAGTCAAGGGTCCTGAATTCCAGTCCTGAAGGATTGTCGTTTAGCTTTTTGTGTTTCGTTTCCCATGGCAATGAGTTCCATGTGTGTCTGTTTAGTTCCTGCTTTGTTTTTGGTCTCTGCCTCTTCCCCATAATTGGTTTGTTTCCGTGATTGTGTTATCCTGTTCATTGTTTCACTGAATACTTTGTCTAGTTAAACGCTCTGTGTTTTCCAAATCTACTGTTTGACCTGCACCTGTTCTTGTACTTTATAAAAAATGCATTGCCATTGTCCCCCCGTTCCCCCCCTTCCCCTTCCCCTTCCCCTCCTTCCCCTTCCCCTTCCCCTTCCCCTTCCCCTTCCCCCCCCTTCCCCTTCCCCTTCCCCTTCCCCTAATTTCCATCCATATAACCATTTTCTGTGCCGCTTACCCTACACAGGGTTGCGGGAAGCCTGGAGCCTATCCCAGGGAACTTGGGGCACAAGGCAGGGGACACCCTGGACAGGGTACCAACCCATCGCAGGGCACAATCACACACATTCACCCCTCTCCCCAATTTGTTCCAATTAATTCCCCCTCCCCACAACCTAGCTCTCTCCAATCATACAACTGCTACCAACTGAAAATGATGATGGATAATACATGCCTCCTGAAGCCAGGCACTGCATCTTTTCAAACTGCTGGTCATGCTGCATCACAAGGAAGCACTGCACACTCAAAGGAAAGCATCATCCACCCTTTTCCAAATACACGAGCTCATAGACGCCCACAGTTGGCTAGCGTCACTATGACTGACAGGAGACAATGAGTACATCATCCTTCCACTCACTAATTTTGCTCTCTTGGACACCTGGCCACAGATGACTGTGACAACGTCAGGATCCGAACTTGTGATCCCTCGACAATAAAGCAAACGCTTTTCTGTTGTGTCACTCAGGAGTCTTGCATTATTTATCTTTAACCCATGTGTCTATGTCTATGTGTATGTCCAGCACAGTATGATGTTTTGGCAGCTTGAAGATTGACCTGATTCAACCCACCAGTTAATTACCAAGTTAATTAGATATGTTAGAAGAACGAATTCACCCAACTGTGCTGTATTTTCATCCACAAGGACTGGAACTGTGAACCTTTATAATGTGTTATGTGCCTGTGTTATGACATGGTCCACAATTCCAATCATTTGAAGATGAAATATTTGGTTCATATGACTGAGATGATTGCTACAGAGTCTGAGTTGTGCAACCAGTGTATTTAAGTCTAGTTTTTTAAAATACAGTATCTCACAAAAGTGAGTACACCCCTCACATTTTTGTAAATATTTTATTATATCTTTTCATGGGACAACACTGACGAAATGACACTTTGCTACAATGTAAAGTAGTGAGTGTACAGCTTGTATAACAGTGTAAATTTGCTGTCCCCTCAAAATAACTCAACACACAGCCATTAATGTCTAAAGCGCTGGCAACAAAAGTGAGTACACCCCTAAGTGAAAATGTCCAAATTGGGTCCAAAGTGTCAATATTTTGTGTGGCCACCATTATTTTCCAGCACTACCTTAACCCTGTTGGGCATGGAGTTCACCAGTGACCAGTATGAGAGAGTGTGAGAGCGATAACACCAAACTTAGCACACCTGCTCCCCATTCACACCTGAGACCTTGTAACACTAACAGGTCACATGACACCGGGGAGGGAAAATGGCTATTTGGGCCCAATTTGGAGGGGTGTACTCACTTTTATGAGATACTGTAAATAATTAAAAGTAACAGATTGTACTTCTTTCTTTTATGTTTGTAACTGCAATTTCTTACCGTTAAAAAAATGAAGGTACTTACTTCAACTTTTTGGTTAATTTGCTAACATAGTGCACAATACTCCAGAGATAGAGGACGTACCTGAAGGGTAGATAAGTACGTGAAGGGCGTTGTAAAGCAACAAGACTAAACAAGCCCAGTTTTGCCAGAGAGTGTTTGACTGCTCCATTCATTGTGTAAATGTCAATGTGTCACTGAAAAAGCGATTCAGTGGTTCAGTAAATATTACAAAAACAAATCTGTGATTTTTTTTACACAAAAGAAAAACAAATTACTTAGTTGCTTTAAGTTCTGTACTAAATTAATGCATGTAAATATGTGGCTAAAACCCAAAGTGTGTACTTTACTTGGTTGAATTTAATATTATTTTGCAACTGCTCACAAAACTAGAAAAAAAAAAAAAAAAGAAGCATTGTTTACTTAAACTGATTGCATACTCAAGCAGGGGTGTGGTTTTTTTTTAACTCGATTTCTATAGATGTTTGCACTTTAGATTAATTTAACTTTGAGCGTTATGGATGAGTTGTTTTGTGTGTTTTTTGTTTTGTGTTGGCTTTAAGGCCAAAGGCTATTCTATTATGAAATGTTTTGGAAAAATAAAGTGTTTCAGTAACATTTTCTTGGTTCACCCTCATTGTGTTTCTCAGTCAGGTGTATGGTTTGTGTGTGTGTGTGTGTGTGTGTGTGTGTGTGTGTGTGTGTGTGTGTGTGTTTGTGCAATAGTCAGTTAAGTAGTCATCTTGGGTTCTTCCATGTTCAGACTTTATGAGTCTTGGCAGAAAATAAACAGTAGTTGTCTATTCATTGGAAAGAGAGCTGAATTTGCAAAATGCTCCTTGAAAGTGGTGAGCTGTTAGCTAACTGGGGTTGTTGGCCTGGTGGCTTCACCCTCATTCTGCTGAGCTGGGCCCTGCTGCTTGGTGAATACAAACGTTTGTTATCTGGTTGCTTTTCCAGATGTCCAGGCAGCCTCCAATCAGGGTTGTGACTTCTTGCTTGTGTCGCTTGATCTTAGTGTAGCTTTTGACACCATAGATCATAATACATCATAAGATGATCAAAAAACGTCTCTATGCATACCTAAGAAATGTTTGGTTGTCCTCAAGGATCTGTTTTAGGCCCATTGCTTTTTTCTATACATATGCTACTTCTAGGTACAATTATTAATAAACATGGTATTAGCTTCCACTACTACGCCGATGACACATAGCTATATGTTCCAGTAAAGCCAGATGACAGACACCAGTAGACACAAGTCTGAGTAGGGCTTTGCCTGCTGGAGGCATCGGCTGAGCAGCCTCACTCTCAGCCTGTGGAGTAAGGAGCCACTGCATGGTAGATAATAAACAGTTTATTTAACAGTCTATTTATCTGGATAATGGCAGAGTTCACCTCAGACTCAGCTTGCTGAGCAGCACTCCTCAAAAACAACAACCTCCGGTGGCCTTGTCCTCTTGACTTCTTTCTATTCAGCTTGTTGTCTATTTCAATTCGATTCAATTTTATTTGTATAGCGCTTTTAACAGTGGACATTGTCACAAAGCAACTTTAAAGAAATATATAAATTTCAGATCTAAATTTTAAATTGATAAATTTATCCCTAATGAGCAAGCCAGAGGCAACGGTGGCAAGGAAAGACTCCCTAAGATGATATGAGGAACAAACCTTGAGAGGAACCAGAGTCAAAAGGGAACCCATCCTCATCTGGGTGACACTGGATAGTGCAATTATACATAATTCCCTTCTAAAACTGTGTGCTACATCATAAAACAAAAAGTACAACTGTGTAAATTCTCAACATGAAGTCTATTCCGCTGAAGTCATGAACTGTCCACTGATGGAGACCCAAGCACAAAGAAAACATTTTCTGAAAACAAAGAAACAAAAAATGTATTTCCTTGTTTGGTCTGTGCAGTTTAACTCAAGTTTGAGTAAAGATTTACTTATAAAAACAAGAAAACTGCTAGTTAAATGTACTTTTTTTTATGAGAATAATTCTTGCTGCCATGTAAACCTTACTTAAAATCTCCAATATTTTTTTTGCTGTTGAACACATCCATATTAATCCATCATGGTCTCATATAAATTTGTATCAATCTACATAAATATTGCTTCCACAATCATTAAGAGAGTAATTAACAGCTAGGTGTTACTAATGAGATGCACACGATTAGTTAATGATCAGGAAGTGTGACTACCTCTATAAGAGCAGAACTTTTGGCAGTTTGGTGTTCTGGATTACTCAGGTGTGTGTCTACATCAAGACAGGGAGAAGGGAGAAGGGACATCAGCCGTGACCTCAGAGAAACAAGTGTTGCTGCTCGTCAATCTGGGGAGGGTTATAAGATAGAGGGAATTTGTGGAATTTGTATGAAAAGCTAAAACCTTTAAATGAACCAGTGTGAAATTAAGGATTGGGATCCTATTCAAAATCCAGCTTCGTCACGTTGGCTTGTTTGAATTCAGACACATAATCTGATCTTTTGAAAATGGATACTGGTTTGTTAAACTGTTTATCACTGATCATGTTAAACTGTTCTTTTTGCCCTCTGATTGCATTGTGTATTTGAACCCACATTCATTTCTGAGTGTGATTAAAAACAGGAATTTGGACTGCCTGCCTTAGAAATGGGTCCTGCTCTGCCTTGATTTGGCCCTAAATGTAGATCTTTTATGGTTAATAAAAGAGTTTGATGTCTTGCATATGACAAAAGTTTCTACATTTTCAAAATAACATTAACTTCTAGACTTAACTTCTAGATATAAGAAGTCTTCACACCCCTGTTAAAATGGCAGGTTTTTGTGATGTAAAATAATTAAACCTTTTCTACCTTTACTGTGAAATTTTAACCTATTAATTAAAGTAAAAATAATAAGAATCACTTTATGGGGGAAAAATGAAAAATAAAAAATGTACAATAACCTGGTTGCATAAGTGTACACACCCTTTTAGAATTGGGAATGTGGCAGTGTTCAGAACGTTAAATACTAATTAGTTAAATACTAATTAGTATACACCTGCCATCAAATAAAGTGATTCATTATCCCAAAAGAAAGTACAGCTGTTCCTATAGGATTTTCCTGACGTCTTCTTGGCAACATCCAATTGGAAAAGCCATGGGCCACAAAGTGCTAACAAAGCAGGTGCAGGATCTCATTGTTGAAAAATATCAATCAGGAGAAGGTTACAAAAAAATTCCAAGGCATTGGATATACCATGGAACACTATAAAGACAATGATCAACAAATGGAGAAAATATGGCAGGACAGTGACACTGCTAAGAACAGGATGTCCCTCTAAAATTGATAAGAAGATTAGGAGAAAACTGATCAGGAAGGCTGCCAAGAGGCCTACAGCAACAGTAAAAGAATTGTTCAAGTTCTGGCAAGTACTTGTTGCTCCTTACATGTGACAACAATCTCCTGAATTCTTCATATCTCTGGGCTATGGGGTAGGGTGGCAAGACGGAAGCGTTTTAACCAAAAAAATAAATAAAAAATACACCCAATCTCCTAAAATTATGGGGAATAATGTGTTATGGTCTGATGAGACCAAAGTTGAACTTTTTGGCCATAATACCAAAAGATATGTTTAGGCATATGGCATAAAAAAAAAACACAGCAAATCACCAAAAAAACACCATCCCTACAGGGAAGCATGGTGGTGGCTGCATCATACTTTGGGGCTGTTTTTCTTCAGCTGGAACTAAGGCTTTAATAAGGGTGGAGGGAATAATGAATAGCTTCAAATACCAGTCAATTTTGGCACAAAACCTTAAGGCTTCTGCTAAAACACTTAAGATGAAGAGGAATTTCACCTTTCAGCAAGACAACGACCTAAAGCAAACCTCCAAATGAACAAAGGAATGGCTTCACCAAAACAAGTTCAAGGTTTTGGAATGGCCCAGCCAGAGTCCAGACCTACCCAATCAATCAAAAATCTGTGTGGTGACCTGAAGAGGGCTGTGCACAGGAGATGCCCAGCCAATTTGTCAGAGTTAGAATGCTTTTGCAAGGAAGAATGGCAAAATATTGCTAAGTCAAGATGTGCCAAACTGATTCACTCTTACCCAAAAAGATTGAATGCTGTGATAAAATCTAAAGGTGTTATAACACTCAGACTAAGAGGACCCAAAAGCAGAACCCAGACTCGAGGAAAACAGGTTTTATTTAAGGAGCTGGGAAAGGGTATGGAGGGAGAGTAGTGTGGACATAGTCAAGATTCAAACTCAGATCTTGAGCTTGAGAATCAGGTGCTTAGTAAGTGCGCCACAGGAACTTGGGTTGTCAGCGTGGGAGCTGAGAGCTGAACTGGAGAGCCACTGGGGCGAGGCAAGGCTGAGTGAGGCTGGGCGTAGCAGGAAGTGAACCGGGAGCAGATGGCAGAAAACTCGAGGAGTGAACCTGGGAACACAAAGAGACAAACGCAATGAGCACAGGATAATGCACTGGGGAAAATAATTCCAAATACTGCCGAGAAACAAAACGCGAGTGGAGCTGGAAGTTACCGCACTGGAAGCCGGAACAATCTGGCGAAGAGTGACTGAAGAACCGGGGTATTTATGCACTGCTGATGAGGTGAGTTGATGAGGAGCGGGTGAGATCGCCGATTCAGCCATGGAGCGCCATGCCCAGGAACACACACACACACACACACACAGAGAGAGAGAAGCACTGGAACAAAGGAGATACACAGAGCTTGCCCTGGACCATGACAAAAGGTGCTTGAACTAAGTATTAGTTTAGGGGTGTGCACACTTATGCAACCAGATTATTATAAATTTTTCATTTTTTTCCACCTAAAATGATTCTTATGTTTTTCACTTTAATTAATAGGTACAATTTTCACAATAAAGGTAGAAAAAGGTTCTGACATGATTTATCTTGGTTTCATTTTTTTAAATCATAAAAACCTGCCATTTTAACTGGGGTGTGTAGACTTTTATATCCACTGTAATAATGCCAGCAAAGACATGGCTTTCATGGCTTTTTTGTGTTTGCTGGTTTATAAATAGCTGGTTTATAAATAGCTTTAAAACAGCCATCTACAACTGTAATTTCAGCACATCCTGAAGTTGTTTATTCCTCTTATATCACACCTGTTTGCCAACGATTCATTTTGTTTATTCATTAAAAAGTATGCCATATATTTTATTCCTTTATAGTTTCATTTATTTGTATGGAATGTCTGCAAGGCAAGTTCCTGTCACTTACTTTATAGCAGCTATAAACAATCTCTTTTTGTCTCTCTTACAAGGCCCTGTAAATTAATTGTTGCTATAGAAACAATAATGTATTAGAACAAGTGCATTCATTCTGTATAAATCTATGATTTGCAGATGGAACTACTGCAGAGACATGCTCTTATGGAAAATTAATCAACACCTTCTGACCCACAAAGTACCTTTTGTAATGTTGTAGTTTTGTAATGACCCTTTTCCCCGCATTACAGATAACTATTTCCTCATCATTGTTTTTAACTTGCTTCAATAAAAATCATCCTTATCACTTCCTTATCACAAGCCTCAACCGAATCCTCTTTGTATGTATGTCTATTCTGGGTGTGTTAGAATCTACTACATCTTCCGGTTGATTTCTCATAACTGAAACTTGATGAAAACAAGATCTGCCTCGTGGCAAGCAAACAAAAGCAGTATTCTCCCCGTTCTGCTCTTACCTGTTTGATATGGGAGTCTATTTTTGCAAGGTGCTCTGAAAAAAAAAAAAAAAAAAAAAGAAAAAAAAAACTTACCCATCTGGTGCACTCATCATGCTTACTCACTGAGATCATGACTAAACGCGTGAGGCACGCAGACATTGAATATGATGATCCACTTAAGAAATGAGGTGTATCATGAAAGTGTAGTGTTTATACATAAACATACTGAATTGTTTTTTCTTACATAACGTGTGCAGATAACCAGGCATTTTGTTACATGGGTTTTAGGTTACAGTTTAGTTGAAAGCATTAATGAAAGCATGAAAGATTAGACTTTCCTGAATGATGCAATCATGGCTTGACATTGCTACTCATCAGCTGATCAGAGAGACAGTGTCAGATGACTCGGGAACTTGGCCGGATCAGTTTACAAATGTTACATTGACACGAATGCTGTTGCTTACGTTGTGTTTGAACAGCAATACTGTACACATCGCATTTGAAGGACGTTGGTCGGAACACTTTATTTGAAGGGCTTTCACAATGTTTCATAAGCACTGCATAAATCTTTTTATAAATCAAAGCTGAATGAATTTGCAGGTTCCTGTCAAACTTGTGAGGTGGCATTAAAGGATTTACATAGTATGTTGCTTTGTCTTTACGTGAACGAGAAAAAGTCATTTTTTTAAAGACTTCTGGCTTAGTGACTCGTACTCACTAACGTTCAGTAAGCACTTTATCCTGGTCAGGGTTGCGGTGGATCTGAAGCATATCCTAGGAACACTAGGAATGAGGCAGGCATATATCCTGGATGGGACATCAGTTCATCACAGGGCATCGTGTACACAAACATTCATACACCCATTCACATCGAGGAGCAATTTAGAGTTACCAGTCCACCCACTGCCAGGTTTTTTGGAGGAAACTGGAGAAAGCAAAGGAAATCCACATGGACACTGGAAGAACTTTGCAGAAACATTTCTCAAAACATCTTCCCGAGTCTTAACCTGCTGGCACACATAACCAGGTTTGAATTCATGATACCATAAATCTTTACAAGAATCCCTGGACCACTAGACTCAAAAGCACCCAAAAGCATCAATGATCTACCACATTCTATAATAAGTATGGGTTATTTCCCCAAAAACTCTGATAGTGTACCCGAACAAAATGTTTGATTTGGGTCACACTTGATAGTGGCAGCTTGTCCAAAGAGGCAGGCAGGGCAGTGACCCACCATATACCCGCCACTTTATTAGGAACACCAGTACATCTTCACTTTCATGCGGTTATCTAACGATGTAGCAAAAGCGCAATGCAAAAAATCATGCAGATACAGGTCAAGAGCTTCAGTTAATGTTCACGTCAAACTCAGAATGAAGAAAATGTGTGATCACTGTGACTTTGATTGACTCCTGTCAGCCAAGAACAAGAATCAGAGGCTTTCATGGGCAAAGGCTCACCAGAACAGGACAGTTGCAAATTAGAAAAAAAAAATCACCTGGTCTTTTTCCAGTCTTCAACTTTTCAGTTTGGGTAAGTCTGTGCACATGATAGGCTCAGATTCTTGTTCTTGGCTGACAGGAGTGTAACCTGATGTGGTCTTCTGCTGGTGTAGTCCATCCACCACACGGTTTGATGTGTTGTGGTTTTCTTAGATGCTTTTCTGCTCACCCAGGCAAACACAAGTAGAACATGCAGAGAAACTCTACACAGCCAGTAATCTGAGCTCAGGATCAAACTGGGGATTGACCCAGGAGCTTTAAGGTGGAAACACTACCTGCTGCACAGCTGCACCACCAGCTTAGAGACTTCATTAATAAAAAGACCAGTCTTAACACCAGCATTAGACAGACAGATATAAAAAAGTTAATACCAAAAGATCCAAAACAGAAATATTCTGCTTCTACAGAAGCTTGAGCTTAAACTTCCAAGGAGGACACAGACAGATTAAAAAAAAAAAAAAGAAAAAAGAAAGAAAGAAAGAAATCTCCAGCGTTATCATATATAAACAACTGTATGCTATGAATGTGTTATGAAGCCTGAATGTAGGTGCCCTTATTGGTTTTTGTTTCTTTTGGTCTTGATACTCTATAAAAACTTAATCCTGGCCTTAGTGGCTGATTCAGACAGAAGATTATTTTATGAATTCATGATTTAATGGGATTTGGTGAAAAAATCTATTTTTACCACATATAATTTCCCTAATATGAGTCAGAACATTGCAGAGAACTGCAGCTTTATGGTATATCAATACTGCACAGCATGATTGTCAACACTAAACTACCTAACACATACACAGTTTATTTTACCTCTCTACATGGGAATACCCTGCCATCAGGCACAGCCTTTTTAAGCTGAACATTCATTGGTCCTTCCTTCACATCACTTGCACCACTGAGTCAAATATTATTCTGCAAGTCCATAAGTCAGGCAGTACACCCCCTGTTCCTCCTCCCTCTCCCATGTATTTTTTCCATTGTGGCAGTGGAAAGTCTCGTGCTTGTGTGACTCTGCTGCTAGTCACTTATTAATCCTGACTGAGAACCAGCTGAGACGTCATCTCCCTCCCGATATATACACACATGGATTTAAATGGTTTGCTTCCAGCACACTGACTTGTATGCACTGGTAACATTTTTCTAGGTTTGATGGTTAACTTCAGCATGTCTGAGTAAAAGAGGAGAGAGAGAGAGAAAAATCCTTTATTTGTCACATATAGATTACAGCATAGTGAAATTCCTTTATCCAGCTTGTTAGGAAGCTGAGGTCAGAGCCAGGATACAGTGATACAGATAAGGTTAATAGCCTTGCTCAAGGTCCCAGCAGTGGCAGCTTGGCGGTGCTGGGGCTTGAGCCTCTGACATTCTGATCAGTAACCAAATGCCTTAACCATAACCACTGCCCATGAAAGGCATATGAGACACATTTAAAGTACTCTGAAAGCATGAGGAAAAAATTCTCTGGTCTGATAAGACACAAATTGAGCCAGAGTCCTCTGTAGTGTGCATTAGTTCTTCATAGTATGTCACAGTCATTCCTGTAACAGCTTAGTTTTATTTGTATGAAGCCTTTCAAATGTATTGCAATGTTCTACGAGAATAAAAGTTTATTAAGTCAAAACCTCTGTGTATAAAAAAGCTATAGTCCTGTCCAATTCAGACCATTGTTTGTTTTTGATTTATATGTATGTTTGGGATTGCGGTCTTGGTAAAAGATCTAGCTTTTAGCCTCTTGACAGCAACAAACAGGGCAGTGGTAGCTCAGTGGTTTAGACATTACACTACTGATCAGAAGGTTGTGTATTACTGATCCGTTAGTGTTCATGGCCATAAAGTTTGACTTTGTCACATTTGACTACAATAAACAATTCCAGTTTTAGTTCTAATGATGCTTGGTCAAGTTCAGAAGCTGCATTTTGTGGGCTTCTTTCATGCTATGCTTCCAAACAGTGTTGTGTTATGAAGGTGGTGTCTAGTAGTTTATTTTAAAACTCCACAAACCCTAAACTGTGCATTTCTGAAATGCCGATCTTTGAGCTCTTCTTAGCCTCCCTTAGCATCCTCCTTGCTGTGTTAGGGGAGGAGGGGTTACTAGGGGACTTATGCAATATGCACAAAGTGATATGCACAAATGTTTCAGACTTTTTATTATGGCCATATCTGTCTATATGTTTTTTATATCCATTACCTGACTTGTTCAGGTCAACAACCACTTATCTTTATTGTGTTGAAAGCTCTTTAGCTTCCCTCAATGATAATGAAAGCCAAAGGAAATTTCTGTGTATGAGCTCACATTAAACCCTGAAGAAGCAGGAAATAAGACTTGAGGGGAAATTTTTGTAGGATGTCACTTGTTTGCACTTGTTAAATATTCTTTACCAATAAAGTTGCCACATATGATTTTGATAAACCGGTTCACTATTTTCATGGGAATGTTTTTGTTAGAAGAAAAAGTAAAAGGAGTGAGAATTTTTTTTTTAAGCAATTGTTTGCAATACTTAAAAGTATTCTCCTCAAGGGTGCCAATCATTCTGGTATTACTCTCTAAGGGTTCGTTCTGCAAGTACTAACACTCTTCTTGTTAAGATATTTTAGTTAATATAATTGAATACATTTAATAGTTCATGTACAGTAGCATACAGAGTATGAAGAGGTGCTCCTTTTAAAGATCCGCTCACATAGACACTAAATGAAATGGAGACATTGTACATTATCTTACTACAGCGAAATGCTTTATTTCACACAGAATGTAGAACATTATAAAGTAGAAAACACCGTAACTAAACGAAGGCCTTTTCTTCATAGATGCTCTCATTTTCCTATCCGAAGATAAATAACGATTTTACATACAAAATGCATAAATACATGACTTAAATAGTAGAACTAATAATAATATTCACAAAGTGTACATATACATGAGAGTGACGTTTCATACACACTTAACACACAGATGTACTTAACACATATCAAGTTTCATAGATCATAACTTAGTTACATCATTTTAAGGTTCAAGTTAAGACATGAAAACAGATTCTTGCTATAAAGTGCTTCGTGTTTTGGTTAAAATACCAAGTGACCTCATCGTAATACAGTGAAACATGCGAGTTTGGAGTGTGATTGTGGCCTGAACCTAACAGACGGCACTGATAACCTCCCTCAAAGTCCTGCAGATTCAGGGAAAAGGTCCTCAAAATACGCTGCTATGATAGGCACACTGTTTTCACACAAACTCCGACGCACATGGGGAATGATCAACGTCAGGCAGTGACGCAGCAACTACGCCAAACCTCCACGTCACTACAAATCTTACAGCTAGAAGGCTATGTTAAATAAATAAACACAACAAACAAAACCAAGTAAAAACATACAACGAAAAACAGGTTTGGACGGATTTAAGAACACTCTCAAAGATTGGCTCTTTAAAAAAGCTACAGATTCACCAGGTTCCCAGCATTTTTGAAAGCATTTTAATGATCAGTGATAACGAGACAGGAGTAAGATCGATTACAGCAGAGTGAGCAGTGTTTGTGATCAAAGAGCCTTAAAACACACATTCAGGATTACACAAAGCCGTTAAAATTATCATATAGCCCTTCTACTTAAATATACACTTAAATATTACAGGCAGATTGGTGATAAAAAAAAACAGTAAATTACAGTGTGATGCAAATCAAGAAATTTAAATAAATGTCAAGTATCGTCAGGTTTTAAGTAGATCGTCAGCTTCTAGGAATGATCGTAGGACGAAGATAAAATTCACTTTAAAATCATTTTAAGTTAAAATGTCAAGTTTGAACAGTAAATGAACAGAATGTAAACACATTACCTAAATGGTGGATATATAAGTTAATAAGCTGACTTGACAAAAGAGGAATAGTTGTGATAAATAACTTTTTACAGTGCGCAAACGTGGTCTTGTTGGATTGAATTTGTCAGCAGGATATTTCCCGTCGCATTTGAGATTACTTTGGTTATGGACTTAACGTGGCTTTTAACAACAGTCCATTTTCAGGTCTGGTCTATTTATAACTGAAAGGCACAGACAGAGTAATTTTGGGGTGAGCACTACGGCCACGGCTTGAGACACAATCATTACGCAAAAAAACCCCCAAAAAAACAGGACCTTTAAAATACATATAACGAGCGTTTAGAGCATTTTTGGAGCTTTCATGTCATTGCAGATCTGGCGCACTCTCATCCTAAATTTTGGTAGAACCGTAGTCTTATAATTAGTGCAACAATAGAAATGCTCTTGTTTTCTTCGTTTTAAGATATCTGGCTGGCTGTGCATGGGACTCTGCCTTTTTTAAAAGATTTCTTAAAAGAGACATTATATTGTATTTAAACTAGCAATTAATTCCAAGAACGATGTCATTTTTCACTTTGTAAATTACGAATGACATCAGCAAGGGTTAGTTTGATTGGTGTCTGTCCAAATGTGTGTGTTTTAATCACCTGTTAGGAAATGCATGGGATAAAGCCATCGTTTGTTTATGACGCTGAGCCAAGCTGGGTTCTAGCAGGAAAGAGCCGAAGGGATTATAATCAGCTCGTTAAATGGTGCTCAAGGTTTCATCGTCACGTCACTATTCATGAATGTGTTAACTCATATCAGTCCAAGGATAATAAAAAGCTGTGCCACAGCAGTGATAATCTGCTTCAATGTTTCATTGTGTGTTACGGCAAAAACAGGTGTGTTACCTTAGTGGCCACAACCAATTACCCATGATTTATGCAGGAGAATAGAATCAAGATGAGGTGGATTCATCTTTTCTTTTTTTTTTCTTCAACTAAAATTTCTTTTCTGAGGTTCTAAAGAGAGTAACAAGAGATGTGAGGTGCTTGATATGGTGGGCTGGTGGTCTTCAACTCAAAGGGACAAGATCTCTTCTATTCACTATGATGAATATTTTCACTCGTTGCTTTTAGGATTTGGAGATTCGAGAAAAGAGATCAAAGTTCAGCACCACCTTAATTTGAGAGAAATCCCATCACGCTCCTGAATCAAGTCCATATCTGATGCTAACAACCTTAAGTGAAATCCTCCTGTTTGTAGATGATGAGAGGTCACTTAGCATCATAGACGAGATCCAAAAAATTCTTTTTACACAGAAGGGATTAAAGGGATTACAATGTCAAAATGTCTCTAAAGAACTCAAGACATCCAATTTGAGGACAATGTCAAGGAAAGTCCTTGTTTTTTGTGTAAAGAGGTCCAGAGAAAAAGTGTTTTAGCCATGTATCTCAGTCACATCAGATCCTTTCTTCTCAAAAAAAAGGCACTTTAATGTATGCAACATGAAGGCTCAAAGCACAAGTGGAAAGGAAAAAATAGAAAATTTGACATTAATCTAAGACTATTGGCAAAAATAGAGATCATATGCAAGTAGAGCTGTTTTGCTGGGGTTTCAGTTTGGGTCGTAGCCTCTCTGGAGATCATCCATAACTATGTGGGCTATGTGGGTTTATAGGAGCCGAGTCTTCACGTCCGGTCTGGCCGACCAGCTGGTAGAGGCGATGGCTGAGCTTCTGTGCCTGGCACGTACCCAGGACACACCCGACACGCATCAGCTGGCCGTGTTGGTGATGATGACCCCGAACATGGGCATTGCGCCGACCTCTGGGGCTTCTTTGGTTTGACTCCGATCGTCGCTCAACAGAACTGGCAGTTGGTTTGTCAGCACTCGTCGACTCCGGGGACAATGGAGGTGGGTTTTTATAGAGTAAGGTTCTCCATAAAGACGCTCTTTCCAAAGGTACAGCTGGGGCATTGGTAGGCTCATCAGAGGATGGATCAGAATCTGGGAAGACAGTGCTTCCTTCTCTCAGCTGACGTAAGATTGTCTTGAAGTCCAACCTGCAGAGCAGAGAAACAGGAAAGTGTTGAATTTCCAGCTACACACGATCAGCTCAAGGAGTAGTGTTTAAGAAAATATAATTATTGTTGGTGTTCCAAGAAGGAAACTGAGCAGACAAGTATTACTTAAGTAATATTTAATAAAAAAAAATTTTTTTAAACTTGGTTCACTGCACTATGTAAAGTGAGATAGATTCTGTAAATACTGATTACCTGATCATGTCTATCATTACACAATATAATAGCTACCAAGTGTACACTACAGAGAACCAACTCTAAAAATAGCTCATGTGCTTAGGAGTGCTATGGCTCTCCTGGACTGATAGTACAGTAAACACTGAAATTTATACCACCATCTGCTCACATCCATTACAAAATGTTTGCACTGGTTCCTACATTAGGTCTTACTCTTGGGGTAAGAACACACATCTGCTACCTGACACTGACCATTTAAACCTCCTTGTCAAACCTTGTCTGGTGGTTACGCAAGGTAATTAATTATCACATAAAAATGTCCAGTTTCCTAAATCAAGCAACTTCAGAAATTATGTTAAATGTAACTCAGAAGTGTTGTTTCACATCCTTAGTGCTTTTGTTTCCAAAGCTAATAATCAGCTAATCAGAATTATGCACAAGACATGGACATCCTGAGCACCAGATCTTACAGGCTTTATATGATTACAGAGCTCATGTGGCTGTGCTTAGTTCCTCTTTGAGCTTGATCCAAATAGTCTCTGGGCTTCAGTCAAGAAGCTTAAAAACTAATCCCCTCATCAACTTCGTCCTTCTTCGTCCCTTCACCTGAAGCACCATTAACACTCATCAATGTTTGCTAAATCCCTAAAAGTTTTCCATGAGGACACCAAGGATTGTAGAACGGGGGGAAGATTCTTCCCATAATGATGAGGAATGGCGTTAAGATTTCTGGAGAAAAAACATCTGAGTATCACTGAACTTTGCTAGTCGTGGACTAGAACTTGGCAGCCATTTCTGGTTGGCATCCTGTTGCCCTCAAGAAGAGTATGGTATATAATTATACCAATTGTTTTACTCTGAAGAGAAAACTTCACTGAGAAGTGCTTTGCCTACAGATTTGTCCTTAGCACTGTTCACATTTGTTGGAATAACTTCAACTGCAACAGCAACACAGCTTCAGGTTTCTAATTAGCATTTTTCTGGTGCATAAAATATTCTCAATTACCAGTTGCGTGATCTCAAGCTCTGGTAGATTTCTGCTTTATGCACGCATACAGTGAAGAAAAT
This sequence comes from Cranoglanis bouderius, assembly GCA_023630585.1. Lineage (NCBI taxonomy): Eukaryota > Metazoa > Chordata > Actinopteri > Siluriformes > Cranoglanididae > Cranoglanis > Cranoglanis bouderius. Next base: position 26,629,709 of record CM042538.1, read on the forward strand.
GACCACCTCCTGTACAACCAGAAACCCAATCCAGCTAGAACATTTTTGAGACTGTGAAAAGCTATCTCCACAAAAGAGGAACAGTAGGCACCGTCTTTCATGTGCAAAATTAGTAACATATATCATCATCTCTGACGTCCTGTTTTTGTTAGTTTCTTTTGCCCAGCAATTGGTAGGCACATGCTTTGGCACGAATCATGATTGGACATGCCCCCTTTTTATTGATGCCATTAGCTACTCAACTTACATCCAGCCTGGTGCTGGCAAGTTGCCCAGGAAAACTTGTGATATCTAATGGACACAATGACTCATGAAAATAACTAACCTAAGTGGGAATAAGTAAGGGTTTTAATCTTTGAAACTCTTCTTTAAAAGACCTTTTACATCCACTTTAGCAATGATCTGTAGCTTATGGAGCTACTGAGGTGATTTTTTAACAAGGTATGGCCATGAATTACAATATTGAGGCTATGAGTTAAGCTCCTCAAGATCTAACTCATAGCCACAAAAAATTTCTGTGCATTAACTACAGCAAGCTTTACCCCAATGGTTTCCAGACTGCAGAACCCTACCTACTATGGTACAAAAACAAAAAGGATTCCTGTAACTATGGCCTAGAAACTAAAGTCCACCCTAGTTCCTTCAGTGCAGAAATGTTTGTTTAGTTCCTACATTCCTGAAATCTTGCTGGGTTCCTGAAAAAAGGTTCCTGTGGTGGAAATGTACCTTTTTGGTTTAAAAATATTAATAATATTGTATTTTGTGGTCTTTGACTGAAGATATAACCATCACTCCTCAATGACCTTCTCCAGTTGCTTGTGGATGGTTTCTTACATAAATACCCATTTCTATGCTACCCTACAACCACATATGGGAAGTTCTCCTCAAAATCAACTTGAATCCAGTCTCAGGTTAGTAAGATGTAGGAACAACCTGCCAGCAAACAGCAATATAGTGAAATCAACTGGGGTTCAAAGTTGTACTTCAAAGTGTATATTTTCTTCCCTGGTATATGTGCACTAAACTGTACCTTTTTTGCTGTAGAGGTGGCAAGCGTACACCTTTTGTACCTCTTGTATGTATAATTACCTAGAAAAGTTCACATCACAGTGGCAAGGAAAGGTACAGTTTAGCACTATTTGGACTAAGTGTGGACTGACAGAGGTGTCTTTTTTTCTACACTGCTTGGTAAAATTCTGGTTTCCTGGCAAGTCTTGGTGCATGATCCATTTTTGGATTTCAGCTTGTCCACCTCACTGGAAACATTCAATAACTTAGACTAGACTTGGACACCCACTAGAGTGGCAAACATGAAACTTTTCCACTTTCATAATTTTTCCTTCCTGTGGTTTAAGATTCATAATTGAGAGGCCTACATGTGTTACCTGGTTCCCCAAGGAGAACCAAGACTTAGGAGAGCCAGGTTAATCCGTCTAAATATAGCAAGCCATTCACTTCCCCCAGTACAGTATCCTTATTGTTTGAATGGAGGCAGAAATAAATTGGTGAAAGGTGAATTGTTGCAAATTGAGACCCAGGATTGAGGCACTGTTAGTGATATATAGGAGTTTTTGTGATAAAATCAGTCACTCCTCAGTGCTCAATACTTGTATGCATCTGCCTACTGAAAAGTCATCGTGACTTCTTTATTTAAACAGGGCCACAAACCATAGCAATATACAGTCAAGAGCAAAAGTTTGCATCCCCTTAGGACAAAATGAAGATGACAATTTTCATTTAGAGCAATAATACATTTACTATGTTGGGTTTCGCACATGTTCACTCATTATCACAAGTAACAAAATGGTCAAACAGTGCTAGTTAAGATATTAATCGTGAAAAAACCAAAGTGATATCAGTTTAAAAGTTGCGAATCTCCATTTCTGAATGTGACATAAATACTCCCTAATAAATTTTATGCTCGCTCTTAGGGTGTCTGTTTCTAACCCCTGTTTTATATCCTCTGAGCAGCTTTTGGAGCCTCTCAAAATATTTTTCTGTTGATTATTCATTCTGTTTTGGGTTTTGTAGCAGGATGTACCCATATTTTATTTTTAAAATCTTCGAATTATATAATTTATAGATAAATTGTAAAATAGGGGTACATTTTTCATTTTTCCATTCAAAAACCATGGGGGATACAAACTTTCGCACCCAAATATAAATATTATGAGTTATAACTACTAATTGTGTAGAATGGTCTCCTGTGGCCTCAAATAGTAGAAAAAGTGAACGATTGTTGGGTGAGAATCAGTTTGCAATCATCATGACATCAATGTAAAAAAATGTATACAGAAACTATAGCTTGACAATACAGACAAATATGAACGTACTGTATGTTAAGAAAGTTTATCTTTAAGAGCGACAAACGTAGACTGAAATTAATAAGGGTTGAGACCGTCTTGCTATCTCTGAGCTTCTGTTCTAAATGGAAACCTGTCCTCCGGGAGAGAGCGGAGAATGTGGAATGTAAATCTTAACCGCTAATCCACAGTGGAATTCTGCCTGACTACAGAATATTTCATCCCCATGCTCGTCTGGGCCCGATACTTACTACCGGAAAAATGTTCAGACACTGGAGTAATCAGTTTTAAACCAGATTTAGACTGGATAACAGAATCTGTGGTCTGTTTTCAGTTCAGGCTTTACACACTAGCAATGACCTGAGCGCGCAGATTAGCAAAGCATACATTCTATCTAATCTACTGAACAAACCCTGAAAAAACAGTCCAGTGTAAGATGTTCTGCCACAAGATTAACAATACCCTTGACCTCTGGAAAAATCAAATAATAAATATTGATTTTGGACATCTTTTGACATTATTCAAACACTAAAGTAATTTAAGACTATTTTCTGTCCACATAGCACTCATATACGCTATGTATATGTGGCGTATCCACCAGCAGACAGTGTCGTGTCAATCACAGCCGGCAGCGAGGTCAGTGGCCTGAATCCTGAACCACGTCGGATGAGCTTCAGACACGGCAGACTGGCTTTACCGCAAACAGAGCTTCTGTAAATGAGACGCTTCCCTGCTGCGCTTCTAAAATTCACTTTCATTTTGCTGCTTGCTTCCAGCTTCCAAATATTATATTACCAACAAAACCGCAGGATGTCAAGTAAGGCAAATATTTCCAGACGGCGTCATTTTTACAACTATTTGAAAACAGGTTCTGTGATAACGTCCCTTGTTCAAAACAGGTGACTAAAAGACATGATAAAAAATTTGCAAAAAAACAGAATACATAGACATGTATACACTGTTTCCGAATGTATAATATGGTATTACTTGTCATACTGTACATACAGTCCATACAGGATTTCTTCTTTTTTTTTGTGTGTTTGTTACGGCCAAAAAATGCTCGATTTTGCTGCGGCTTTTTTTCAAATTTGTGATGCAATTTGCAGAGTTTTATGTGCTTTTTTTTTTTTTTTTTTGCGGAAAATCACTTGAATTGGTGAAACTGCAGTTGCATGAAATTGCAGTTGCACGGTGATGTTTGTTAGTAAATGAGACCCTTTAGCTGTACTCCTGTTCAACGCACATGAATGGAAGAGGGCTTTGGCTGAATGCATGTTGTGGTGATGTCACATGATTCGTCTTGGCCCAAATCTGCGGTAATTTTGAAAAATTGCAAGCTCCTGCGAATATTGTGGTGTTTTCTTGATTTTGCATCCATTTCTGCGATCACAAAATTGCAAAATCCTGTAGAGACTGACAAGATTAATGCAATCGAATCTTGGCCAACTTCTGTCTGACTGTTTGATAATATGTTCTTCATGTCAGATTATATGATGAAGATCCTCTTGCGATAGACCCGCGATTAACGAAAATGATTACGTTTTGCTTTAGATATCAAGCGGCGTGTTTTGGGCTTGCGCAGAAAACGGTGTCGCATAATCAGAAACATTCTTCAAAGTGATCTTGAAGTAATATGTAATTAGCATGTTTCGTTCATGTTTTTCTTAATTGTCACTACCATGTATATAGCTATCCTGTGAGTGTAGCTACCGTATTTGTAGCTATCCAGCTATCTTATGGCGTCCACCTGTTGGTGGCTTTTAGACGAGTGTTGTAGCAGTGTACACACAACCGACGACTAAAGAATTCTTTTACGATATGCAATTTTCTGTGGAAAAAATATCATGTTAACCCAGTTTTAGGCCACCTAAATTTATTCTCGTTTTGTGGAATAAAGAAAGTGAGAAACAAAACACAATGCTACAGTTTCATTATTATTGTAGGCCTAAAAAGCATGCGAGAAACAGAAACAGCTGGCCACCGAACAAATCTTTCCAGAAAGGCAGTTTGAGGAGAATTCTAGGAAATGGCTTTGCCCACCTCACTTTCAGCACATGAACAGAGCATTCAGTCTCTCATTACCAGTACATGATGTTTGCTGAATCAACTCACTGAAGCACATAGTTTTAAATCTGAGCTTTCCTCCTGCAATCCGTCATGGGAACACAGATGTTAAAGCTTCAGCAAGTTGTTGCGCTTCACTATCCACCTGTTCAAAGTAAACACTACACCTCTTCGTGACCTTGACTTTTAAAAATTTTGTCTGCTTCAACCACTCGGGTCTACTGAATCTTGATGAATGGCATACAATTTTTTTCGTTTTAATAGTAATAATAATAAATGCTATAAATAATCCAACTGCTTGGAGACCACATACACGGCACATACTTGTGTTTTCCTGGCAAATAAGATGAGTTGAATCTAATGGCTAAAATTCCTCAAACAAGCAATACATGGTGTTTCTGGTACGAGGACCAAGAGCCACTGGTGCACAATGTTTCTTAGTACATATAACATACTGACTATGCCCACTCAGAATGGAAAGAAAAGGGTGCTGACTCATTCCAAGTCCACCCCAACCCGCAAACATTCAAGGAGCATGTAATCAAGCAGCATGCTTTTTAAAATTGCCCTTAAAAAGCAACAAGTGGATCCAGGCACTCAAAATATCCCTCAGCCAGAAGAGGGCACACTGACACTGCACAATCCCTGCCAATTTATTTGACAGACGCTCAAAAGCTTTTCGATTAAAATGCCAAGGCCCGTATTTGGTCATAAGTCACTTCCGTAAAAAAGCCCAAAAATAAACAAACAAAAAAACATATTTTAGTTTTGATTGACATCCAAGTTGGAAAAATGAACTGCATTGGAAATGGCGCTTCGTCATCACCATTTACTTTACGTACTATATTCAATTCGGTGCAAAAGTTTGCACCCCTCCTGATTTCTGGGTGGGAAAAAAAAATGTGTACTGCAATTTCACAACTTATAAATGAAATGTAAGTGTATCCTGCAACAGAGGAATAGTGTAAAAGGAAAGGAGCCAAGGAGCTGATCTGAAGAATGAAGCATGACGTATCTGTTAGCGGTAAAATACATATGTCATGAAGAATGGGTAAATAACTGCCAAGCAGTTGGGGAGAGATATAACAGATACGAAATATATATATATATATATATATATATATATATATATATATATATATATATATATATATATATATATATATATATATATATATATATATATATATAGTACTAAACGGGACCGTTTCTTGTCACTGCGGTGGTACACTCAATCAAGGGTACATCTTATATACCTTTACTATTTATCTTTCACATGGAAATGTTGATATAAAGTACCTTTAAAATGATTTAAATGGGCTGTAATTTGGTTTTACAGTAAAGCTTATAAGTAAAAGATACATACTATAAGTACAAAAGGGGTACCCTTGAGGGTAACAAGGGAAGGTACCATTTAGTACACTTTTTCTAAGAAAGAATACTTGAAGGTTATTATAAATAAGAGGACTCAGAAGTTCTACATGATACAAAAGAGTTGGGAGGCTGTTATTTAGGCAAAAGCTAGAGAATATTTAGGATGCATAGGCTACTTAAAAACTGAATTGATATTATTTAGAGTTTTTCAACTATTAATACAACATGTATAAATTTTTACACTAACCTGTACCTTACATAACCAATGTAATGAGATGCGCATCACTGATATGGAAACCTGGCTCATGTAAAATTGCCTTGTTCGTTCAGTCTGATGCGCGCTCTTGTGTGTAAAAATGTGGCGCGCGTGCACACGGCAGACTTGGCAAAGCAGGCAACTGATAAAACCGGTCTGTGCACCAGAGTATATGAGAAAAGAAAATCCACACTGATGATATGATTAACGGCCCAGAAATATTTGAGCATTTTCAAATCAGCCATTGTTCAACCTTGAACAACTTTTCTAGTTGACGCAAGTTATTATCAACATCCAGCATGTATTAGGCTCTTTGTCTATCTCAAACTGCTCTTTAAACGATATACACCTCTATCACAATATCACCAGAGCAGCTGTAATATTTGAATACAGCTGATAACGGATAAGCTTTCAGAGAGAGCGAGGAAGAGAGAGAGGAAGACGAAGAAGAAGGACTGCATAATAATGCATAATACTGCCTAAAGTAGCCTAGTTCTTCCTGTCTTTTGTGTTTACTTAACCACCGTTACTTACGTACCTTTGGTATGCATCTTTTTCCTTTACTCTAAAAACTAATTATGTACATTAAACCTTTATATTAGTAAATTATATCCAGACAGATGTAAGATACATAAGTGCAAAAAATAAGGGACAAGAAAAGGAACACTTTAATACCCTTTCTTTTTTATATATATATATATATATATACTGGGGGTGTAGACTTCCTGTATAGGTCAATCCTGGACATGTACACTAATTAGTGTTATTGCGTCACAATGCATATCCTTTCTAGTGCACTTCTATATAGGTAGTAAGTCAATTAGGAACTGTTGGCGCGAGAAGTGCGCGCGTTACCGGCGGCACGTCTGCCTCTCTCGGTGACCTTGTTCATTCAGCGCTATCTGCGCTCTCTCGCACACACACACATACTCACTCACACACACACACACACACACACACATTACAACGGGGCCACTAGTATGGAAAGTCTGTTCTTTTCTTGGATTTTTCCCAACAAGTTTGGACACGTTGCGCGCGCGACAAAAAAAAAAAAGGCTCAAAATAAGCCAAATCAAACACAGATAGTGGCTTATCTCTTTCAAGCTGAGATGTCTGTCCAGAAAGAGTAAACAATAATGAATTTCATATATTTTTATATTTAATGAAAATAGGTCATTTCTTGTCAGTCAGCCGCGCGCACTCAGTCTTTAATAAAACACACACACACAATAGTACAAATATTAAGTCTCCTTGGATAGTCCACTGTTTTTTTTTTTGTTTTGTTTTGTTTGTTTGTTTTTTTTTTTAGGGATGTAGACATGCTCTTGCGTTATGCCCCTTTTTTCCTTGCATGCACAAGGTGTGTATGCTAAGGAACTATTGTTTAAGAAGTAAACGCGCAAATGAAGTGTGCCTACCTGTTTCCCACGGGGAGCGCGTGAAGTTGGAGGCACAGGAGGCTGATGCAATACAGGCTGAGAAGGAGAAGTGAACGCATCGTGGACGAAGCTCTTTCACACCCCCCTGAGGAAGGACACACCACCTGGACAATATTGGAAGGGACTCCCGAGATGTTCCTAAAAATAAAGATCCGGCCTGAAAAGGCTTTGCTTTGTATTGGAACCCTGTCACAGAGAGAGAGAGAGAGAGAGGGGGGGGGGGGGGGGGACTGTGCTGTTCCATCCAGAAGTTTTTGGCAAACTTTATTCAAATGTGCAGCAAAATCGTCTATAGAGGACGCTTTTTGATTACTATAAAGTCTCTCTCTCTCTCTCTCTCTCTCTCTCTCTCTCACACACACACACACACACACACACACACACACTCAACCCAAAACAACTGGTTCATACTTGCAGTCAATAAAACATATTAAAACATTCTCATTTATATCCTATATTTATCCTATATATATATATATATATATATATATATATATATATATATATATATATATATATTGCATTATATAGATAATAAAAGTGACTATAAATAAATAATTACAATAAATACATTCTGTAATGATATATTTAAATCATTTAAATGACTCACCTTTGTATAAGGTAAGCTTGTTTTATGGCTCCGCGCAAAATAAATGATGTCTTGAGGTTTTTTTTTTTTTTTCCTCTCTCTCTCTTCTTCCTTTCCCACGCTGTGAATGAAGCCTGAACTCTTCTGAAGTCGGACTGACATTGGTGAGTTTAAATAGCGAGTGGGCGTGGCTTAGCCTGGAAGCGCGTGCCAACTCAAAGGTGCGTCACATTCATCATTCCGTGTTGAGAAAGTCGAGTGTGAAGCAGAGGGATGAGAGTGAGACAGCTGACTCGTTAGAATCACCTGTGCCTCTGTGTGTAGTCTAGCTCTAGTGTGGAGAACTATATTCAGAAATATATCCAGAAGTGTATTCAGAAGTGTATAGAGGTAAACGTCTTGGTTTGATTACATTAAGCTGACTAGGTTTATGTATTTAATATAATCTTTAATTAATCACATCTGTACTTATGTTCTATTATGTGTTCTAGAGAGGTAAACAAAGAAATGCTGTGTGTGTGTGTGTGTGTGTGTGTGTGTGTGTGTGTGTGTGTGTGTGTGTGTGTGTGAGAGAGAGAGAGAGAGAGAGAGTGTGTGTGTGTGTGTGTGTGTGTGTAAACTGTAATTTTTCTTGTCGCTTGGTTAGTACCATCAAGGGTGTGTCTCTAAACTAAAGAGTAGAGGGACCACCTGGCTTGTTATCAGCACTCAGTTCAAAAGCCTGCATCTCTGATGGTATGGTGGTGCATTAGTGCCTATGCAATGGACAGCTTGCACATCTGGAAAGTCACCATCAATGCTGAAAGGTATATACAGGTTTTAGAGCAACACATGCTTCCATCCAGACGACGTCTTTTTCAGGGAAGGCCTGGCATGTTTCAGCAAGACAATGCTAAACCACATACTGCATCTATTACAACAGCATGGCTTCGTAGTAGAAGAGTCCGGGTGCTGAACTGGCCTGTCTGCAGTCCAGACCTTTCACCAACTGAAAACATTCGGCGCATCATGAAACGAAAAATACGACAAAGTATCAGACACGAATGGGACAACATTTCTCTCCCAAAACTCCAGCAACTGGTCTCCTCAGTTCCCAGACGTATACAGACGGTTGTTAAAAGAAGAGGGGATGCTACACAGTGGTAAACATGGCCCTGTCCCAACTTTTTTGAGACGTGTTGCTGCCATCAAATTCAAAATTACCTTATTTATTCTTTAAATGGTACATTTACTCAGTTTAAACATTTGATATGTTTTCTATGTTCTATTGTGAATAACATATGGGTTTATGAGATTTGCAAATCATTGCATTCTGTTTTTATTTACATTTTACACAGCGTCCCAACTTTTTTGGAATTGGGGTTGTAGAACTTACAGTACAGTACATAATAGCAGCGTCTCTTCTTGATTTCAGCAGGAGGCGGACCTCGGAGTTCATCCATGGCTTCTGATTAGGAAAGGTTTTCACATGTATGAGGGTTGTGACATTGTAGATACAAGTGTTAATATGATCCAGGACAGAAGATGTGTAAGTGTTCAGATCTGTGTGCAGGGTGCAAACATATTCCAGTCAGTATCTTGAAACTGGTGTTGTAGTGAAGAAACCACCCCCTCTGGCCATACCTTCACTGTCCTCACTGATGGTTTCAGACGTGTAATGAGTGGATGAAGAAAATTCATTCATTCATTCATTTTCAGTAGCCACTTTTTCTTGGTCAGGGTGGATCTGGAGCTACAGAACACTGGGTGAAAAGTGGCAGATTTCACTCTGGATGGGAAGCCAGTCCATCGCAGAGTACCACACACACACACACACACACACACACACACACACACACACACACACACACACACACACACCCCTACCTAGGGACAAGTAGTTGGAGTAGCCAATCCATCCACCTGATTGTTTTTGGACGGTCCGAGGAAACCAGAGAACCTTAAGGAAACCATGACCATGCTAGCTAACATTTGTGACCTGACCATACTAGCTAACATTCATGAGATTTGTAATAAGGCTGTTGTTAGTTATAGTTAACTAATGTTTTGACACATTCCTTATTTATTTGGTGAAAGTGACACTAATTTTCCATCCTTAACTAAAATCAGTGTGTGATATGAGGCAGACATTGTTTTCTTTGCTGAATCTTTCTTGTATGTTCATTCTTTGACTACTTGAGAAGCTGTAAGTCAGATTTTATGAGTATTTATTCAGATGAGTAGTTGAAATGTTTGTTGAAGTGTATTCAGTTGAAGTGTTTCTTGAGTAAAGAAATGAATTTAACTTGGACATAAGTAATTATATCATACAAACATATCCGATGAAATGAAATTCTCTTGAAATTCTGTAGAAATGCTTCAGAGTCCAACCTCCATCTACTTTTATCTTCAACAGAGTGTGTGTTGTGGGAGGATAAGGATCTTGGTGGACCGCAACTTCCCCATAACCTACACCAGGACGTGACAAGACAAGACGCACCCATACTGATCACCATGATCCTTAATATACAGTGGATATAAAAAGTCTTCACACCCCTGTTAAAATGGCAGTTTTTTGTCATGTAAAATAAAAATTAAACTAAGATAAATTATGTCTTATTAGAACTATTAGAACTTATTCTATCCTCAATGCGAAATTACCATGTATAAAAATTAAGTGAAAAACAATCAGAAACATTTGAGAGATAAATAAAAAAGTTACAATAACCCGGTTGCATAAGTTTGCGTACCCTTTTATAACAGGGGATGTGGCTGTGTTGAGAATGAACCGACCACATTCAATCTCATGTTCAAAAGTAATCATCATGCAGCTGTCATCAATAAAATTATTCTGATTAATCCCAAATAAAGACCAGCTGTTTCTGTAGGATTTTCTTCACATCTTCTTGATTTCATCCGATTGCTGAAGCCATGGTCTGCAAAGAGCTTACAAAATGGAGCACCACAGTGGTCCACATCAAGAACAGGATGTCCCTCTAAAATGTATTAAAGGACAAGACAAAACCCTACCAAGGAGGCTGCCAAGAGACCAACGGCAATATTAAAGGAGCTGCAAGAGTATCTGACAAGTACTGATTACTCTCTGCATGTGACAACAATGTCACGTATTCTTCACGTGTCTGGGTTATGGGGTAGGGTGGCTAGATGGAAGCCCTTTCTCACAAAAAGCATCCAAGCTCAATTAAATCACCCCAAACCATGTGAAAAAATGTGTTATGGTCTGATGAGACCAATTCCAAAAGGTGTAATAATTACATAATTCCAAAAGGTTTGTTTGGTGCAAAAAAAAGCACATTACCAAAAGAACACCATACCCACAGTGAAGCATGGTGGTGGCAGCATAATGCTTTAGGGCTGCTTTTCCTCAGCCATAACCGGGTCTTTTATCGAGGTGGAGGGAATCATGAATAGTTACAAATACCAGGTGATTTTAGTGCAAAACCTTCATGTGTCTGCTATGCTGAAGATGAAAAGGAATTTCACCTTTCGGCACGACAGTGTCCCAAAGCATACATCCAAAACAACAAAGGAATGGGTTAACCAAAAGAAGATGAATGTTTTTGAATGGCCCAGCCAGAGCCCAGACCTGAATCCAGCTAAAAATCTGTGGGATGACCTGAGGAGGGCTGTGCACAGGAGATGCCCTCACAATTTGATGGATCTAGAATGCTTTTGCAAGAAAGAGTGAGAAAATATCACCAAGTCAAGATGTGCCACGCCGACAGACTCTTACCCAAAGAGACTGAGTGGTGTAATAAAATCAAAAGGTGCTTCAACTAAGTATTAGTTTAAGTTTTTTATTTTTCCATAAGGGTGGAAAAAGTTCTGACATGATTTATTTTGGGGGTTTTTTTGCATCACAAAAACCTGCCATTTTAACAGGGGTGTGTAGACTTTTTATATCCATTATAAAAATAAAAAAAAAAGAAAAAAAAGAAAGAAAGAAAAAAGAAAAGAAATAAAAGAAAAGAATTAATTAATTAATTAAATAATTTTTTTTATAATAATAATAATTTGCATTTGCTTTCATTTCACAGCATTAGTCTATTTGTTACAAATATATTATTAGCAATATCTTATAAGTAAGGAATAAAACACTTAAAGGAATGCTGTTACAGGAAAATTTCCAATACCACGCTTTTTATTATATATTATTTAGGTAAAGCACATATTCAGTAACTACTATGAAATATTTATCAAATACAATGAAAGCTATGTAATGTAGTTAAGAGAACAAGTAATAAAATATTGCTTCCCCAGCTGGTTCTGGTAGTTTAATAGGTTAAAGGAACCTATCTACACTGTTTAGAGTTATTATACAGTGTGGACAAGGTCTAGAATCATCAACACTTAAAATTACAACACACTCAACAGTTTGAGTGTGTTGTAAAGATGCAGGTAGCATTGTCGTCTCACACCTCCAAGCTTCAATCCTGAGCTCGGGTTACTGTTGGTGGAGTTTGACACTTATCTCCTTATGTCTGTGTGGGTTTGTTTATGGTTCTCTGGTTTCCTCTTACCTCCCAAATACATGCCAGCAAATAAATTGGTGACTCTAAATTGCCCCCAGGTGTTAATGAGTGTGTTAATGTGTGTCTGCGATGTGCTGGCATCTGATCCAGGGTGTATTCCCTTCTCACGCCCATTGTTGCAGAGACTCCAGATCCACCACCACCCTGATCAGGATAAAGCGGTTACTGAAGATGTTTTTAATGGCTGCCTGAAATATATCACATATCATCAAATTGAATAGAATGTGAACAATGATTTGAGAAAATTATATTTATTAGTAATATTTATTTTCCTGAAATGAGGCCCATAGCATATAAAAATTTGAACAAGTCACGTAAAAGGAAAGAAATATCCTGGGAGCTGTCGTTATTTACGCATCACAAAATGCTTGTAGTTATTCAGTTGCTTTAGCATTTCATTAATGTCCTTTATTTAAACCGTTCAACAGCATGTTGGTGCTTCACATCTTCAGAGTCCAGGGTTCACTCTTGAGCTTAAGTTTCTGCCTGTGTGCAGTTTTGCATGTTCTCTCTGTGGCCATCTGGAATTTCCCTGAATACTCTGGTTTCCTCCTACCTATTAGAAGCATGGTGGTGGATGTTTTGCATAATCTGAATTTCCCCTAGGTGTTGGATAAATGAATAAATCAGTCCTGGTTTTACAACTGACTTCATTTTAACCGCTTCATTTTTAATGCTACAGCTAGTCTCATCTACATCTCAGTGGTTAACAAAGGTCATGGGGTCATGGTGGAGGATGTTTGAAGTACGACTGTGGTGTCTTGTGGGACACAACAGAGCTTCACTTGACTTCACACTAACGCTGAATTCAACACTTACTACAGTGTTACACAGCTATTTCCATGCAAATCTCTAGTACATCCACAGACCCTCTCACTGACCTGGTTAGAAAGTTCTACTCCCTTAAACTCAATGAATTCATTTCAGATGCTGAACAAGCGTCAGTGTTTTGATTGTCATTGTCTCACACACACCTAACAGTGTCTTTTGACTTAGATATATAGTAAAGTTCACATTTGCAGCAACACTGTCAGATGTGTTTTGAGACACTGGCAATCATATTAATGATGCTTGGTACCATGTGAAATGAATTAATTGAGTTTATGGAAGAGTGGAACTTCCTAAGCAGGTCAGTGAAAGCTCTCTGACCTATTTACGTTTATATAACCATAATCGTGTGACATCAGAACTGTGGGTCAGTGCCAAGGTCTTGGGTAAAAATGAACAATCAGCCCTTCTGATCTCTCACCCACTGTTTGTGTTCAGTTTTCTGATTAGTCCACATGAGTAGTTTGTGATTCCTGTAAAGAGACATCCCACTGGTTTGAGTTTCTGAAAAGCGCAAACAAACATGTGACATTCATCCACATCTGTTCAAGTATCAAATAAGTCCACAGATCCGTTGTTGTGATTATTAAGATGACTGTTGCCACGTATGTGACAATATATTTTACAGTAGCTTATAAAGACCATAATTGCTAATATGTGGAGAAGGTACATTGCTAATTTTTTTTTTTTTTTACACCACAGCACTGTTGAATTCTCAAATCTGATCGGCCAGAAGGTGTTGATTCATTTTCTTTAACAGCAGCTCTGACAATAGCAAAAGCGCTCATCACAATAGGTTATCGTCTTATTGTAACTTACACAGGGATTGTAGTGATGTTTTCTGTAAGGAGATGTTTGTTTAACATTTTCAGAAGGAGTCTCCAGTGTCAGCATTTTAGGACAGTCAGAGGACCATTTTGAAACTTTTTTTTTCCACTGCAAGGATTCCCTAGGCTGCAAAATGTTTGAGAACCCCTGTTATAACAGATATGTCAGGAAGAATGTGCATGGTGATGGGCTACAGGTTGCATATTGGAGGGTCTGAGAGTGTCTAGAAGATGTGAAGGAGGTTGGAAGCCATTATAAAGGCAAAAGATGGGCAAATAAGTTATTAGACAATATCTAGAGATTATATGGCCAAAGGTTTGTGGACACCTGACCATCACACTCATATGTGTTTTTTCCCACAAACTGTTACCACAAGGTTAGAAGCACACAATTGTATAGAATGTCTTTGCATGCTGTAGCATTACAATTTTCCTTCACTGGAACTAAGAGAACAGGCCCAAACCTGTTCCAGAAAAGCGAGCTCCATGAAGATATGGTTTGCCAAGGTTGGAGTGGAAGAACTTGAGTGTCCTGCACAGAGCCCTAACCTCAACCCCACTGAACATCTTTGGGATGAACTGGAACACAGACTGCACCCCAGGCCTCCTCACTCAACATCAGTGCCTGATCTCACTAATGCTTTTGTGGCTGAATGAACACGAGTCCCCATAGCCAGGCTTTAAAATCTAGTGGAAAGCCTTCCCAGAAGAGTGGAGGTTATTATAACAGCAAAGAGGGGACTAAATCTGGAATGGGATGTTCAACAAGCACATATAGGTGTGCTGTACAGATGTCAATTAGCTTTTGGCCATTAAGTGTAAATTCAGAAATGGAGATGCAAACTATTAAACAGATTTAATTAATTAATTAATTAATTAATTAATTAATTATTACTATTAATATGTACATGCAGGACTATCAACATCATCACCACTTCTGTGGAATAGAGTTTTTGGTTTCCTGTAGTGCTTATTGTTTACCATATATTTTACCATATTGTCTATTGTATAGTATATATTTGACGAGTTAGGCAGTGGTTAAGCTGTTGGACTACTGATCAGAAGGTCGTGAGTTCAAACCCCAGCACTGCCAAGCTGCCACTGTGGGCCCTTGAGCAAGGCCCTTAACCCTCAACTGCTCAGTTGTAGAAATGATATAAATGTAAGTTGCTCTGGATAAGGGTGTCTGCCAAATGCCATAAATGTATGTGTCATGTTGCCCAATGGTCATTGTAGCACTGTGATTCTGGCTGAACTATGGTTCATTCTTAACATTGCTTCTGTATGTGAGAAATGACAATAAAAGCCTACTTGACTTTGACTATTCTTGCTATCTGTGAATCCAAACCAAATGTCTTATTTCTTTTGTAATAAAGGCACGCAAACTTGCACTCAAATGTACAATTTCAGTCTCTAGAATGGCCTATTTCTGGACAGTTGACGGACACAATAAATTCACTCTCTTCGACACTAATCAGTGAAAGAAAGAAAACCCGTGTCTGGATTCTTCCAGAAGTATGTAAGTGAATGAGTGTAACTGGCAGCCCAGATTATCTAGATCTCAGTCAGATGGAAACTTATTACCTGTTGTTGTGTAAAAGGTTATCGGTAGACTCTTTAATGATGTTTGCAGACTGTGTCTCAGCACTTTGCTTTCTAAGCTGCTTTCCCAAACAGTCTTTTGGCACACCTAGCCAAATTCCTGGTACTTGCGTGTTCTGTAATAAAAAATTTTTTTTAAAAATGGAAAAATTGAAAAACAAAAGAAAAAAAGATTCTTTTAATTATTACAAAGAAACTTTCTCAAAAAGGGGGCTTTCATGTATTTGAACTACATTTTTTTCCAAAACGTGATTAAAGATATTTTAAAGTACTACCTTTAAACTGCTTCACTGTATATACAATATGACTGATGTGTACTTCAGACATTCCTGGTTGCTCAGAAAACAAAATGCAAACAAAGAGCTCATGAGTGCCAGGCTCAGACTAATTAATTTGCATAATGCACAAATGGACAAGCACTGTGATTATCAAGCAGGAAACTGATACAAAGCACAGTCAAGCCGAATCTGGATTATCAGTCATGAACTAATAATGATTGAGAAACCGTTTAAAGAGCAATGATTTAGCAGAATGTTTGCACACTTGTGACGTATGTGAGAATGAATGTGTTTAGAAATGATTTACTGTACATCCAAGAGGTTGTACCACCACTTAACAGTTTATTAATAGTTATTGACTATAAATTTCCTCCTGGTAAGGAGAGTCACAGACATGTTAACCCTAGTGGTAGTGTCTTCTAGTGCAGAAGCCATGAAATATTTGACTCTTGTGTGCTGCCATCTAGTGAAGCTCAAAACATCAATCGTCTAGATTTATAAGTTTGTGTGCAGGATGTGAAGGACATACCAAACAACAAACGGGATGCTCCCATGTGGGATAAAACTTAGATTATGATCAGAAGGGGGGAAAAACACACTTTCTCAACTGTTTATAAAAGAAAAACAAGCTCCATGAACTAGGGTCAATCTTTGACTTCCTTCTTACTGGTAGGATGCAAAAGCAAATTCCCGTCAAACATCAATTTGTCTCTTAGCGCACAAGCTTCAAAACAAACACATCAGTTTTTTTTTTTTAATCTAAACTAAAGACTGCTTGCTTTAACATTAACACAGCAACTTGGAAGGCAATAAAACACTTTAATGAGAGCTGTTATAGGGAAATAATCTACAACAGGGTGGTGTGATGAAGCCCAGCACAAAATGGAGTTTCCTTATGGAGTTCCTTTTACCACTCCAAAGTTGATTATTTTCCTATAACAGCATGTCCTGAAGTGTTTTATTCCTCTTATGCCAAACCAATTCCCTAACATTTTTTATTTATTTATTAAAGAACACGATGGGCACGGTGGCTTAGTGGTTAGCATGTTTGCCTCGTACGTTGGGGGTTCGATTCCCCACCTCCGCCCTGTGTGTGTGGAGTTCGCATGTCCTGTTTGCATGTGTTGTAGGCTGATTGGCATTTCCAAATTGTCTGTAGTGTGTGTGATTTTGCCCTGCGATGGGTTGGCACCTCTTCCAGGGTGTATTGTGCCCCAAGTCCCCTGGAATAGGCTCCAGGCTCCTCCAGACCCTGTGTAGGATAAGCACCATGGAAAATAAATGGAAGGATGGAGTTGTTCGCTAGTGTGCACATCACATCATACTTTTTTCTGTTTATATTCACATTTAACATTGTGGAACATCCATGAAACAAGTTAGTTCCTGTTATCACTTATCTCCATCTTGAAGACTTTAAACCTTACAGCTTTTGGTTCAGCTTTTGATAGAATTTAGGTTCTAGTGGTTACACTTTAGAATGATTTTGTTGACCACTTGAGCCCATGAGCTCTTGGGCTTCTACACACACACACACACACACACACACACACACACACACACACACACACACACACACCCTCTTGCCTACTTACATTAGTAAGCAGACATAAACATCTGCCCTGACAGCTGCCCACTCAGCAACCCACAGCTCATCCTGTGACAGTTTAGCCAAGTTTGTGCTTTTATCACAGAATTTGGCTTTAAAAAAATTATACATAGATGAATGATATAAATTACTCTGAATAATTAATTGGTACCCAGATCATATACCTCCCAGAATCCCAGGTTATTATTGGTTCAACAGCTCACTTTCCTTACATTTCATTCCACTTGGTGAGTTACGGCAAAAATTTCTATAAACAAAAATGTGAAATCCTGACACACCACATAACCTATTGATAGCCGTTGATCCAAACAGTTTGTTTTATAACGTTACTAGTCTCATTATCTGTCAGCCAGAAATGCAACTAACTTCAACCCATTCATGATCAGCCGGTTTCTCCATCTTGGGAAAGCAGCTCTCAAGATTACTCATATTATTTCTTTTGGCATAACCTTTTTTGCCAGTAGGTGAATTTGTGATATAATTACCTTTAGGTATGAATGGGTGTGTGAATGTGTGTATTCCCGCCTTTTACTCAGTGTTCCTGAGATCAAGATCTCTTTCAAACTTGGCCATGACAAATGAATGAATGACTGAATGAATAACTGATGTGTACTTTTTAATGTTTTGTAAAATTTTTCCCAAATTGGAAGACTGTATTGTTGTATGTCATGTAATAAAAATAGTTTTGCCCTCTTTTCCTAACTAACACGGCTGTTTACAATGATACACATAAAATTCATTTATATGGCTTTTAATCAAGTTCACCATAACAGTCTGCTCTCAGGTTTCTTTACCAGGCTTCATGTTACCACAAGACCAGGTATGAGCCCTTTCAGATATTAACCACAGACCTGTGTGTGTGTGTGTGTGTGTGTGTGTGTGTGTGTGTGTGTGTGTGTGTGTGAGTGGTTGGGCAGTTGGTTCTGGGTGTGACCGCCTGGGCACAATGAGTGTGTTTCCAGAACTTACTACGAATGAATGGATCTGGGGAAATAAGACACTGTATAAAAGCAGATCAGATGAACAGTCTGCATAAAAGATGAATGAGGATGAATTTTGTATATCAGGACTCATCAAGAACCTGCATAACTGGCATTACAGTGCTCCTTCTTTCAGCTGTTCATGACACCATGGAGACAAGGCCATTTTTTGTGTGTGTGTGTGTGTGTGTATTTGGCCTCCTTTCAAGGGGTGTGTGAGTGTGGAAGGTTTAACAGGCCTCCTTTCACTCTATCATGATTCATACGCTTTAGAGATTTATATTTCCCTGTCATCCTGCCAAGCCAATTTTGACAACAAACGTTATCCTTTAAACAACTATGGTATGTGATTATACTATTAATGTTAGACACCCTCAGGCAAGACGTGATGCTTCAGTATTTGTGGTCAACACAAAAAGTATCATTGTCCATGCAGCTTATATTTACAGTACACACGAATCTCTGGAGCAATGTTGCTTAGTAAATGGGTGGGGAAAGCAGGTGAAGCAAGTTCAGTGTGAAACTTGAATGTTCCTTTTAAAAGGCTCAGGAGATTGTAAAGTATTGCGGATTAAACTATAGACTCTGCATGTGCCTTTTTTTAAAAACAGGACTAGTCAGGATGACTAGCCGAAATCATAGAAAAAACGCCAGCATGAGTAGGATTATCAGAGATAATGTGACAGCTCAGAAAATTCTGATGTATTTTGATCATCACTTGTGGTAAGGTAGAAAGGTATCACTCTGGAAGATGAGCAAAGATTTTCACCAAGCCAGCAGCCCTCTTCCTGTCTGTCGGTGTGTCGACAGGATGTCATGTGACTTTTGTATCCGGACAGCACCATGCTTTGTGCTCCCAATATGCTGCACGCACAAGCATATGCACAAGCACACACACACACACACACACACACACACACACACACACACACACACACACACACACACTCTTACCTACTTACATTGGTAAACTGATATAAACATCTGCCCTGACAGCAGTTTGTGGTTTAATCATAGAATTTGGCTTTTTAAAAACTTATACATAGATTAATGATATAAATTACTCTGAATAATTAATAGGTACTCAGGTACTCATATAATAGGTACTCATATACCAAGCTGATCCCAAGATCAACATACACACACACACACACACACACACACACACACACACACATATGCTGCCAAGGCACCACCCAGTTCAACACACCCCTAAATGTCTGAGTGTGCACTGTGTGTCAGTTAAGTGGTTTATTCCTGTTCATAACTATTCATTATTTATAACAATACCTGTAACTCAGGACCTCGGGGAAAGATTTAGACAAGACTACATTGTTTAATAGACTACTGCCTTGTTAAAAAAAAACAAAAAAAAAAAAAAAACATAAAAAGCAGTTGGGTTACTTTATATATTACAATACCGTTTGATATATGCCAAGATGTTGGACTTTGTGAAGTCAAGCAAGTCAAATCAAATCAAATCAAATCAAATCGAGTCAAATCAAATCAAATCGAGTCAAATCAAGTCAACTGAAGTCAAGTCAAATCAAGTCAAGTCAAGCAAGTGAAGTCAAGTGAAGTCAAGTCAAATCAAATGAAGTGAAGTGAAGTCAAGTCAAGTCTAATAAAATCAAATAGAGTCAAAGCAAGTCAACTGAAGTCAAATCAAATCAGATCAAGTCGTCACATCAAGTTAAAGCAATTCAAGTCAAGTCAACTGAAGTGAAGCTGAGTCAAGTCAATTCGAATCACAAGTTAAAGCAAGTCAGGTGAAGTGAAGTCATGTTATGTCAAGAGAAGTCACAGTAAGTCAAGTCAAATCAAATCAAATCAAATTCAGGTCAAGTAAAGTGAGGTTAAGTCAAGTCAAATCTGGTCAAATGAAGTGAAGTCAAGCAAGTAAAAAAAATCAGGTCAAGTCAAGTTTTTTTCCCCCCGAGGAACATGGTGTGACATGCAGTATAATAGTATGGTACACAGGACTACATGAAGTGCAAATACATTACAGTGTGAGACAAGGATAAATATACAATAAATATAGAGAAAAATAAATAGGCAAGACAGTGCACAAACAGGACAACAAAAGACAACAATACAAGATGGATTACATACTGTAGCATGGCTGAAAGGAAGTGAACATAGTTTGCATTTGTGTAATCACAGGAGCATACAGTATAACTAGAAAAGTGTACACATTTCCTGTAAACTGTAGACTATCCACCAGGGGTTCATTTAACTGGAAAATCAGTAGCAGTGATACACTAGGAAAACATTTCCATTAAAATCAGGATGGAAAAAACAAATAAATAAGATTTGGAAGATTGTGGGAAGATTTGAAGTTTTGGTGGGTGGCATGGCGGTGTAGTGGGTCGCCTCACAGCTCCAGGTTTCCTCTGGGTTCTCTGGTTTCTTCCCAACTCCCAAAACACAGCAGTAGGTGGATTGGTGACTCTAAATTGGCCTAAATTCTGTCACTGAAATCCACCTGAAATAAAATCCTGATTGGATTATTACTAACATTTACGAAATCTCATTTTTCATGATGAATGTGCAATATTTGCATTTTAATGAAAACTCGTCATTTATGTTTTGAAACGTTTTGCATTTCTCCCTTATTATCTTGCTTCTGTTATCAACGTATGCATACACTCCTCTTGTCCTCTTTCCTAAAAACTTGCAGGTGCAGGAATACGACCTGGCAGCACACCAGTAAAAGCTCCTGAGGGGAACTGGATATGGCGACAGTCCAGCTGTATGCAAGACTTCATTACTGCCAATACTTTTTCCCAAGGTAATGCTGGAAACTCGATCACGGTGCGTGTATTGTTGAACTGGGAAAGCGTGTCCCATCTTTATCCTTCCTTTCTCATTCTGTCTGATTCATTTCCTCATCTTTAATTAAACTTTTTGCACCACTGCACATCGCAGAGAGAGCTCTGTTCTTCTTCTGTATCCATCGTGAAATCCGACATGCCTCTCGACAGCATTTCTCGTCCAGTCGCTTTTTACACTGCATTGTAGTGCAATCAGTGTTTGCTGACTGTGAGATTACTCAGGGTATTAGATTACAGCTGATTCATGCCCCAGGCTCTGTGCTACTCTTTTGATAAACAAAACAAACAGCAAGAAGTTAGTGAAAGTAAATGCCTTCAAACACAAACAGTGCTTGATAGTATTGCATAGTGCTTGGGGAATGTTTGCAATCCTGGAGTGATAAGTACATTGGGTCAAAGGACCTTCTATGCAGGAAGTGTTGGAATTCTTTCAGTAGTGTCTGACAGACAAGGACGCAGGCTTCTGATTTAAGGGATATCCGGAGGGGAGTTTCAACATTTTCCTCTCATGCAGGAGCAAGACTCTGACACCTATGTAAAGCATTGGTGGCGCTTGCTTTGCCTACGTGTGTGTGTGTGTGTGTGTGTGTGTGTGTGTGTGTGTGTGTGCGTGTGTGGGGGGTTGCACCTAAAGCAGTGATGACATATCACAAAGTCTACTATGGGCGTTGCACTCTTATGCAACAGTGAAATTAGATACCAGCAGCAGTTTGATTAGACGTGTAAACTGTAAATCAGGTTTTTGTAACATATGATATATATAGTGTGTATTTGGGTGTCAACATTCATTTGGGAGTCATATTCATTCTTGGGACAGATTTAACCTGGCCAATTACCTGTGATTACTCATATTATAAATGGTGGTCTGATTGGTGATTACACATACTGTATGCTGTGCTGTGTTCATGTATTGTGTTCATAATTGTGCAGAATGCATATTCTGCACAGTAATCTAGCATTTAAAATACAGAATGAAATAAACAATTTTTTGAATAAATCAGGACAAATTAAACAAAGCCATAATAAGGACCGTCTCATTCAATATATGTTCACTTTAGGAGTATACAACACATTATTATATAGGTCTACCTTGCAATATATTAAAACACATTCATCCCTGTCATTATTATTATTATTATTATTATTATTATTATTATTTTATTTTATTTACTTTTTTTTTTTTAAATCAGTGTTGCACAGGCTAAAACCAGGAAACAATGTGTAGCCCCAGGGCCAAGGGATTTGAGTTATTAATTATATAGTTATGCAATACAAAGTCATATTACATAAGACTAATACATTAGCCAATTACATGACAACAATTGCTTCTCTGAGTTCATGGCTGATGTTCTTTCTTCTTGGCATGCTATAGACACATACCTGAGTGATCCGGAACACCAGAATTTCTGCTTTTATAGAGGTAGTCACCCTTCTTGAGGATTAACTAATCGTGCGCATTTCATTAGTAACACCTGGCTGCTAATTACTCTCTTAATGATTGTGGAAGTAGGAAGGGCATACTTATTTTTTCCAACCTGGTTTCTGAATGTTGGTTTACTTTTTTTGGGCGGAAAAAGGACTATGTATTGAAATCTGTTGTGTTTTTTGTTGTCACCCGAGCTTACTTGTTTGTTTATAGAAGTCGAGGTGAGGACGACACAACTATCCAAAAGTCTGAGATCGCATAAAAAAATCTGGGATTTGTCTTTTTTTAAACAGAAGGTTATTTCTGTTGTGATATTGACCATGTTAACTGCTTTGTACAAAAGGTCAGCTTTTCCTCATGTCTAATCTCTTCTACTGAAGCATGTGTTCAGATGACACGCTGATGGATTTGATCTAAAATGGATCTTAAGGTTTAACACAAACGTGTTGTAAATGCATGGCTGCTTGAGTGCACACTGTCATTAAATGAAAAAGGGGACGTACCCTATATATATATATATATATATATTATTAATGCCCTCCACTGATATTGGCACCCTTGGTAAATATGAGCAAAGAAGGCTGTGAAAAAGTGTCTTTATTGTTTAACCTTTTGATCTTTTGTTAAAAAAATACAAAAATACTATGCTCTCATGGATATCAAACAATTGCAAACACAGCACAGGTTTATTTGGAAAAAAAAAAACTTTGTTAAATATAGGTGTGCAACAATTATTGGCACCCTTATGTGTTCATATGAGAAAAATATATTTGAAGTATATTCCAATTGATATTTTAGATTTTTTTTAGTACACCTGGGTGACTAGGAAAAGAAAATTGTTCAACCATGACTTCCTGTTTCACAGGGGTATAAATATGAGGTAACACATAGGCCAAATTCCCTTAGTCATTAATAACAATGGGTAAGACCAAGGAATATAGCTGTGATGTGCAGCAAAAGGTTGTTGAGCTTCACAAAATGGGAAGTGGCTATAAGAAAATAGCACAAGCATTGAAAATTTCCAGTCAACTGTTCCAGTCAACTGTTCCAGTCACTGTTCCTATATCGTCTCACCGCACTGCGAATAGGATGGTTCGAGTGGCCAAAAAATCTCCAAGGATCACAGCTGGAGAATTGCAGAAGTTAGTTGCATCTTGGGGTCAGAAAGTCTCCAAAACTACAATCTGAAGTCACCTACATCACCACAAGTTGATTGGAAGGGTTTCAAGAAAAAAGTCTCTACTCTCATCCAAAAACTAACTCAAGTGTCTTCAGTTTGCCAGACACTACTGGAACTTCAAATGGGATCGGGTTCTATGGTCAGATGAAACCAAATAGAGCTTTTTGGCAATAAACACCAGAGGTGGTTTTGGTGCACACAGAGAGGAAGCCATATTGAAAAGTACCTCATGCCCACAGTTAAATATGGTGGTGGCTCTTTAATGTTTTGGGGCTGTTTTTCTGCCAGAGGACCTGGACATTTTGTTAGGATACATGGCATCATGGACTCTATCAAATATCAACAGATATTAAATGAAAACCTGACTGCCTCTGCCAGGAAGCTTCAAATGGGCCGTGGTTGGATCTTCCAGCAGGACAATGATCCAAAACATACATCAAAATCAACACAAAAATGGTTTACTGACCACAAAATCAATGTCCTGCCATGGCCATCCCAGTCCCCTGACTTGAAACCCATAGAAATCCTGTGGGTTGAACTGAATGGGTGGGGTGTACTAGTTCAGACCCTGTGGGATCAACTATATGCCTACAAAATCCCTGACTTTGGGAAAGTGTACCTAGAAGAATTGATGTTGTTTTCAAGGCAAAGGGTGGTCACACCAAATATTGATTTGATGTAGATTTTTCTTCTGTTCACTCACTTTGCATTTTGTGCATTTTGTTAATTGATAAATATAAACTATTAACATGTCTATATATAGTATATCCACATGTATCCATCCATCCATTTTCTACACCACTAATCCTATACAGGGTCACGGGGAGCCTGGAGCCTATCCCAGGGAACTTGGGGCACAAGGTGGATGGACAGGGACAGGGTGCGAACCCATCACAGGGCACACACTCACACACCCATTCACACGCTATGGACAATTTAGATATGCCAATCAGTCTACAACGCATGTCTTTGGACTGGAGGAGGAAACCAGAGTACCCGGTGGAAACCCCCGAACCACGGGGAGAACAAGCAAACTCCACGCACACACGCTAACCGCTAAGCCACCGTGCCCCCATATACATATATAAAAGATATTGAATTTATGACAAAAACATTTTAGATTCCCAAACATTAGTTTTCTAGCACAAAATTAAATGTTACAGAAAAATGTTTGTATGTCATTAAAGAAAGCAGCGTATTACGTAAGAGACACTTTTCAGACAAAAAAAAAAACACAATGAAGGCTGCTGGGTTTTGTTGCATAAATAAGAAGCGAGTGCGAAAGTCAAAGTGTCCAGAAGAACTGTGGCTGGTTCTGCAAGATGCTCAATAAAACTTACCAGATCACTTCCTTATAAAACTGCACTAATTTTATCTCTTTTTTTTTTAAAGGAAAACATTTATTAATGTTTACTGCTCTTTATAGTATTTTTTTAAAATGTGGAAACATTTAATTGCATTGTTTTTGAAGGCTCTATACCATTTATTTGTGTGTGTGTATATATATATATATATATATATATATATATATATATATATATATATATATATATATATATATATATATATATATAGAGAGAGAGAGAGAGAGAGGGAGAGAGAGAGAGAGAGAGAGAGAAGTAATGTGCAATAATAGTACAATTATATGACTGAAATATGAATGTGAATAAGACTAGTCGTTCATTCCTGTCATGCTTCCTGTGAGAGTCTTACTGCGCATGCGCACGTCGCTGTCAGGGCACGGCTCGGCTACAGTATGGCGGCGAGCTGCTGCTGGGAGGATGCTGCTGTCGCCCAGCCTGCTGTTCGTGCTGCTCTCAGAATGTGAAGGGAATAACCACCTCGAACGGAAAGTGGACAACAATACAGGCCTGTAGCCACGGAATCGAGGATGGCCAGGCTTGCGGATTATTTCGTCGTGATCGGCTACGATCTCGATAAGAGGGGTGAGTGAGTGAGAGAGGGAGAAACACACACACACACACACAGACACACACACACAGACAGACAGACTGTTTTTCCTTTCCTCGATATGCTCGATATTCTGTTACGTTGCTATGCTAACTATGCTGTAGCTGTGGCTAAATGCCAAATCGCCCCTTACTCCCTGGATAAGCGCACTCTATAGGGTGTGTGTTAATGTCGTATACGCTCTGTTTAGTGCACTACGTTTGAAGTAGGGAGGGATTTAGGATTTGGGTGAGCAAACACTCACTTGCTAGGGGAAGACTAAGGAGCAGGAGGGAGGGAGGGGAAGGCGGGAGGTGGGGACGGACGGAGCGGCCCGGGACAGAGCGGCGTCCCGCACCAGCTGATTCATTCTCGGGCGGCTGGTTTAACTCTGGACCGCGGATCTGGAAGGCCTTTGGGGCTCAGAAAGGAGAGTTTTAATCCTGCGGCTCGATGAACGACTTTGTAGAAATAAAATTTTTAAAAAAAATGTTTGACGTGACCGGGGGAAGATTTGAGACGGCGGAAATGTGCTGTGTTGACTTCGCTAACCCGGGTTTATCAATCCCGCTATTGTGCAAATATGCAAAGTAAATAACCCGGGTTAAATTATATGCATGCTTGCTTTTGAGTTTTAACCCTGGACACACAGGGTACTGATTTATTCGAGTAGTTTCAACGCTGTCAGGTCGACATCACAGCTTTGTTGAGATCATGAATAACGATTTAACCGTTTACACTATTTTTTTCTTCTCCCGTGCATGTGGTTAATTAGATTAGATTAAAGATTCTTGCTGCCTATTCAACCCCCCCTTCTGAAAACAACTCAATTCCCCCTATGTTATTATTGTTCAGAGGATAATTTGGACTCTGTGGCCTAGATTCAGTCCATACAACCTCTCTATTAAGCAATAAATTATTCACGACCCCTGATCCAGAGATGTAAACGGAAACTGCTTCCACTTCTAGCTTATTTATATCCAGGTTTGTGTCTATATCTTATTTATGAAGCACGCCGACAATAATGTAGCGGGTTTTTTTTGGGTTTTTTTTTGTAGTTTCTCTTAACGCTCCTGTATGAAAGTATATGGCTTAAGCATGTGGCAGGATGTTACCTTGCCTTCCTGTTTCTAGTCGACAGCCTTGTTTCCACACAGACCACATCACATCATCTGCACAGCAGAAGTCTGGAGGCGTACATCAACAGCCGAGGTGTCGTGAAAGAAAACGGTCCCGATCTCACGTCTGGTTCACTCAGGGGACATTCCCAGAATAGCAGATGCTGTGCAGGGAAATCAGGACCTCCATATTAAAAGCAGGCATATCACATGCTGTTGGGAATTGTTTTGTGTTGCTAAAACCGCAAGGGCTGTGCATCGACAACTAGAACCTGCACTGATCCTGCCGTTGGAGAGACAGTCATTCGCTGATCAACAGCCTTTAAAGTAAGGGTGCGTGTGTAGGAGTTTGAATGACGAGAGACAGGGCCCTGACATTTGTCGCTCCTGTCACTAGGTGATGCACCGTTTCTGGAGCTCTGGGTATCATCTGTCACATGATACCGATTCAAAACTGATGTCGTTTCAATCTTTTCAAGCTTTTATCAGCGTGCTTTAAGGCAGTTTGTGTCCACGTATGCGTTTCAGTCAGCATACAACACACTCGCGCAGTGTAAATCAGGCATGTCAAATCTGACCCAATACTGATCTGAGGTATTAGGTCTGTATGAAATCAGTACTAGCGATATGCAAGGAATAAAACACTTCAGCATGTGTTGCTAGAGGAAAATAATCAACGGCACGACTCCTTACATGAATCAGCGTTACCGTTACCACTCTGAAGTTGATTATTTTCCAATTACCGCACATCCTGAAGTGTTTTATCCCTCTTATACCATAGCAGTTTGTTAACGAGGACATTTTTTTAAAGTTGATAAAGAATGTCGCGTCATGATCCACTTCTGGATCATATTTCTTGTTGTGGAACAGCCGTTCCCTCGTCAGCATCTCTTTTTCTTTCTCTTGAAGTTAATAATATTTTTAAAAAAAACAACAACAAACGCGGCTATTCGTGTTACAGAGAAGTCCTGACGATTTTATTTGTGATGGAAAACTTCCTGACTCTTACAAAGCTCTAACACTGGAGACTCCTTCCGTAAATGTTAAATAAACATTTTTCTTAAATAACAACAAGCTTTTAATCCATTTGTCATTTGTTCACTAGGTTATGTGACAGTCCGCCATACAGGTCCTTGTAAAATAGCTGTTACTATAGAAATGAAAACGTTGTAGGAAAAAAAAAAACCCCTCAACAACTTCTGACCAATCAGATTAGAGAATTCACCAGAGACGTTGATATCATGTTAAGATACTGGAAGACATTTCTGCGATACACAGTGTGTCTCATGATATTCAGGTTTGCTCACAAACTGCCAGGAAAAACATCTGTATAATGTATTTTACATTCTACAACTTACAAAAACAAAAAAGTTATATAAAAAAAAAAAAAAGATATCGCAATAACTGAAATGTTTATTGCAGTTTAATTTATCACGATATGGGTATTGTATCGTCACATTGCCCAGCTCGAATCGTTGCATCTTTAAACGTCATCCTTAACTGTTTCTTCATCTATTGCTTAACCATTGATTCGTCTGTTCTCTGGTATGTGTGACGTCAGTGGAATGTGTCACGCATGGAAGTGATGATGGACACGGTTGTTTTTCCTCGGAGGAACCATGTGCTTGGCTTGTGTGTCAGAATAATCGCTCTGTCTTAGTAATTGCGCAATGTCTAACACTAGAATGTGTCCACATCTATGCTGTGATGAGTATAAACCGTCTTTATCAGCGCCTCAGCTGATGGCCAGAGTGCTATGGCTATAATGTGCCATGTTTCAAGAACTGTAGGCAATTAGCCTACAGCCTACATGGCGAGAATGCGCAGTCAGGGTGGAGTGTGTAAAAGTTGTGAAACTGCAACATTGTTTGGATCTCCATCCTCCAGTGCAGAATAGGATCCTCTGAGCGAGGGGCTCGCAAACAGGAAGTGACAGAGTGGGCTCTGGGGAAGGGAAAATGAAGCAAGCCTCGACATTGTCCATGTAATGACCGAGCCGTTTCGGGTGGGGCCCCAAAAGAAAGCTGCGAGCCGAGCTTGGAAGTGAGCGTGAAAAGCCTTTTGGGGTTTTGTTGCGCTCTTGCCCCACCCTGACCCTCTTCTCCTCCTCCTCCTCCTCCTCCTCCTCCTCCTCTCTTCCTCTCTTCCTTCATAAAGGCTCTGAACAGTCGAGGCCTGAATAATGATGAGGACAATAGTCGTCCAGGGCTTTTATTCTTTCCCAGGCCACTCCTGCTGCTTCTTACGTAAACGAATGCAGTGTTTGTATTTCATACAGACCTGCACTGGGCATGTTTAAGCGACTTTTTCGGCACGGGAATTATTGAGTACTTGGTTGTGTGTCCAAACTTCGATACATCTCCCAGTCCACACTTCCTCAGACTTTTTTTTCAACAGCGAGTGAATGGACGAGGGAGCTGTGTGGCATGATTATGGGGTCCGTGGTGCGTTGCCATGGTACTCGAGCCTCTGTAACGGCACCCGCTCTGGCCCGGAGCGGATGGACGAGGCTTTTCGCATCTGCCAGCCGTCTGTTAGATGAATGCCCCTTATTCATGCGGGAGTACAGGGCACTGGACGATGGCCTTGTTCTGAGAACGGACGGCGCTCTCTCTGTGTACACACACACACACACACACACACACACACACACACACACACACACACACACACACACACACAGTGTCTAGTGATAAGATGCATGAAGCTTATTTGAACGCTCGCCCAGACCCATATCCATTTAAACACCTCATCACTCATTTTAGGGTCATTTGCAGGTTCGGTGGTCAGTTGCAGTGCCACAGGTGGACCAGGGTACGGCAGATGGAGTGAACCGTTCATGGCCTCAACGCTTTAATGGTCTTCTCTGGAATTTAGACTATGTACTTTCCATTCCATTCCCTTCCCTTCCCCCAGAGCCCTTGGGAGACACACTGTGGCAGTCCAGTTCTCATCCATGAACCACTTTATGGGGCATACTGTGTTGAACCTCTCTCAGCACCGTCCCCTTTCATCCGTGAGCTACATCACAAAATGTATACGTTCTGAGCCGATGTGGAAAATATGAGAGTCACGGGGTATGGTTAAGGCTCAATGGTTAAGGCTCTGGGTTACTGATCAGAAGGTTGGGGGTTCAAGCCCCATCACCACCAAGCTGCCACTGTTGGGCTCTTGAGCAAGGCCCTTAACCCTCTCTGCTCCATGGGTGCTGTATCATGGCTGACCCTGAGCTCTGACCCCTGCTTCCTAACAAGCTGGGATATGTGAAGAAAATGATTTCACTGTGCTGTAATGTTTATGTGACAAATAAAGTCTTCTTCTTCTTCATCAATCCTCTACACTGCAAGATTTGCCCAGAATAAAACACCACAACTTCACATTATGATTACGAATCAGAGTCCTGATCCCAACTCTCAGGATCTCCTGTGAGCAAACAGCATCAAAACAAACATGGCAGACAAAAGGAATGGAAATGGAAAAACAAGAGCTGAATAAAAGCACATGGTTGGTTTTGCCATAACTCCCCAAGGCTGTGCTCCATCTTTGTTCCATCGACTTTTCTGCTTAGCCGTCCTTCTTCTGACTTCTTCCGTAAATGTCTTTGACGTTCGTTAAGCTTGATTGTCTTTGGTTGTCAGTCTTCTTTGTTCAGACAATTGTGTAAAAGGACATGGGTTGTACATAAAAGGGAATCTGTTTCTGACTGTGGTAGACTTTTCCCTGCAAATTTGCGGTCTTTAGAAGCAGAAACCAAAGGAAACCAGCAGGTTCGCTGCCATCCATCCTTTCAGAGAAATAAATATGCAACTAGTAATTCTTAAACAGTAATCACATCTTTATTTCTGTCCATCTGCATGAGTTTATAAATGTTCTGGGTCAGATCTTTAGTCAGAGCTGAGTGAGAACTAGTGAGGCTGTGAAGATGTGCTGACTGGATAGTCACAGTTTTGAACAGGTGATGCCGGGAAGGTGGAATGTAAACATTGCAGATTTACAACATTACAACATTGAATATAACTGATCATTTCAATAAGGGCTCACAGGGTCATGGATTGTTTTTGCGCTCGTCTCCACAACTTGGCTAATCTAGATTTTTAGATGTGATAATTGAAGTGATTTCATGCAGACATGCTGTACCTGCGTGGCTATGGAAGCACTTTACCTTTAGGCTACTCTGAGCGGGTGGATGTTGCTGAAGTCAGAGGTACTGTGCTATGAAGGTGTGTGTCAGACATTATACTTCCTGTACAGGCAATATACGAGTGTAATTATACACACATGAATCAAATCCTGCTGTTTTGTTTATGCCTGTTTCCTCCTCAGTAATGACAAAGACAAACGCTACTTGAGTATTAGTTACAGAGAATCTTCCTCCTGCTTGGGTAAATGTTCTGTGGCAGGGATTGACACATTGTGAGTTTGAGGCAGGTAATCCTCGTTCAATCAGCTGGATTTATGTAGTGCAGTATTGTTTCGGTTGCGAGTCTGTGTCTTACAAATGAATACGTGCGACTGACTGATTGTCTGACTGACTGCCTGATTAGCTGACTGAATGAGTGTCTGATTGACTGAGTGATTGTCTACTTGAGTACGTGATTGACTGCCTGACTGATTGTCTGATTAAGTGACTGAACAACTGACTGACTGTCTAATTGTATATTTGACTGACTGATGGTCTGATTCTCTGATAGACTGACTGTCTGACCGATTGTCTGATTGAGTAAGTGATTGAACAACTGGCTGTCTGACTGTTTGACTATCTGATTGTCTGACTGACTGAGTGACTTGTCTACTTGAATAAGTGATTGAACAACTGGCTGACTGACTGGCTGTCTGATTGTCTGCTTGAGTGAGTGACTGACTGACTGACAGACAGAGTATCTGATTGTCTGACTGAGTGTCTGTGTGATTGTCTGACCAACTGACTGTCTGAGTGTCTGATTATCTGATAGAATGGCTGACTGACTGACTGAGTGAGTAAGTGACTGAACAACTGACAGACTGACTGACTGAGTGCCTGACTGCCCAGTTGTCTGATTGAATGACTAACTGACTATCTGATTGTCTGCCTGAGTAAGTGACTCAGCAACTGACTGAGTGCCTTACTGTCCAGTTGTCTGATTGAATGACTAACTGACTATCTGATTGTCTGCCTGAGTAAGTGACTCAGCAACTGACTGAGTGCCTTACTGTCCAGTTGTCTGATTGAATGACTAACTGACTATCTGATTGTCTGCCTGAGTAAGTGATTCAGCAACTGACTGTCTGACTGAATGATTGTCTACTTGAATAAGTGACTGAGTGTCTGATTGTCTGGCTGAGTGACTGACTGTTTGGCTGAATTACTGACTGACTCGCTGACTGTCTGGTTGAATTACTGACTGAGTGACTGATTGTCTGACAGTGCTGTGTAATGCTATTTAGCGGCGAAGTGCTAATATAGTTCTGCAATCTTACTTTGCTCTTAGCATTGATTAGTAAAACAGTCATCAGTAATAGCATCCTCTCTAAACCATCATGTCTGTCCCTGAATGTGAGTTCAGCGGTCATTTAGTACGGTATAGTGTTGTTTTCAATGTCCATATATTCAGGCTATTGAGGCTTGGAGTATTCGATGTATTTGTTTTGCATTACTGCTGTTGGTTTGTGATTTTTATTAGGTCTGACTCTGAGAACGTGCCCACCCAATCTCCCAAAAGTTGATGGTGCAGAATTTTATATCCCAGTCAGTTTTGGTTACTCCTCCACTACGAACGTTTTAAGAAAGAAATGCCGACTAGAAAAGCAGCCGCGATCACGGATCATTCAGCAACATACTACCGATGACTAAAACGCCTAAAACCTTGTGAGATGAGCTGTTACGATGATTATGAAGTGCTGACTCGTTTTCTGGCTCTGTGTAATTGAAGCCTCTCCTGTGGGGAAAATGTGAGAAAAATGAACACACACTCACACCTTCACTTCACATAGTTAAGGAGAGGAAGGCGGCAAAGAATTTTTTGGACTTTTTCTGAACTCCAGTAAACGGAAAGATTGGGTGTTTATTGCTTTTCTATTGTTTTTTCCATTTCCTGAGACTCACCACAGTGCTCAAGCTCATGGCCCTGTCTCAAATGCCTAGTATATTACACAGAAACTCCTCAGTAGATAATCCGGTAATCTTAAAACATTTTCTTGATTCGCGTTTTCTGAGCTTAGTCTGATGTGTGTCTAGTCTATGCCCTTTGACCTCGTGTGCATTTCACTGGCATGTGAGGCAGAGCAGACGCGATCACGCTTGTGCTGGCTAGAAGTGGAACTGGCAAGATATAAAATGTGTGCAAGGCAGCGTACCGGTTGTGTAAAGCAGCAGTGAGACATTACGATATGATTGTGAAGGTCACCTCGAGTGTGTGTCTGTAATTAAAATCTACATTCAGCTCCAAAAGTAATGGCCCCCTTCAACAAAATAAGCGCAAATAATAAGAAATTATATGCACAATGATTCAAATTTTCAGTTCAAACCAGTTCATTCTAAAATTAGAAAGGTATTTATATACACACATTTTCATTAGAACCTTTTTTTAAATAATAAGACAATAAGTGGCAAAGGTATTGACACCCTCCTAAGGAATATGTCCCATAAATTGAGACATAAACATTAAGACAACTTGGATATCATTGCCTTTGTATAAATATGTACAAACACACATGTACAGGATTTTTGTTATCCATCAACACGAGTTAAACTGAGAAGATTTAAGCTTTACAAGTCAAAACTTTACAAGTCAGGTAATGTATATGAATAAATGAACTGTTAAACATACAAAGGAAAAAGAAAGTTTTAAAATTAAGTGTGGAACAGTTTAAAAATTTGTCATGAGCCTCTGGATTTTTTTGATGAGACAGTGTCCAGCATACCAACATACAGCTAATGCAGGAGATAATGCAGGTTCAAGCTCTCCAACTTTGCTATCCATTACATTAAGCTGTATTACAATATGCTGTTATTCTCTTCTGGGGTGCCAATAATTTTGAAATTTTGTTTATGTTGGAAAAAAGTGTTGCAAAATTGCATTAAGGCAACTTGTAATGTTTAAACACTATATCTTGTCAACATGTTCATGACAATGTGTTGGAGCAGAAGAAATTGCAGATTCTTTGCGTCATGTCTCGTTGAATGTCTTGCTGAAGTGATCAGCTCAGAGTGTGGTTTAAATATATCAAACCACAGTTTTTTATATAGCACAGTGTGTCAGGGAAGAGCTTGACTCAGAGCAGTCACTTCACCAGTGTGATCTCAGACATTTTCACGCTCCACTAACCCTGACTTCTGTTTTCTCTTAAACTAATGAAGAAACTCTGCTTCTTTCCTCGGTAGAACATTTAAAATTTTTGTCGCCTGCTTTGTGTGTGTGTGTGTGTGTGTGTGTGTGTGTGTGTGTGTGTGTGTGTGTGTGTGTGTGTGTGTGTGTGTGTGTCTTCATATTGTACAGGAAGGATGTGAGTTTGTTGAGGAGCTTTTTTTGCACAAAGAAAACGCCACTCACGGTCGTCCCAAAGAACAGCGAGATTTCTTTGGCAGATGAAGTATCTCTCCCTGTACATCCACCCAGAGAGCCAGGGCCAAGTAGAGGGCAATGGGGAGGCTGATGGGGGGGTGGATGGGGAGCTTATGAGGGGACAGTGGGGAAACTGATGAAGGAAAGGTGAGGGGCTGTTGGGGGGTTGATCCAAGGAGCAGATTCAAGAGCCAAGCATGGGACTATGGGAGAGCGATGAAGAGACTGTAGGGGGAGACTGGGGGTGGGGTAGGAGGGGCTGATAATGGGCTGATAGATAATGTGGGGGGATGTGGATGTCCTGATGGGGGTAATGTGGGGTGGGTGGGAGGTGATGGGAAGGCTGATGAGGAGACATGGAGAGATTATAGGTGGGTGATGGAGAGGCTGATTGGGAGACTGACAGGGGGTTATGGGGGAGAGATGGGGAGACTGATGGGGGGGCGACTGATGGGATGGGGAGACTGATGGAGGGGCAGATCTGGGGAAAATGGGGAGGCTGATGGGGAGGCTGATGGGGAGGCTGATGGAGAGTCTGATTGGGAGACTGATGGGTGGCTGATTGGGAGAAATGAGGAGACCAGTAGAGGGCCAAGGGCAGAGCTGGGAAAAATGGGGAGGCCGATGGGGAAGCCGATGGGGGAGGCCGATGGGGAGCAATGAGGAGACCAATAGAGGGCTACGGGCAGAGCTGGGGAAAATGGGGAGGCCGATGGGGAGGCCGATGGGGAGGCCGATGGGGGAGGCCGATGGGGAGGCCGATGGGGGAGGCCGATGGGGGAGGCCGATGGGGGAGGCCGATGGGGGAGGCCGATGGGGGGCAATGAGGAGACCAATAGAGGGCTACGGGCAGAGCTGGGGAAAATGAGGAGGCTGATGGGGAGACTGATGGGGGGGGGGGCTGATGGGGAGACCGATAGTGGAGGCTGATGGGGGGCAATGAGGAGACCAATAGAGGGCTACGGGCAGAGCTGGGGAAAATGAGGAGGCTGGTGGGGAGGCTGATGGGGAGCAATGAGGAGACAGATAGAGGGCCAAGGACAGGGCTGGGGAAAATTGATTGGGATGGTGATCAGTGGGGAGGCTGATGGGGAGGCTTATGGCGGGGTTAATGGGGTGAAGGGGAGGCTTATAGTGGGCGATGGGGGGCCTGATGGGGTGTTTGCAGTGACTGAGATTTGGGTCTCTGCCTGTGCTGGACTTTTTTTAACTGGGTTTGCTCTGCTTGTAATCAGGATGTGTGCTGTAGGACTGTTACTTGCTTTCAGTTTACAGCAGTGCAATTGCTGTCTAATTTATTCACTCTGTGTGTGTGTGTGTGGGTGTGTGTGTGTGTGTGTGTGTGTGTGTGTGGGTGAGAGTGTGAGAGAGAGAGAGAGAGAGAGAGAGAGAGAGAGAGAGAGAGAAGGCACTTTCAGAAACACACTCACTGTGTCCAGATTCTAATAAATATGTATGAGCCTCTGTGCCACGCTGCTTGTATTTTTGCCATTTTACTATCAGAAGCCTATTTGATGCCATGATGCTCAGAAGGTGTTGATTAATTTTCTAAAACAATTTTGTCAGTAGTTCTGGCTGCAAGTTTCATATGAATATGCTTGATGTCAGACGGTATTGTTTCTGTCATCCTTGATGAGAGATTCCAACAAAACAAAGACAAAAACGTGTTACAGCTGTACACAAACACTCTTCTGACATGAAACAAAACTTGTTCGTCATCACTGCAACCCTACTCGATTCAAGCTAACTAATGCGCTCCATGCAAAATGAACTAGCTAACATTATAAGAAGTCTCCTAAGTACATGCACGTATGCACGTATGCACTTTTCATGGCTACTGTTTAAACCAGGGAAACGTAAACAGAGCTAAATAAAGCATCTCTGATTAAGACTAAGTATCAGTGTTGATGAGTACCAAAAAACATGTACTCAGCATCCCTAGTAATAACCCGGTCTAAATCTACTACAGTTCTATGTTGTGATTAGTGAATTGTTTGTTCAGTGATTTAACTGGAAGATCAGGTTACGTCTTATCGCCAACATCATCATACGGTTTTTAAAAGTTTTTAAAATTTCCTGTAGCTCTGATCATCAGGAAGTCGCATCCTAACAAGCATGACGCTTCAGGATCCGAAGACTAGTTGTTCTTTTAATACTGAGGCTGATGCGGATACGTGCCACATTTCGTTCTTACCTTTCCTGAAATAGGGCTGATAATGCATCAGAAGAGTTTCACTTTGAAACCACACCTGACTAGACTTACTAGTTCCTCATCCTCTATGTTCATGTGATTTAAATGAGAAGCCATGTGGCAATGAATGATTGTTACAGGCTTTGAGGTGAGGAATAGGAACGAACCCAGTGACTGCATCACACTCTATTTTGGCTCACGTGCAGGGTTTCAGTCATTCTAGTCAGATCATTCAGCTACATTTAGTGTAATTGATTAACTTTGCATAATACAGTTACATCTACAACACTCATGGATAGCTTGCACTATGGCTGAAAGATACGGAAAAGTTGCGCTATTATAGGATTTTGTCACATTTCCCTAAATAAATTCCTCATTTCCAAATGGAATTATTGCTGCATTTGACTTAGCCTGCAAATGGGAAGTCACATGCTGAACTCAGTAACCTCAGAGTTGAGGAGCCCATCCAGAGCTCCTGAGCAGAAATTCCAAGTTAAAGAGGTGTTTTCATTGGTCGTTCATAGTAGGAGGTCTGAAATTATGAGTTACAACCTTTAGTTGAAAGCAGCATTGTTTTCAATCCAGCAATCAAAATGGTGCTGGTTAATTTGATACAAGAAGTGGCTACTCGGAGCTATTAGTATTAGAAATGGTGTTTGCTTGTACCCATGATTCTCCAATGCCATTAGGCTTGTGAAATCGTGTGCAATAAACCAACATCCTATTGTGCTGCGGATTGACGCATTGGTAGTATTGCTTGTGGCTTTGGAGGGGAGTCTAACCCGCATCTGTGAGCAGGGTATTGTTGCAGTGATGTTGCCTCAGGGCAAAAAATTGGGGTGTGGTCAGACATGCGTAACAAAGTCAAGTTCCGGCTGAACTAGTGACTAGCATGTGGCGCTGTGGCCCGGGTTCGATTCCCAGTCAGGGAACCGACCCCAGCCACTGGAGGGTTGCACGAGCCAGTGCACTCTCAGTGCCAATCCCAAGTCCGGAAAATGGGAAAGGTTGTGTCAGGAAGGGCATAGGGCCCAAAACTTGTGCCAGAATCAATATCTGAATCAATATCGGGTGATCTGCCGTGGCGACCCCGAAACGGGAGCAGCTGAAAGAGGGAGAAAAACATGAATGCTTGCAAGACTGAAGTCGGAACTGTAAATCAGTGGTCATCAGCCCTGTTCCTGGAGATCTACCGTCCTGAAGACTTTAGCTCCAACCTTAATTGTGCCCACCTGACCATCTAATCATTGCCAAAAGAAATTCTTGGTCAACTACAACAGGTGTGTTAGATTATTTTGGTTGGAGAAGATGAAAGATCTCAAGGAAGAGCAATGGTGACCACTGCTGTAAATGAACCTCATGTGCTCTGTGGTGAACAGCAGCGGGCGTTTTATTTTCTTTAATAAAACACCCGTTCGTATTTTGCAAGTGAAGATATTCACGGCCCTATCTGTTTGGGCCAACAGTAGCTAAGATGCATCAGAGAAAGAAGTTTTGTTGCTCTGCTCTGACATGAGACATAAACACCGTGGTTTATTTTTGTCGATCTTAAAGCTGCAGACACCATGTTTTCCGACAGACGTTTAAATCGTCCTATTCGATAGCCATCGTGATGATTGGAATCTACGAGTGATTCCCGATACTAACGTCGATCGTCAGAAGTGTGTTGCGCTTGGAACAAAAACACAACGAGGAAAACCGGCTGCAATGCAGAACCGAAAGCTCCAATCTCTAACACCTGTCAGGCTGATTTTAACGTTCTAGTCACCGCTTTAAAACCTGAGGAACTTTCTGATTGTTTTGTGTTCCTCATTGCTGAGCTCACCAGAAGGACCTTGTGACCTCCATCTCCGTAATGACTTTGGTACGTTAATCGTCTGCCTGCAGTTTCACTTCAGCTGCTGTATGGTAAGAGGAGTTGTGTGGTCTGTGTTTCTCTGTCTCAGATCTCTCTGTAGGGAAAGTTCCTCAGCTCTCATATGACTCACACCAGAGCTGAGAATACACTCTTTAACCCAGTTTTCATAACCCTTATCCAGCTATGGAACTTTAAAACTCCTTCAGCTTCTGAGAGTTTCACTGTGCAAATAAACTTTTTTTTAATTTTTTTTTTTTATGATTCCTAAGCAAAAGCTTTGGTATAGATTTTCCCCAGACTGTGACTATTAGTTTAATTGGAAGAGATGTAATGGATTCGCTGAGCGATTTGGAGGCTGTTACTTACTATCTACATCTGTGTCGGTCTAGTCTGTACTTATAAATATATATTTATATACAGTGTTTAGTCCATTTGAATCGGACCTTGGTGTGATTTCCTGTTTAGTGCGGTTCTTTCAGGAAGTGAAAAGGCAGAATCACATTCACGTTCGGACCGAGAGCATCTGCGGTGGTTTTCACACTTGGCTTGTTTGCTGCGGTCCGAATCCGAGTCCGATTATTCCCCGTGCCCCCCCCCCCCCCCCCCCCCCCCCGCAGCTTTGGTCTTGATTTGATTCCATCAAACCCCGGTACATTTGCGTTCATCTTACGTAATCTCAAAGGCGCACGGAGAACACAACATGACTCACCATATTTTTTGTTTTTTTAAAATTATTTTGGTGCTGTTATGCACAGCAGATATTCTGCGCAGCAGTGAACCTCTTCTGTGTCCCACAATGTTGCCACTCATGGTACACGTGTTGTGGAAACTAATGATGCCGTCAATTGGCTAAAACACACGTGCAGGTTAGTTTACTTCCTGAACAAGTGCGGCCCCGAGTGCAAGCTGTGTTCACATTCACGGGAATCCCGGCACAGTTCCAGTGCAGCCGAACTCGGACCACCTCCTACAGGTCTCGGGTTCGGTACTGGAGTGCGCTTCCCGGTCCGCATGACAGC
Organism: Cranoglanis bouderius; assembly: GCA_023630585.1. Lineage (NCBI taxonomy): Eukaryota > Metazoa > Chordata > Actinopteri > Siluriformes > Cranoglanididae > Cranoglanis > Cranoglanis bouderius. The sequence continues at coordinate 26,669,504 of CM042538.1, forward strand.
TTTCACATTACCAATTTTTCATGTGAACCGTGCTCTGTTTCGGACTAAACCGCCGGTGTGAAACCCCCCTGAGTGAGGTGGTCTCAGTGCGCTTCCAAGCGAACTCTTAGCACGGTGATTCGACTCAACTGCAGGAAATTATTCAAACATGCCTTTAGTTTTGGGTTGCAGCCTTTTTTTTGTTTGTTTTCTTTCTTTTTTTTTAATTTATTCAAATTTTTTTTAAAAAGATTTGAGCTCATAAACTGAGCCATGAGGCACAAACTGAGCCAAAGGACAGAGCCATATCACTTTGAAATACCATGTGTTCTGCAGATTTGGACCAACAGTGGAAGAGAAAGTAAATATTGTCACTATACAGAAGCTGCTAGTCATGGGAATTCTCACTCTTTTCAGTGAGTCAGATCAATCGACTCAGTTCATTAATAGAAACTGACTCTTTTAGCTTCCACTCGGTTGCAAGGGGTTGCTCTGATATTAATTGTTGCTACAGGGTGCCCCCCAAAGTTTCCACATACAGGGGCTCATGTATGTCAGCACCACGTCGGTTGTGCCTTTGTCAGTGGATGTTCGTGGACGTCCGCTTCTTTTTGAACACCAACAGTGTCGTGTGTGATATGCTTGCCATGTGCTTTCCTGTTAAAGTCCATCTCGACCTTGCGACAGCTTCCCGATCCAGCCATGAGAATGATTTCAGTACGTTCTTCTTTTGCCAAAGGCGTTCTTAAAGGCTAATATATAATATAAACTTAGTATGAAACATTTTGGAAGACATTTTGCTAAAGTGTGTTAATTTCCCCTATGTATGGAGACTTTTGGGACACCCTGTAGTTGATTATTGACTGGCAGATCCAGTAGGTTTTCACCCTAGACGCCTCTTAGACATGTTTTTTTGTTTTATGCCTTGTTTATGCGCAGTGTGAAACCAAACCAAGAACCAAAAGTATCAATTTCGTTCTGATTCGTACGTCGGGTAAACAGAATAACAGGAGTGAAAGCACCTGGTGGCTGAACGGTTAAGGCTCTGGGTTACTGATCAGGCGGTCGGGGGTTCAAGCCCCAGCACTGACAAGCTTCCATTGTTTGGCCCAACAATGTAATGTATACGTGACAAAAGAAAGACTTCTTTTTATGTTTCAGATGTGAGTTTGCCAGTTTTCTGTGCCACACTTCACCATTCCCATTAATTTCCCGGGAACTATACTAGGTTTCATCCGATTTCCATCCGATCAAATGCTCTCTACAATGCATTTGTCCTGCCCCTGATATATACAAGCTGTATGTATCGCTTGACAGTCCTAGTGATGAGAATTCCGGCCAATTTTAGTATTATAATTATAGCTCACTGCCGTTTTGTTCAACAGCAAAGGACACTCATGGACGGACAAGAAACCATACATACATAAAGTACTATGTATTTATTTATTTATATAAAAGCTACATCACACGTCACAGCAACTCTGACAAGAATATAGCAGTTACGCTGTAACGGTATTGCGTACATGTTCCAAAAAAAGAAGAAGGTAATATATGTGAGTCGACTCTCAACCTTCTCAAAGAGCTGACTCGTTTGCTAATGACATCACTAGTAGCAGCTTTCTGTAAGGCGATGTTTATTTAACGTTTATGGAAGGAGTCTCCAGTGTTAACGCTTTGTAGCAGTTTTTAAACCTTGTGTGTTGAAAAGATGGATAAACAACACGGCATGTTTCATTGGTTGTGATGGTCTTTATTCTACGACGTGCAGTTATCATACGGCTAATCGATGTGGATTAAACGTAGTGCTTTTCCTCAACACTTTTTCACTGCTAAATGCCCTCAATGCTACTTCTCGTGAGCGATAGAGGAAAAAAATCGCCTGGCCTTAATGGCCAATGGAGATACAATTAAAATTCTACAATCCTCCAAAATGAGCTTAAAACCTTAGAGTTGTCCTGAGCTCTGTGAGCTCCGCACTCTCAGATTCAGCCTACAGGTTATTTCTCTTTGTGTGTGTGTGTGAGAACCATTTGCATGCTTTGTGCTTAAGCGGGAATCTTAAGAGTACTCGGGCATCCTGCCAACTCAGGCAGCAATATTTGGGAGACGAGGAGTGGAGTGAAATTGAAAGCTTGTGTCCTAGACTTCTGGGAACAGGGTCCGATTCTGGGATTGGAGAGACGAAAAAGAAAATGAGAGGAAGACGGGCGGTGATGGTTGACAAGAACTCTCTGAAATGTTGTTACAGCATTCATCACTACTCCTCTACATTGAGTCATTTCTCAAAATAAGACAAGCAAAGCAGAAGAAACAGCCTGAGATCCATCCTGTCCAGCACCCAGTCTCCAGCCTCACCTCTGGTGTTTATCTTCAGCTAACCCCAACTGTGACCTGCACCCAAGACCATATTTTGTACATCAACACCCACATACACTTACCAGCCACGTCACCTGTACATCAATGTCGTCTGGTCTTTTCACAACCTTTAACTGTGCACTTATGGTGAACTTTTGCCCAATCTAGCCTCAGATTCCTGTTCTTGGCTGACAGGAGAGGAACATCTGAGCCTGTTGAGATGCTTTTCTGTTCACCACGGTTATAAAGAGTGGTTATTTGAGTTACAGTAGCCTTCCTGTCAGCCTGAACCAGCCTCCTCTGTCCTCGCTCATTAACAACGTGTTTCCGCCTACAGAACTGCTGCTCATTGGATATTTTTTGTTTTTCACCCCACCTCTAGGGTTGAGCGGTTTCTGAACTCAGAGCAGCCCATTTGGCACCAACAATCACGCCATGTTCAAAGTCACTGCCATCACAGATTTACCTCATTCTGGTGTTATGAACATTGACCTGTATCTGCGTGATTTTATGTATTGTCTCATGACTGCTACATGATTATTGATTGTATAACTGCATACACAAGTGGTCGATGAGGGTATAATATGATTCCTACGTTTCTCCCAAAGTTCACAGAACCAAGCAGGATCCGTGTCATTGACCTGGGCACTGACACTGCACTGGGACAGCGTGGAATTTCCTGCCTTTGAGCTCTGGCTCAAAGCCAGCGAAGGTCCTTAGTCCAGCAGATTTCCTGAGTTATTATAAAGCACTGAAGTTTATCTCCATGCATATGAATCATCTGAGATTCTGGAGCAATCCAGCCCCTAACCACACATCCATCATTCTCACTGAGGTCTGTGTCTGCTCTGAATCACAGCTGTTGTTGCAAGGTTTTTTTCTTTCTTCATTTGGCCATGTTCCAGAGTGACTTTCTCTTTTCAGCAGTCATAAAATATTCTTCTTACTGCACAGGATGTGAGTTTTCGCCTAGGTTTATGGATATGCTCGTTATTTTGATTGCTGGATGAATAGAGGGAATTCCCAAGTCACAGATTAAAAAATTACAGTGATATATATTTTTGTTATTCTAGTGAGATTTCCAGGCAAAAAGAGATTTCTGGATCGGCTGCACTGCTTCTGAGAATCAGACCATAAGGTGCTGAATGTGTCAAAAATGGTACAACATGAAGTTTTGTAGGAAGATTACTGAGTGTGAGCCTAAAAAAAAGCAGAGGTGCCCAAGAATGACTTGAGGTGCTTCTAAAAACAGCTTTTACCACAGATCCGAAATATACTGTGAAGCAAAGGTTTTTTGTTTTTTTTTTATACTTTACCTTTTTGCTTTAACTATTTTTTAATTTCCACAAACTGTTTACACACTAATACTTCTGTTAATACTAATACTGCTGCTACTACTGCTACTGCTACTACTGCTACTGCTAATACTGCTACTGCTACTACTACTACTAATACTGCTGCTACTACTACTACTGCTAATACTGCTGCTACTACTGCTACTGTTACTACTGTTACTGCTGCTACTACTACTACTGCTAATACTGCTACTACTACTACTGCTAATACTGCTACTACTACTACTACTTCTACTGCTAATACCGCTGCTAATACTGCTACTACTACTACTACTGCTGCTGCTACTACTGCTAATACTGCTACTACTACTACTACTGCTGCTGCTACTACTGCTAATACTGCTGCTGCTACTGCTACTGTTACTACTGTTACTGCTAATACTGCAGCTGCTACTACTAATGTTACTACTACTACTATTACTATTACTACTACTGCTGCTGCTGCTAATACTTCTGTTAATACTACTGCTAATACTACTACTGCTACTTTTGGACGCAGCACCAAAGTATGACCTGTGTGTGGGAAACACTGTGTAAACATAAGTTTTTGCAGGAAAAAGCACTTGATTGAGGTTTATTTGGCGAGTAGTTGGGCATGGCCAGACACGATCTCTAATGAAATTACATGCCTGGAGACATTAGTGAGAAACTTCGGCTTAAGTATGGGTGGGAACATGCTTGGCCACAAACTCGGGTCGAACCTTCTGTAGGCGGAGCTTAAAGTAGGAACAGCTACTGACAGCGAGAATAAACATTACAGCATTACCTCGGATATAAGCCAGGATGGCTGGAAATTTGGCACAAAGCAGTTTTCCAAACGGGTTTTCTCAGCCATCTAATATACCCGTGCTGAGGCCGTGGCTTAAACCATTATTATTATCAAATATTCAACAGATTTTTCCATGTTATTTGTACTAGTAAGATATTTTTTTTTAAATCGACAGTACTGTGGAAAAGTTTTAGGCACCCTTTTTTTTTTTTTTTTTAGTACAAACTTTGTTATAGATTTTTTTTATTTTATGACGTCTACATTATCATCAGTACAGAAAACATTTTCGATTCCCAAACATTAGTTTTCTGGCACAAAATTAAATGTTACAGAAAAATGTTTGTATATTATTAAAGAAAGAAGCATATTATGTAAGAGACACTTTTCAGACAAAAAACACAATGAAGGCTGCTGGGTTTTGCCGCAAAAATAAGAAGCGAGTGCGAAAGTCAAAGTGTCCAGAAGAACTGTGTCTGGTTCTGCAACATGCTCAATAAAACTTACCAGCTCATTTCCTTATAAAACTGCACACATTGTACCGGAGACTACTATTTTTATTTTAATTTTAATTTTTTTGTCAGACCAAATATTGACTTTGTTTCATTTCCTACTGTTTACTGCTGTTTACGGGTTGTTGTTTTTTTTAATGTAGAAACATTTCATTATTTTAACATCTTCATTATTAATATACAGTCCTTTTGCACAGGACTGTATATTAATGCTATATGATGTAAAGGTCTGATTGTGATATTTTGTGCAGCAGTGCAGATTTGTTCAGTAGGGAATCCCAATGAATCAAAGAAAGCCGACAGAGTGACCGACATCTTCATCAAGCATAAGGTGCCTCTGAAAGTCCCATCATTCTTTTTGGTTGTGGAAGAAGGAAACACAGTCTGTTGACTATTCAGCATGGTGAGAGACTTCCTTTAGAGCGTATCAATTTCAGGCTTGTTTCCTCATCTACTGTACCGTTAAGAGCGCGGATGTTCTTACTGCTCGGTGTAACGTCTCCGGGGATGTGTAATAACCACTGGTGTGTCCCAGTGACAGACAGACAGACGGACTGCGCTTCTCTTCCTGCTTCGTGTGACTGAACACTGTATGGCATGTCTGAATCATGCTTGAGTAAATAGTGCTTGCCACATGATCAGGGTGATTTCACAGACTGGAGGTGGGGCGTGACGCATATTTCCGTGTGCCACCTGTATTAAATAAAACATATTGCGAACATAAAACGTGTGTTCTTTTTATCCTGTCGGGATTTTATTCGCTAAGGGATTGTTTGCTCTGTGCTATAAACACCTGTGTGTGTGTGTGTGTGTGTGTGTGTGTGTGTGTGTGTGTGTGTGTGTGTGTGTGTGTGTGTGTGTGTGTGTTGGGGGGGGGGTTTGTCGGTAATAGAGAAAGGCCTGTGCGTCCACCACACCCTGCTTCTGCTCACTTCATTCACTTTAACTCATTTAGACTGGTGCAGAGAGCTTCAGCTGTGTAAATGCACTCTGTCTGACACTCTCACACACACACACACACACACACACACACACTCTCTGACACTCACTGTTCCTCCACACACAACGCAGGCCTTTCAGTCAGCAGTGTGCTCAGTAACAGGCTCATCAAAGCAAGGCATAAGCAGAGATCTACAGCCTGGTGCAAAAGTTTGTGCCCCCTTGGATTCTGGGTGGGCAGACTGTATCTGTTCTATGAAAAGTGCCGCAACAAGACGGCAATCCAGACCTGAGGACAAATTCAGCAGGGTCTAAAAACTGAGAGGATTCCGGAAAGGTTGACGTCGGTTATTAAAGCACAAGATAGAGATATTTATGTCATAGGCAGAACAGGGGATGCAAACGTTTGAACTGCGATCTTATTATTAGTAACTCTCGATGATCTAACATCGCTGTTTGACCATTTTTGTTACTTGAAGGTTGGCCTGTCACGATAACCGTCATCAACTTATCGCACGATATACGGACATGACCCGGCCCATTTTTGCTGATCTCGATATCGTGTAAATTGTGTTTACATGCGCGTCTGTACATAAGAATGAACGTCACCAACATTTTAGCCATATACGCTGCTTCTGTAACCTCGTCTGCTCCGGGGCTGTTCGAATCTCAAATTCGAATTTGAACTTCGACTATCCGTCGAATTTAAGATAAAAGTGCACACTCGAGTGCAAAAAGCGTGCATTCGAATTTAAGATGTGTACAAGCACTAGCCCCGATTTTAATTAAAACGTGCTGTTGAAAAAATGACAGCGCAAGATATTAACAAGGCACCGACGATGTATTTTTGAAGAAGAAAGATCTAGAAAGAATAGTCCTAGTGTTTGAAATTATCCAGTCGTAGTCAGTGATGTCGGGGATTGAGCCGCTTAAGCTGTAAACCGAAGCGCTTTACTAGCGGGTTAATCTCAAACGCATCCTGTACACACATGAGATTAGTCAGACGTTTGCACGACATAAACCCAATATTACAACTCGCTTCTGCACAAAATGACACAAATGCACAAGTGAACTTGAACTTAAGTAAGGCGCTGGGTAGAACGGTAAGTCGTGTTGTGAATACGCTCCTTCTGTAACAACGCACTAAAACACGGTCAGTGAAAAACGAAAGCATAAACAATTCACAATATTGTGTTACAATAGTGTAATCTGTAATGTTATTATTATTATTATTATTATTATTATTATTATTATTATTATTATTTGAGGAGATCAGGTTTTCTCAACATGGGTAGTTTTCCTGTTTTTTGTTGATGCGTGTTTAAGTTCATATACAAAATGTGTGAATATTTCGATTCATTTTTGCTTTCATTTTGCATTAGTCAAGCCATTGACTAATCACTGTCATTTTATTCAGAGTAAAATCGACTAAAATGAATTGAAATGTGACATGACGAAGTATTGACCAAATTCTAAGGATGTTTTCATCAGAAAACATAAAGATAAAACTCTTAAGAGTTAAACGTCCATTGCTCTTTGAAAGGGTGTACTTGCATCATTATGCTATTATATTATCATTATATCAGTGGCATAAAATGGGCTTAAAATGACAGTAATACTGTATCGCAGTTATTTCTGGGACAGTGTATCATCCAACAAAAGTAGTTATCGTGACAGGACAGCTCGAAGGGACGTCTGTGAAACCTAACGCACGAAATGTTTTATTATTAGAAATGTTTTTGTCCTGACTCTACACGCACACTAGCAAGCAGCTCGCTCTATTTATTTATTTATTTGTGTTCTGATGAGAAACAGTAGTAGCTATTACGGCTGGGCGATATGACCTTATAATATCAATCTCATGATGAATGATGTCACGGTATGCGTTTCTGAGATATCGTGGACATCGTTGTAATTTTTTAAAATTACATTTATGATTTTTTTTTTTTAACGATTACAAATTGGCAGGAAGCAAAATGTAATTTAATTACATTTAATTTAATTACATTTAATTTAATTACATTTAATGTAATTTAATGTGAAATTCTAGTTATCAGTGTTAAGTATTTTTGCTTAAATAATTTATATATACATATATCTATCTATCCTTCTGTCTGTCTATCTATCTATCTATCTATCTATCTATCTATCTATCTATCTATCTATCTATCTATCTATCTATCTATCTATCTATCTATATATATATATATATATATATATATATATATATATATATATATATATATATATATATATATAAAATAAATACTATAGGTTGTAAATGTGGTAGCACAAACTAAAATTAGGGAAATAAAATCAGCTCTGTATGGTGGCTAGTGTGTGTTAGGGCGAGCTGTAGTGAACTTCCCTTCCAGTCTTTTTCCTAACACTTGCGTGAAGTCAAGTTTTCACTAAAGGAAACCTCGTGACGTCACTCTTGCTGCTGTTATCACTTCACATCCGTCTGTGCGTATCTGTAGACAGGTCAGATTTGTGGAGCATTGTTTATTACTGTTACAGATAAACCACTTTGAGCGTCTGCCTGACTCTGTGTGTGTGTGTGTGTGTGTGTCCAGGGGGGAGTGAAGGTCAAGGCCGGATCCTCCAGCGGTTCCCAGAGAAGGATTGGGAGGATAACCCCTTCCCTCAGGGCATCGAGCTGGTGAGTACACAACACACACACACACATCCTGCTTACTGCTTCACGTACGATCTACTGAGAATTACTGAGATTGTGCTCTTTCTCACAATTTAAATAAGCCTCCTAAACCTCCTAAATGCTCTGTGAACGGTTATATTTTTAATATAAGAGGATTTGTGTGCTTCTACAAAGCAAGGACACTGACTAAAGCAGCCAGAGCGACTTCAATGGCTAGTTTTATTAATTTATTTTGAAATTATTGATGAGCAAATATAGATTCTGACATCCTGTTACAGTGAGTAATATTGGAGGTATAAGAGCGCTGACACATGATACTCACGGTACCAAAAACAAAGTGTGCCTTGATGATAACCTATGGCTATATTGAGATCATATCACCATATGGTATCATATCTTCAACTGCGATACCAATGCTCTTTTTTTTTTTTTTTTTAAGTCTCAAATGGTATACTTATTTTTGTGCGAGGAGTGTGTTCTTAGTATAATGTAGTGCACTATTAATACTTGGATGGAGTACTAACACCAGTGAAGAATAAAGTAGTGGGCGGAGCCTTCGGAGGGATTAGCAGTTTTATATATCACAGAACGCTGGTACACTGAGACGTAACATGGTGTTACTTGTCATTTCCTGTCAGTGTGAAGGGTTAGTATTGGATCTGAGAGGACGTGCACCTACATAGAGACTACATAGTACGTAGTGTGCTGTTATATGTACTCTATAGTACACAATGTGAGACGCAGTTTCAGTTTCAGTGTGGAGTGTATTATAACACAGTTAATGTCTAATGTCCTGTCTCTGTTTTTGTTCCATCTCTGTGTCAGTTCTGTCAGCCCAGCGGATGGCAGCTGGTCCCTGAGCGACAGCCTCCCTCTTTCTTCGTGGCCGTCCTCACAGACATCAACTCAGAACGCCATTACTGTGCCTGTTTCACCTTCTGGGAGACTGTAGATAACCCTCAGGTGAGAGAGAGAGTGAGTGACAGAGACGGCGTAAGAGGTAGAGAGAGTCCGTGTGAGAGAGAAGAGTGTGAGAGAGACTGGGAGAGAGAGAGAGAGAGAGAGAGATAAACAGTGAAACAGAGAGTGAAAGAGAGAAAGAAGCAGCAATAGTAAAATGTCAGTCCTTCAGACCTCAATATTCAGCTCATATCATATAGTTCTCATGAATACAGGTGTAATTCTCTCTCTCTCTCTCTCTCTCTCTCTCTCTCTCTGTGTCTGTGTGTCTGTGTGTTTGTGTGTAGTTGCAGAAGGAAGAGCCCAGCGAGGCAGATGAGGATGAAAGCCCTGATCTCATCCAGACAGCACAGCTCTACGCCCCCAAGAGCCTGGTGCTGGTGTCCCGTCTGGACCACACCGAGGTGTTTAGGGTGAGCACACACACACACACACACACACACACACACACACACACACACACACACACACACACACACACACACACACACACACAGTGCTTTGTAATGTGGAGCTGAGCCATAACTGTGCCTCTCTGTACAGAACTGTCTGGGACTCATCTACACCGTACATGTGGAGCACGTCCACGTTCCTCTGGAAACAGTGATCGGGAATCTCCTGACCTGCGTCATTCCCATCGCTGGAGGGTCTCAGGTGAGACTGGATTGTGCACACACACACACACACACACACACGCACACACACACACACACACACACACACACACACACACAGTGTATATATCCACACATGTTGTATGGTGTGTGTGCATTGCACCACACAGCTACTCCAGCATGTGAGTGATGCATCATGCTGCACAGCTGGACTGCAGCTGGCAGGCGCTGGAGATCATTGCAGTGCTAACAGGTCGAGTGCTGTGTTATTATCACGTCTTCTCCTCTTTTTGAAGATTAATTCAGCCCTTGCATAAGTGTTCACCCCCTTAAACATTCCCCCTTTTTGTAGTGTTACAACCTGGAACTCATTTTCACAGCAGCGGGGGTGAATACTTATGCACTTACGCACTGCATTTTTTATTTAATTTAAAATATTTAACTGGAAGTTTTTAAGCTTCAGCAGCTCTGATTTAACCTCATATCCAGTGCAGGTGTCCTGCTCTTCCTCACTCTCTCCTCTTCATCACCGTCTACTCCTTCTTTCTCATTTTCTTTTCTTCCCTTTTCCTTTATTTTTTCATTTCTCTCTTCTGTATATTTCACATTTTTCTCTTTATTTTTTACTTTTTCCTTCGTTGTATCTTCCTTCCTTCTTTCTTCATTAATTACTTTCTTTCTTACAGAGTTACTGATCCTCTCCCGCTCTTCCCCCCTCCCTTTCTTCATCTCTCTATTCCTTCTTCTGTTCCTCCCTTCTTTCCTTCCTTCCTTCCTTCCTTCCTTCCTCCCTGCATTCCTTTCTTTCTTTCTTTGTCTGTTCTTTCTTTCTTTCTTTCTTTGTCTGTTCTTTCCTTCTTTCTTTCTTTCTTTGTCTGTTCTTTCTTTCTTTCTTTCTTTCTTTCTTTCTTTCTTTCTTTCTTTATGTCTGTTCTTTCTTTCCTTTTTTACATCTTTCCTTCCTCTCCCCTTCCTTCCTTTCTTTCTCAATTACTTTTTCTTACCGAGTTACTGATCCTCTCTCTCGCTTCTTTCCTCTATTTTTTCCTCTCTCTATTCCTTGTTCCTTTCCTCTCTTCTGCCCTCCCTCCCTCCCTTCCTTCCTTCCTTCCTTCCTTCCTTCCTTCCTTCCTTCCCTGGTTTGAAGTGAATGTCTTCATTTCTTCTGTGCATGCGTGAGAGTGTGTGCGTGAGAGTGTGTGCGTGTGTGTGCGTGAGAGTGCGTGCGTGTGTGTGCGTGAGAGTGCGTGCGTGTGTGTGCGTGAGAGTACGTGCGTGTGTGTGTGTGCGTGTGAGAGTGTGTGTGTGCGTGTGAGAGTGTGTGCGTGCGTGTGAGAGTGTGTGCGTGCGTGTGAGAGTGTGTGCGTGCGTGTGAGAGTGTGTGCGTGCGTGTGAGAGTGTGTGCGTGCGTGTGTGTGCACTTTAAAGCACACATAACAGTGTGAACATGTGAATTGTGATATTGCGCACAGATAAACCTAAAGTCTTTTAATTTACTTTTATTTATGTAATGAGTACAGGAACTTGGATCAATGTTTTGTATTTGTATGTAGTGAAAGACTACTACCACTATACTATATATACTGTATATCACCGTTATACTTCATAGTACACATGTGTATACAGACCGTTTTCTCATTAATACTGCCCCCCCCCCCCCCCCCGTTTTACCTATGCCATGTGTATAATGTGTACATTGGCTCCTTTTCTCACTTTGTGACTCATAAATGAAACCTTCCTGGTGTGTGAAGTTTAAACCCTCCTCCTGTGTGTTACAGATAAATGATCCCCCAGTCTGTAATTTATCTGACTGGCTGCTGGGTTGTTTTCAGGTAACAGCGACCTTTTATTCGCAGCTTTAGCCAATCACGATTCTTATCACGATTCTGTCTGTCGATGATCAATAAATTTGATTTTCTGGTTTTTTTTATTTTTTATTTTTTTATTTATTTTAATTGTTACAACTTGCTACGGTTGTGTGACTCATTTGCGTTCACGCACTGTTTATGTTGCGCTTATCCAATCAGCCAATCAGAAATTAAATTCCTAACGTACGGTGCTCAAAACATGCACAAAACACACGTGCAGGATTGCAGAGGACACTGATTAGATCATATCCTGGCAGACCGTGGGGGTGGATGTATGGGATGGCAGATGGTTGTCTAAGCAGGCTGCGTTGATTCTGAAACCCACACACACACTCGTATACACTCATTAGCCATTTTCCTAGGTATGCCTAGCATTGTAGGTCACCACACATCCCTTTACCTCATCCATGAATACAAAGAGACCACCACTGAGCAGATGTTATTTGGATAGTGGACTGTTTCTAAACCCAGAATTGACACTGAGGTGTTTTAAAACACCTGATACGCTCATACCCGAGGAGGATCCTACTTAATTGTCTACTCCGAATGTTCCCACATGGATGTCCTAAAGATTTTCACTCCCCTAATCTCACCTGGATACTGTAAATTACGTAAATACGTAAGTGCTGCTGCTGTAATCATAAAACATCTGCTCATAATGAACATCCTGTAAACCCACTTGGTATTGTTTATCATTGTTAATCTACACCTCATAGCTCGTTTACCTTCATCCAAATTTCCATAAATCTGCTTTGTGACAGTGTTATACAATAGCGCTATACAAACATATAAAAATTAATAGTTCCTTTCCACTAAGAGACCGATTTGTTTAGATGTAGAAGTTATTAAAGTCCCCATGAAGAGCCTTGAAAGGCATAGCATTATCCGAAGTGTTGATGTAATTTCCGCCGAAACAGGAAGTCAGGGCGGGACATATCGAGTGACTCCTCCCCCTTTTTAAATAGGCAATAGTGTTTAGCTTACCTTTAAGCCTGGAAACCTGCCCTGAGTCCCAATTGGCCTACTTATACTACGCACTAAAAGTATGTACTCTTTGTGAAGAAAAAGTATGTACTTTTGAGTGTGTATTAGAGCGCAGTATGCAAATATTGGGACATACTAACACGTCATGTAACGGAAGAGAACGTTGTTGCCCGGTAGAGAACGCTGTCACCGTAAACAGACTCCTCGCTGCATGTCAGCTTTTCTTCATTCATTATTCCTTAAATAATTTATACTAACTATATTATTTAATGTATCATTCCCTTCATTTATTTTTCCACATTTCATTTACACCTCTCTAAAATGCATCCTTGAATTCGGCGAAGCAAACCGTCACAAAACTCCTCTTCCCTTGCGCAAGGACTCGTGGGCAATATTAGCTGGAAAAGTGTCCAAGGATCCACGCTTCAAAAATCTACCGGAAATAGTAGACCGTCCGATAGTATCCTTTGAGATACTCATTTCCGCGTACTCCCATTTGGGACGCACTAATTCTCATCTCGGATACTATTTATTACAGATAGTATGCCAACTGGACGCAGGGCTACAACTGTTGGGGGTGGGGACACTTCAGATTCTAGAGGACATTTGATTGGACTGATTGATCTGATGAGAATATAGTTCACGTCGGGGTCATGATGTGTGCCCTTTAGGGGAACCTGTAGCTCAGTGGTTAAGACGGTGGACTTCTGATCGGAAGGTCGTGAGCTCAAATCCTAGCACTGCCACTGCTGGGCCCTTGAGCAAGGCCCTTAACCCTCAACTGCTCAGTTGTATAAATCAGATAAATGTAAGTCACTCTGGATAAAGGCGTCTGCCAAATGCTGTAAAAAGATAACCTTACGGCTAACATAGTCATACTAAAAGCCATAAAACTTCAATTTTGATTTCATGGGGACTTTAAAGTGTTGCAACAAATATAGCTGTATAAAATGACTTAATAAGGGTTCAAACCCCCCCGTCTTATATAGAAGCCAGTAACAGAAACCATGTTACGTTCAGGACTGCTGAAAGGAGAGTTAGCAAGTTTTGAAAATTTGACTGGAGAATGTGGTTGTTTTTTTTTTTTTTGTTGTTGTTGTTGTTCAAACCCATTTCTACAGCTCATGTCTCATTACACACATCTGCCTCCACTTAGAAAAAAATGAGCCGTTACTGAACGAGTCATATGAAGGAGAGATAAGTGAGTGAGATAAAATGGGGGAAAGGGTGTGTGTTTGCGTGTGTGTGTGTGAAGAGGATACAGGATGAGTAAGAGAAAATGAAAGTGATATTTATTAGCACCATGACTCGGCAAATACATTTAATCTCCACTGTGACTCTCAGCATTTTATTTATTTATTTATTCTCTATTCCGCTGCCAGAGCTGAGGCGTTAGGGGAACTTTTCTTCTGTACGCTTTCCCCAAACCTGAAAGTCGCAGCTTAGTGAAAGTTCATTTTAACACCGACAGCCGTTATTGTGCAACCCTGAAGAGTCGTACAGCTGAGAAAAAAGTCATGTCCAACCATTTATGTAAGGTATAAAACACTACCTTATGTGCTGTTATTGGAAACTAATCAACAACAGGTGTGGCGTAATGCAGCCCGATATGAAGTGGAGTTACTGTTACCAAACTGCATGATTAATTTCCAATAACAACACACCGAAAGTGATTTCTTGCTCTTATACCACGGCAGTTTTCAATTCAATTTACTAGTACTACTTTAATTTACTACTGAACAACATTGTACTGTTTATCCATTTATAGTTACGTATAATATTGTGGAACGTCCACAAAATAAAAGTTAGTTCCTGTTATCACTTGCGTTATTGCAGTTATAAACACACATAAACAAAAAAATGCAGCTTTTCATGTTACCAAGAAACCAAAACTTGCAAACTGAAGACTTTCCCTTGGTGGAAAACTCCTTCCATAGATGTTTACTAAACGCGTCCTCGCAACTCAACAACGTATACATTTTGCTTGTTCATTACGTAATACAGAGCTATTTCTATGTATTTTATAGAAAATTAATTCTGACTGATCAGATTCGACATCACTGTGGTATAAAAATGTATGATTTTTTTTAACGTTTTCTCAGCATTTATTCATTAAGCTTCCTGTCTTGTATTTTTCTTATCGACTCGTTTGAACGTCACGTTTATTTCATGTCAGATTTGTTTTGCTTTTCTTCTTAATGCCGTTTTTTAAATGTCATGTTGGTATTTCATTTGGTTCTGTTTCATCTGGTGTATCTAACCCCTGTGCTTTCCTGTGGTGCTTTTTTGGTGTGTGTGTGTGTGTGTGTGTGTGTGTGTGTGTGTGTGTGTTGTATGTGCGATGTGCATGCACATGTGTCGCTAATCTAGCCAGACGAGGAGGACAGAGAGGACAGCTTGGTACGACCAATTTGCTTGTTTCTAGCTCTTTCTATCACTGCCAGTGTTGCTGCCTCTCTCAGGCTTTCACTCCTCCAATTAAAAGGCACCGTCAGCTTTACGGGAACCAGTCAGATCTCTTCACATCACATGTAGGGGATCTGGAGAACGTCTCGAGCCTCACTGTGTCATTGCTGTGGCGTTGCATGCATGTGCTGCTGCTGCTAGCTAACTGCTCATAGCCACAACAACCACAATAATACTGATACACTGTGTCTGATAGATGGACATGGTATTATGTGTGTGTGTGTGTGTGTGTGTGTGTGTGTGTGTGTGTGTGTGTGTGTGTGGACAAGTGTGTGTGCGTGCATGTGTGCATCTGTCTGTCTTTCTGTCTGTCTAAAGGTCACATGGGTCTCTCATGAGTTATTAGGCTAAATGGGAAGATATGCATTTCAGTATAATCTGGGTACAATGTTAGCATAAAACCATGCTAATTGGTCCCCATATTCCTTCTCATATTAACATTTTTAAAGATTTTGGATGTTCTTTAATTCACCTTCTTCTAGATAAGTAGTTAAAGTAACTATACGCTTTCATGTTTAAATGGTTGTCATTTGCTTTATGTTCTTTTTTTTTTTTCTTTTTACCACAGAACAAAACTGACATTTTCCCTTTTAAATAAGAGACTTTCTCTCAGTTTCTCAAATAAAAACAAACAAACAAACAAAACTGATTCATGGAGCTCAGCTGGTGACTGAATAAGTGCTGTGGTGTTTTGGACCTCGGTGCTAGGCTAGCTAGCTGGCTAAATTACTCAGGGTGCTTCCTGAGTAACTAGCTAACTACCTTAGCGAATGTAAGTTATGATAGTTATAGTATATTTTGACTTTTTTTTTTTTTTTTTTAACTTAAATAAATAATTCTTTGAAAATATGTACATGTAAATTGAGACTCGGCTACTGAAATCAAATCAGGTTAGCTAGTGGGCTAGCTAACTTACCTCAGGTTATGCTATATTTTTCAGCATTTGCCTGCTGTTAAATAAATAAATAAATAAATAAATAAATAGCACACAGTTTGCTTATGCTAATAGATATACTGAAATCCCACTCAAATCTACTTGTGATAAACTTTAGCTAGTTAGTTAGTTTAACAATTGAGCAGTTAGTTAGTTTAACAGTTAGTTAATGCTAATAAAATTAGGCTAGTTGATACAGAGTGTCATATTTATTTATCTTTATAGATCCCTGCATTACTAATGAAGGTAAATGTGTAGAGATGCCCATAGGGCTTTTCTAGTATATTAATGGGCATTAAAAAAAAGAGAGATAATTTTATAAAGTATCATTTGTAATGGGTTAAAGTGACATGTTCCGGGGTTTCGTTTAATAGTGAGTGTGAATAATGTGAATTATGAAGCTCTTGTACAGCTGAAACATTGCTATGGAAACATTGTAATGTGGCTAATAACTAATATTATTTGTTATTTATGAAGGGCTGAGGATCTAAAATCAATGCATTATGTACATAATTAAATTGGAAAATAATAGCTGTAATGGATGACAAAGTAATGAATTAATGAAAATGTAAAAAAAAAAAAAAAAAAAATTATATATTGAATTGTTTGTTTCAACATTTGAAAAAAAAAAAAAAAAATTTATTTCATATCAGGCCTTAATTGAATTTATCATGTTAATAGTAATGTGCCTGGTTTACGTTTTTAAATCATGAAGCTAGTAAATCATTTTTACTCACCAAATTTTGCTTCATTCTCTTAATATACATTGTATGGCCAAAAGTTTGTGGACACCTGATCATCCACACCAGTATGTGCTATTTGAACATCCCATTCCAGATTTAGTCCCCTGTTTGCTGTTATAATAACCTCCACTCTTCTGGGAAGGCTTTCCACTAGAGTTTGGAGCATGGCAATGGTATTGATGTCGGGTGAGGAGGTCAAAGGTGTTCAGTGGGGTTAAGGTCAGGGCTCTGTGCAGGCCACCCGAGTTCTTCCACACTAACCATGGCAATCCATGTCTTCATGGAGCTCGCTTTGTACACAGGGGTATCGTCATGCTGGAGCATGTTTGGGCCTCGTAGTTCCAGTGAAGAGAAATTTATAATGTCAATTGTGCGCTTTCAACTTTGTGGCCACAGTTTGGAAAAGGCCCATATTTGGGTGTGATGGTCAGATGTCTACAAACCTTTGGCCATATAGTGTATTCTAGATGGTTTTGAACTGATGGATGAACATAAATAAATAAATGATCTTTGATTTCACTACTCAGTCATTGTAGTTGGTCAGTTGGAGCTGCTTTTCTCCTCAAGGTGTTTCTTACAGAATCAGCGTTTAGGGACTTTGAGTAACTTGTACCTACCATTTCAAGTTGGGAAATTGCTTGAGAAGCGAGCTCTGAGTAGAATCCAAATCCCCGAATCATATTTCCCATTTGACGATGGGATTCTGTATTGTTTTCAGGCAAAAGCGACATCATCATCATCATCATCATCATCTTGGCCACCATTTTATTTTAACAGATGGCGATAAAACTTGCGCTTTCACATGTCACGACTTGCTGTTCTGAAACACTGTGAACGTTTGGTTCTTTCTAAAGTTCGTTTTCAGTTTCGGCAGTTTTGCCTAAGCATAAACCATTGAATATTTGGATCAGCTAATTAATGAACCTTGACACAGTATATAGCATCCAAAAGAAATGCTCTGATTAGCTTTGCTGGATAATTGTGGTTTGAATTATTTCATGGCATACACAGAGCCCTCAGCATGACGTAAATAAATGAACAAAATAATTAAACAAATGTTGAAAAACACTATATAAACAAATATAACAAATATATTTTATTCAGTTTAGTTTTTGTGTAACTTTTTTTTTAATTACTTAATTAACATTTAAAATACTTAATACATTTTCATTATTTAATTATGCATATAAATTGTTTTATTTTGGCACCCTCAGCTCTGAGTAGTTCTCATGTATAGCATTATTATTATTTACCTTTATGTTAAAAAAAAAAAAAAAAAGCCCTGCTTTTTTTCAGAAAGCTTGATGATCTGTGTTGTTGGAATGTAAACTAATCTTGCATGGACCTGCTGTGTGCTGAAGATCGTAATCCAGAAACGAGGCTGCCAGTGTATTTCATGCTTCAAAACAGATTGCTGGTGATAACCGGTGAATGGCATGGCATAGCTGCTAATCCCTCCACTGCGAACACACACAGTCTCACACACACATTAACCTGGAGCTCTGGGATCTGTGCTGTCATGGACTTGTTAAACCTCATATGCTTACGCTTATGCATGTTTCTCATTTTCTCTCTTTCTCTCCTTCTGTTCTCTGTCTACAACTTTGTCCGTAAAGAGGACCATCACCTTGGGGGCGGGAGACCGGCAGGTGATCCAGACACCCATCAGTGACTCACTTCCTGTGAGTGGCTGCAGCGTGGCCCGGCTCTTCAGGCAGCTCGGTAAGCCTGTTTGCACCCACATCATGAACGCGATGCCTAGCATTTTGCAAACCTGCGTGCACAAAAGTGAGATCTGGAATTGCGCGATAGGAAGGAATTCTTCTATGTGAAAGCAAAACATGTAAAAAAAATTAAAAAATTAAAAAATGACATCAAAAATGAAAATGATTCTGCCAGGACATCCAGTCGTAATCAGGCACTGTGTCCACGCTGCTTAAACTCGCTGAGCTGCCAGATAATGTTTTTATTTTATTTAAAAAAAAATTTTTTTTTAAAGAGAGAATCTGTGACACGCATTCTTTAAAGAAACACATGTGCGTGCTGTTATGCTAAATGGAATTGGTTATGACTAATATTCGGAGGAAAATAGCAGCAGTTGCTTTCTGTGGCTTGTTCAGATGATCAGAATAGTGCTACACTGAGCACACTTACTGAAAGAGCTGAGCACTTTTAATCACTTTTGACAATTCAATCATTTATTTTCTTTAAAAAATGAATAAATAAATAATAATAAAATAAAAAAGTAATAATAATCCATATCAATACAATAAATTGTGGCACTATAATTGTGGTACTACACTCACCATCCACTTTATTAGGAATACCTGCACATTCCTGCAGTTACAGATGCATGTAATCAGCCAATCATGTGGCAGCAGCACAATGAGTTGGTACAGGTACAGATACAGGTCAAGAGCTTCACATAATGTTCACATCAGAATGAAGAAAAATGTGATCTCTGTGACTTTAACCGTGGCATGGATGTTGGTACTAGAAGGGTTGGTTTGATTATTTCATAAACTGCTGATCTCCTGGGATTTTCATCTAAACATCTAAACACAAAACAGTCTCTAGTGTTCACACAGAATGGTGCGAAAAACAAAAAAAACATCCTGCGTGCAGAGGGTCTGCAGGCTGAAACACCTTGTTGATGAGAGAGGTCAGAGGAGAATGACCAGACTGGTTTGAGCTGACAGGAAGTCTTTAGTAACTCATATAAGCACTCTTTACCACCATGGCGAGCAGAAAAGCATCTCAGTGTGCACAAAACATCAAACCGTGAGGCGGATGGGCTACGACAGCAGACAACCACATCAAGTTCCCCTCCTGTCAGCCAAGAACAAGAATCTGAGGTTATTGTGGGTGCAGACTTTTTTTTTAATCTTCAACTGTTTCGTTGGAGTCTGTGCTCATGACAGCCTCAGATTCTTGTTCTTGGCTGACAGGAGGGGAACTTGATGTGGTCGTCTGCTGTCGTAGCCCGTCCACCTCACGGTTTGATGTTTTGTGCACGCTGAGATGCTTTTCTGCTCGCCACGGTTGTAAAGTGTGCTTATATGAGTTACTATAGACTTCCTGGCAGCTTGAACCAATCTGGCCATTTTCCTCTGACGTCTCTTATCAACAAGGCGTTTCCACCCATAGAACTGTCGCTCACTCAATGTCACCATTCTGTGTGAACTCTAGAGACTGTTGTGTGTGAAAATCCCAGGAGATCAGCAGTTTATGAAATACTCAAACCAGCCCTTCTAGCACCAACATCCATGCCACGGGTAAAGTCACAGAGATCACATTTTTTAATTTTTTTTATTTTATCCATTCTGATGTTGAACTGAAGCTCATGACGTGTATCTGCATGATTTTATGCACTGCCCTGCTGTAGGAACAAGTCAGATCCTGAGATGGAGAAAACAGATCTATAGTTTCTATAGACAGAATGTCCTTTACATTTGTTGTTTCTCCGTATGCATGCAGGAATTGTGAATGTTCTCTATCTGTTCTGCGCCGCTCTAACGGAGCACAAGATCCTCTTCCTGTCCAAGAGCTACCAGCGGCTCACCGACGCCTGCCGAGCTCTGCTGGCCATCATGTTCCCGCTCAAATACAGGTGTTTGTGTGTGTGTGTGTGTGTGTGTGTGCGTGTGTGTGTGTGTGAGAGATAGAGAGAGAGAGAAAAGTTTTGCTTTCATTTGTTTACCATGTCATAAAAGTCCCACACTCATGATTCTTGGCATCAAAAGTTTGGGAATAACCATTCTTATGAAATATTTTATTGACAGTTCTATTATACTTGGAAGTCATAATGAAACCAGATTATATTTTACTGTAACTTCAATGTTCAATGTTTTCTTTTTTTTTTCTTTTTTTTTATTAATGCAGTGGATCAGGGCTGGGTAACGATGACATAATAGCAATTTTGTCTTTATAGTGAAAGCATAATCAGTTTTGCTCAAAGGAAATGTGCCGTTTGATTTGTCCTCAAAATGTCTCACCCGTGATTTATCTTCCTCTCAGCTTCACCTACGTCCCCATCCTGCCCGGCAAGCTCCTGGAAGTCCTCAGCACCCCGACGCCCTTCATCATCGGCGTCAACTCCTTCTTTCGCTCTGAGACTCAGGAGTTGGTATGAAGCTGCTTCTCCTTCTCAGTATCTAACTTCTCTGTCTGCACCGATCGGTCATGAGCGTGAAGGAAAGATGTTGTTGAACTGATTCTTACGTGTTGATTAGGACACAGATTTATCGATCTTTGAGTAAAGGCGAACGGTGTGAATCAGTCCGTAAAGGAGTTTTTTGGTGATCGTTGCGGGAAAAAATGCTTGATTTCGCGGCGACTTATTTCAAAATTCGCGATGCGACATGCGGAGTTGTTGTTTTTTTTTTTTGTTTTTTTTGTCTTTTTCCGGAAAACTACTTGAACTGGCGAAATTACAACTGCACGAAATAGTTTTGCACGGTCTTTCACAGTGACGTACGTTGGTAAATGAGACCTTTTACCTGTACTCATGTTCGACGCACCTGAATCGGAGAGGTTTGGCTGAACGTGCGTTGTGATGACGTCACGTGACACGGCCCAAATCAGCAGAAAATCTGCGACATTTTTGGAAAAATTGCAAACTCCTCAGAATATTCGTCAAATCGATCATTTCTGATCATTTTTTCTTACTCTGATCTGTATATTGATGAGTCCTATAGCTGTGTTACAGTATTTTCAGCAAATAATAAATGTGTGGTGAGTCTGGGAAAAACATATTTCCAGTTTTCAAGCGCGTTTGTTCAGCTCTAATGAAGAGGTGTTGGCAGTGCCGTAGCTGCGTGTGTGTGATCAGCTGCGGTTCTTTCTCTGTGCTGACTGGCCGTGTGATTAGCTGTGTCTTTCACAGTGATCTGTAGTCTGATATCGTTTTTGTAGAATTGTCTGAGTCTAGTGTTGTTGCTTTAGAAAAGTCTGATTTAAAATTGCATGTCAGTGATAGTTAAGTGATAATTAATGTGAATGTGTGTGTGTGTGTGTGTGTGTGTGTGTGTGTGTGTGTGTGTGTGTGTGTGTGTGTGTGTGTGTGTGTGTGTGTGTGTGTGTGTGTATGGTTTGTACAGTTGGACGTGATCATT
Organism: Cranoglanis bouderius; assembly: GCA_023630585.1. Lineage (NCBI taxonomy): Eukaryota > Metazoa > Chordata > Actinopteri > Siluriformes > Cranoglanididae > Cranoglanis > Cranoglanis bouderius. Next base: position 26,691,752 of record CM042538.1, read on the forward strand.
GCAGATCTGGACGGAGGCACCGTGACGATCCCGGAGTGTGTCCACATATCTCTTCTGCCTGAGCCTCTTCTGCAGCACACGCAGACGGTCCTCTCCATGGTAACTCACTTCTCTAACACACACACACTGAGTATCTGAAAGCATACACACACACAAACACACACACACACACACACACACACACGCACAGTACTGTGCCACCTGCTCCACACAACACGATGCAAAAGAATTCACCGAGAAGCTGACTTCCTAATGATCTTTCGCTGCATCAGAGGGACAAATCCGTAGCACTTTGCTCTACCTCCTTTGTAGGATTTACTGTAAAAAGATAACTCCCCTGGTTTATAGTGTTATAAAGTTCACTATCAGTATCGTGGGGGTAGTTTTTGCGATTGTAGCTGAGCATTTTACAATGTAGAACAGGAAAGCGTTTTAATTTTTACTGCCCACTGTAGTGAATCACACTACAGATAGAAAGGTCAATTCTGGTCACGGCAATCTTTTTTCAGGCGGTGTCCCAAAAGTGTCCGTACACAGGGGCTTATGTTTGCCAGCACCACGTCGGTTGTTCCTTCGTCGGTTGATGTTCGTGGATGTCCACTTCTCGGTTGGTCCGCAACACTTCCAGTCTTTTTGAATTTGTTAATAAGTTTGGTGACAGTGTGGTGTATTGAGGTGCCTGCCATGTCTCTTGTTAAAGTCCATCGCAACCTTGTGACAGCTTCTCGATCCAGCTGTGAGAATGATTTCAGTACATTCTTCTTTTGTCAAAGTGGTACTTAAAGGTGCTCGATCTCTCTCTCTCTCTCTCTCTCTCTCTCTCTCTCTCTCTCTCTCTCTCTCTCTCTCTCTCTATATATATATATATATATATATATATATATATATATATATATATATATATATATATATATATATATATTACAAATTTCAACATCAAAAAATAGATTTTTGGTATTATTTAGTACACATATGTATGCATATTTAATTAGTCAAAGCCCCATTTGCATAAATGAATGTACATTTTTGGAGAATGTTCCAATACAAAAAAATATATATGCAAGAATATCAGCAATTGATTTTGTGATATCTACTTTTTTTTTTCTTTTTCTTTTCTTTCTTTCTTTTTTTTTTTTTTAAACTGCCCTATTCACATGTAGCGCCGTGCCTTAACTCGAGAGTAAGAGTATTTCTGCTTGGATTGTAAATTATAGCTAGCTAGTAACTAGCTAGTGTTACTTTTCACGGAGTGCAGGTCCAGCGCACGAGCTAATGAGAACGAAATTCATTATGGATAAATAGAAATACTTAAGTATTTAAGAGACACGAGCCTGTTCGAACTCAGCGTTTCGACTTTCTCCGAAATATCACCAGCGGCACCTGCTCTGTCCTGAAATGACACGAATTAAAGCGTCGCGGTCGTGTTGTTTAGAGTTTTGCAACAAGTGGAATGAAATGGCTTTGCTTTTTTAGTGCCAGCACGCCGATGGGAATGAGCTCGCTTGCGCAAACGGGTTTTTCCATCGTGCCTTGGCGTGTGTTGTGGTGATGGGAATAGACTTTGGTCTCATTTGGAGGGAATGATCTGCTTTCATATGCCAGTTAAGTGCCGTAATTGGTGCTTTTACTGAAGACACACTGTGTCTCGTGCTGTCTGTGGTCAGAGAAAGTGAAAGGACGAATATGGAGGAGTGCTAAGTGCTTTCCGAGTTCAGAATATGTGTGTGTGTGTGTGTGTGTGTGTGTGTGTGTGTGTGTGTGTCTACAGCAATGCAGTGGCCTGTTCTCTCTCTCAGTGAATCTCTGGCAGGAGTCACTGCACTGCTATTCTTCTCTCTGGAGAAACAAATGGAAACTTTGTTGTTTTTTTTTCTCTTTCAGTTTTCATACTTTAACTAATGAGTGCAAACGTGTCAAGTTGTGTTTTAGTCGTTTCTGAACATTTCTGTCATTTGAGAGCAAGTAGCTCTAGAATTATTGGCACCCTCAAAAATGTATAAAGAAAAAAAAAATTTCTTAGAACTTTTTTCCTTAGTATTTTTTTTCCACAAAGACATGTGGAAAAAGTTCTTTACCATAAAGAATATAAATGAAAAGATCTGTATATAAACCCGTGTAATAATCTGTTTGTCATCCATCACCATGATGAAAACCAAAGAGCGTTTAAATAACAAAGAGACAGGTTGAGCCACACAAATCAGGTGACGGATATTACAAATACGTTAACACACATCCCTCACACTGTTTCCATCTGTTTATATAGAAACTGCCGTCTTTTAGTTTTGGGATTTCTCACAAATGTTCTATAGTTTTTTTTTAATTCCAGACTTTTGGTCGTGTCTTTAACTGTCCTATAGTTATAAAGGCTGTGTAAACAGTATTCTTGTGTGATATTGATATTTCCCATTTTTAAAGAAATCACACTAAATCATTTTATTGTCCAGAACTGACAGCCTAAACTGACAACCATTTCAGGTTTAAGGAGAGTAGGAGAGGTGCAATAATATTAACAGCTGTGCAGTCGGGAACTGCTTGCCAGCAGTGGCAATGCGCAGTCATATATATATATTATATGCATATTATATGCATAATAAATCATAAAACAACAACCAGGATTTTGCACCAAAGCCCTCTTCGATTCATGTGCGTTAAACATGAGTACAGCTAAAATGTCTCATTTACCAGCAGACATCACCGTGAAAGACCATGCAAATCAAATTCGTGCAATTGCAGTTTTGCCAATTCAAGTAGTTTTCCACAAAAAAGCGCAAAAAAACTCTGCAAATTGCATCACAAGTTTTTTTTAAAAAGCTGCAGCAAAATCAAGAATCGGCTCAATCAAGCTTTGGCCGCAACAATCACAATAGAACTGGGCGAAATCCTGTACAGACTGAACAACAACATTTTTAAATTATTATTTTTAATTATTAGCATTATTTGTAATGTATTAAATCTGACACTCGCTTGTAGGCCTGTTGAATCTTTTTAGGTCAAAAGTTTTTTTTCTCTTTCAGCCGAAAACTGAAAGTGCTGTTTTTGACCATTTTTTTTTGTATGGAATTATTTGGTGCCATCCCTAATAAATATATAGCTAATTGACGTTAAATGTACACTACCAAAAAATTCCAATTCCAAAAAATTTGGATGCTGTGTAAAATGTAAATAAAAACAGAATGCAATGATTTGCAAATCTCATAAATCCATATGTTATTCACAATAGAACATAGAAAACATATCAAATGTTTAAACTGAGGAAATGTACCATTTTAAGAAAAAAAGAAGGTAATTTTGAATTTGATGGCAGCAACACGTCTCAAAAAAGTTGGGATGGGGGCAACAAAAGGCTGGAAAAGTAAGTGTTACTAAAAAGAAACAGGCTGAGGTTAATTGGCAACAGGTCAGTAACATGATTGGGTATAAAAAGAGTATCTTAGAGAGGCAGAGTCTTTCAGAAGTAAAGACGGGCAGAGGTTCACCAATCAATTTCAGAATAATGTTCCTCAATGTAAAATTGCGAAGACTTTGAATATCTCATCATCTACAGTACATAATATCATCAAACGATTCAGAGAATCTGGAGAAATCTCTGTGCACAAGGGACAAGGGCGAAAATCAATATTGCATGCCCGTGATCTTCGGGCCCTCAGGTGGCACTGCATTAAAAACAGGCCTGATTCTGTAATGGAAATGACTGTATGGGCTCAGAAACACCTCCAGAACTCACAGTTTGCCATGTCATCCACAAATGCTGGTTAAAGCTGTATCATGCAAAGAAGAAGCCATATGTGAACATGATCCAGAAACACCACCGTCTTCTCTGGACCAAAGCTAATTTAAAATGGACTGAGGCAAAGTGGAAAACTGTTCTGTGGTCAGACGAATTGAAATTTGAAATTCTTTTTGGAGACCATGGACGCAGCGTCCTCTGGACTAAACAGTAGAGGGACCATCCGGCTTGTTATCAGCGCTCAGTTCAAAAGCCTGCATCTCTGATGGTGTGGGGGTGCATTAGTGCCTATGGAATGGGCAGCTTGCACATCTGGAAAGGCACCATCAATGCTGAAAGGTATATACAGGTTTTAGAGCAACATATGCTTCCATGCAGATGACGTCTTTTTCAGGGAAGGCCTTGCATATTTCAGCAAGACAATGCTAAACCACATACTGCATCTATTACAACACCATGGCTTCATAGTAGAAGAGTCCGGGTGCTGAATTGGCCTGCCTGCAGTCCAGACCTTTCACCAACTGAAAACATTTGGCGCATCATGAAATGAAAAATACGACAAAGACGACCCAGGACTGTTGAGCAGCTAGAATTCTGTATCAGACACGAATGGGACAACATTCCACTCCCAAAACTCCAGCAACTGGTCTCCTCAGTTCCCAGACGTATACGGACTGTTGTTAAAAGAAGAGGGGATGTTACACAGTGGTAAACATGGCCCTGTCCCAACGTTTTTGAGACGTGTTGCTGCCATCAAATTCAAAGTTACTTTATTTTTTCCTTAAAATGGTACATTTCCTCAGTTTAAACATTTGATATGTTTGTGTGTGCCATTTTGATTTGGATTTTGATGTGTTTGTGTTGTGTAGGTGTTGGATCCGGAGCTGACAGTGGCAGATCATGCCTTCCCTCCTTCCTCCACACAGCCTTCTGCGCTAAAGATCCAGGTACAATATTGTACACCACTTCTTTACTACATATTAGTCTGCACTGGACTACACATAGTAGCTCAACTGTAGTGCCTTGATGGTTCTCCATGAAACTGACGGTCTTGTCCTGTGTCCTGTAGGACAAAGAGATCCGTGCCATGTTCCTGTGGCTATTTGCACATCTCTTCCAGGGATATCGCTGGTGTCTGCATATCATCCGTATTCACCCAGAGCCTGTCATTCGATTCCATAAGGTACTGCTGCGTCCCTGCTCCTTACTTAATAGCGCTTCTGATTCACTCCCAGTGTTTACTTAGTGTTTTGTTTTCCTTTTCCTCCAGGCTGCCTTTCTGGGCCAGCGAGCGCTCTCTGAGGACGACTTCCTGATGAAAGTGCTGGACGGAATGGCGTTTGCGGGCTTCGTGTCAGAGAGAGGGCCGCCATACAGGCCCACGGATCTGTTTGATGATGTGAGCTTCTGACTGAGCGCTAGAAAGTAAGATCTGATGTGGTGATGTGATATGTGTTTTTACATTGTTCTCCTTCGCTCTTGCGTAGCTCGTTGCCAACCAGGTGGAGAGGATCCGAAAGGAGCAGAACGACATTCACAAAGTGATGAACCACATCAAGGAGCTGGCTGAGCAGCTCTTCAAAAACGTACGTCTCCATTTCTACCTCTGCTCTTCTAAGATCCTTTATGTGACTGGCTCATGTCAGCGTACTTAGTGAATTAGTGTAGTGTAGGAGATTGTGTTAAAGAGAAAATCTAATGTTAATAATAGTAATAGTGTTAGCTCTTGGCCATGGTTGTTGTTTATTATTATTATATTTATTATTATTATTATTATTATTATTATTATTATTATTATTATTGTGGTGTAGAGAGCTTGAGAAAATGGTATTTATTGTAAACATTTCCACTCTGTGACTGAAAGAACCCGCCTCCTTCCTCATGCCTACTACCTGTAAGGGACTAGTATAAGTCGGAATTATTTATTTATACATTTTTTTCGCATTTATTGAAGAAAAATGTTATGTTGTAATAATTTTCCACGTACTAGCCAAAATCGCTTTATTCCACATTTGCACTCTGAATCTGCTGAGAAATAAAAACAGAAGGAAGGTTTCTTTTAGTTTGTTTTGTTTTATTTTTTTTTGTATCCGTCTGCCTATTTATCTGTCTGTCTGTCTGTCTGTCATCTATCTATCTGTCTCTTTTCCTATCTCTCTATCTATGTGTTTATCTGTCTTCCTCTCTCTACCTGTCTCTCTGACTGTGTATCTCTGTCTGTCTCCATTTCTCTCTCTCCCTCTCTCTGTCTAGCCATCTATCTATCTATCTATCTGTCTATCTAATTTCTAATTTTTTTTTATTTGATACAAATCACATTTCTGCACATATTTATAGATTTGAATAGGTAACAGTCACTACAGAAAAACAGATCTTAGGACTCAGTAATATGGTACATGACTACTTAAAATTGAGTGATTTGGTTAGAGAACCCACTCTTGGTTAAAGGTTTGCCTTCACATTAGTATTATATCAAAACTGTTTTATCTGCTTATTTTAATACACCTAGCTTTTGATGCTGCTTCTGTAAAGTTTTGGTATCATATTCTATGATAGAATGGTGCACTATTACCGATATTAACTCTTTCCTTCTCTCTCTCTCTCTCTCTGTCTCTCGCCCCGGCTCTGTGTGGTCTCGCTCGTTCAGGAGAACCCGTACCCTGCAGTAGCCATGCACAAATCTCAGCGGTCAGTGGAAAGCCCTCAGGGGGTCTCCCGGACCCCCTTCCCTTTCCTGGATGAGGTCTCTGTCCAGCTGTTCATCGATCACGCAGCTGCTAAGCTCAGAACCGCACCTCCCGTGGTCAAATCTGAGCTGAAGGAGATGGTGCCGTCAGGACCTCCGTTGGGTGAGTTTGAGCACCGGAAATGCCTCCACGTTACACAAACTCATTCTTGATTGACCCCAACTGACCCTGGCTTCCCTCACACCATCCTTTCCCCCGCTGAGGCCCACTATGATTTCTCTTCTTAATTTTGTCCGCATGCCCAGTGTGCAGCACTGCGTAGCCAAAAATAGATAGTGCCAGGCTTTTTTTTTTCTGGCCGTTTGGTAGTCGTTGTGTATAAAGTTAGGTACTCGCTGGGGGCTGCCACTACAGTAATGTATTTAAAGCAGTAGTGGATCACACAGCTGAAGTTTTCCTCCCGTGCCGAGAAACAGAGCTTGCTCCAGTGTGATTTCGGGTGAGGCTGCAGGGAGGAGGTTGGGAAATTTTTTGGGAGTCACAGCTGGATACCAAAGGAATGAGAACAACTGGAGTAAGGAACTTAAAATAACAAAAAAAAAAAAAAAAAAAAAGACAGAGTAGATGGTAATAGACAGAAACTGATTCTGTCGTGTGGTAAAACACCAGAAATGGAAAGTCAGCAGTGGGGTAAAACACTGTGACACCGTAAAAACCCTCGACACAACAGGACCTTGGTTTTGTGAGCAGGTAGAAAACAAAAGGGCGGGGCTGTGTCTCTGCTTGGTAAAGGTGCAGGGTAGAAATGCTTCATTTACGCTGTTCGCCTTTTTTTTTTTTTAATTTGTCCTCTTCTCTTCTTGTCCTACCCTCAGGCGATGTTGTGGACAGAAACGGCAGTGTCCTAGCGAACAGTGCCCGGAGGCTGGAGGTAGTCAGGAACTGCATCATGTACATATTCGACAACAAGATGCTGGAGGCCAAGAAGGTGCATTACAGATCACATTTCATTTCATACTCCTGAGTAGTTATATCTGAGCAGCTTAATGCTTTTGGGTTGCTCTGACGTGTGTGTGTGTGTGTGTGTGTGTGTGTGTGTGTGTGTGTGTGTGTGTGTGTGTGTGTGTGTGTGTGTGTGTGTGTGTGTGTGTGTGTGTGTGTGTGTGTGTGTGTGTGTGTGTGTGTGTGTGTGTGTGTGTGTGTGTGTGTGTGTGTGTGTGTGTGTGTGTGTGTGTGTGTGTGTGTGTGTGTGTGTGTGTGTGTGTGTGTGTGTGTGTGTGTGTGTGTGTGTGTGTGTGTAGTTGATGCCGGCGGTGTTGCGGGCGCTGAAAGGGCGTGCAGCTCGTGTGTGTTTGACTCAGGAGCTGAACCAGCATGTGCTGCAGAACAGAGCTGTGCTGGATGACCAGCAGTTCGACTACATTGTGCGGATGATGAACTGCACGCTGCAGGTATTGCTGCACTTTCACTCTCCCTAGATATTAAACCTCTTTGGTCTAGACTTGTCTGAGTGGTAGATTAAATTAATGCATTAGGTGTCTGCCAAAAGCCGTAAATGTAAATGTGTAACAGTTCACCTCTTGTAACTGGCTCTGTGGGTGTGTGTGATCAGGACTGCTCTCACATGGATGAACACGGCATTGCAGCAGCTCTCCTGCCCCTGGTCACTGCTTTCTGTCGGGTATGTTCATCACACCAGCCACAACACAACACACGTCTCAGACTAAGGCGTCTTCCTAGAAACTGCAGCGCAGACGTGTGACTTCATGACTCAAGCAGCAGTCACACAGATCGTGGCCTCACACTCTCCTCGACAGGATGAGCAATCCCACTGTGATGTGTTTCAGATGGGAACACAGTGTTACTGTGAGCTACTGATCACCAAGTGACACGAAAAATGTGATCAGTAAACAAGAGTCCAGTGTGACCACCGTTCAGTAATGTCCAGTTCTTATTTTATTGCATTTTATTTTATTTTCATTCCTTCCTCCTTTCCTTCTTCCTCCATTCTTTCCTTCTGTCCTTCCTCCCTCCTTTCCAACATTTGTTCCTTTGATGATTCCTTCCTTCCCTCCCTTTTTTCCACCCCCTCCCTTCCGACCTCTCTTCACCCATTCCTTCCTTCCTTGCTTCCTCCCTTCCTTCCTCTCTTTCTTCCTCCCTTCCTTTTTTCCTTCCTTCCTCCCTTCCCTCCTTGCTTCCTTTACCATTTTCATCCTTTCTTCCTTCCTTTTTGTCCTTCCTTCCTTTCTTTTTCCCTTTCTTCCTTCCTTCCACTGTCCCTTCCTTTTGTTCTTTTCTTCCCTCATCCTTTTCATTCGTTCTTCCTTCCATCCTTTCTTCCTTCCTTTTTGTTCTTCCTCCCTCCTTTCCTCCATTTGTTTCTTTGATCCTTTCTTCCTTCCTCCTTCCCTCCCTTTTTTCGACCCCCCCTTCCTTCCTATCTCTCTCTCTATCCCTCCCTCGTTTTATTTCTCCCACCTTCTCTTCCTTCATTCCTTCCTTCATTCATTCATCCATTTCATCCTTTTTTCCCTTCCTTTTTGTCCTCCCTTCCTTCTCTCTTTCCTTTGTTCCTCCCTCCATCACTTTCTTTCTTTCCTTCCTTCCTTCCTTCCTTCCTTCCTTCCTCCATTCCTTCTGTCTGTCCTTCCTGCCTTCATTTCTTGTAGTGCAGTTCTTTACTCCAGTACAGTAATTCACAATGTGTTTGTGGGTTTTTGGAGGCTGACTATTAAATGTTTGTATCCCTTTAAGAAAAGTGTGCACGTGGCTGTTATGGTGTCACTCTGAGCAACAGCCACAGAGTTCTCCGACTGTCTGAAGTCATGTGACTTAACTGTCTGTGTTATTCTGTTAATAAGAACACTTTCTGTAAATGTGTGTGTATGTGTACACATGTACGTGTGTCCATTTAACCACTTAGCAAGCTAGTTTGCATACCACCAACCACAGTTTATTCATCCGCCTTTTTTTCCCCCCTCACATATCGGACTCTGTGACTGAGTCAGCAACTTTACCAAGCCTGTAACTTTTTAAGCATCTGTTTCTAATTGTGTGTGTGTGTGTGTGTGTATGTGTGTATGTGTGTGTTACAGAAACTTGGTGGAGGAATCACTCAGTTTGCCTACAGCTGTGTGCAGGAGCACATGGTGTGGACCAACATGCAGTTTTGGGAGGCCATGTTTTACAGCGATGTGCAGAATCATATCAGAGCTCTGTATCTGGAGACAGAAGCGCGAGGCACAGCCGGCCCTGTAAGACAGCTTTTTCAGCATAACAGCGTCCTGTTACATTAAAAAAAATACATAAAAAAATACATAAGTAAATTATAATCAAAATGCTTTGCATTTTAAATATATAATCATCTTTCTTACATTTAAGGTCACTGCAAAAAGAGAAGAAATTTTAACTGACCCAAAATATTGAACTTCTTGTTGTTTGTTGGTGGTAATATTTAGCTGATATTAAAATGTAGCTGCAGTTTTACAGATTACACATTACTTCAGTAGAATAGTGAGTAGTTGGTTAATTAGTAGGTAAGAGTTAGGATTAGGTTCGGGTTCGGGAAGAGATCCAGTATAGTAGAGCTAGAACCAACCCAGAACAGCACATTTCTCTATCATAATAAACCGTAATGGTGTGATTGAAAGATTTTGGCTTTTATAATAATTTGCGCATCTGACTCACTCCTTTAATCACTCCACTTGTGTTAATGGCTTTAATAAACTCTAATCAGTCCATATAGGATTTCCTGGAGGTTTTTTTTTGTTTTTTTGTGATTGTTGTGGCCAAAAATGTTTGATTTTGCTGCAGCTTTTTTCAAAATTTCGTGATGCAACTTGCTGAGTTTTTGTGCTTTTTGGCAGAAAACTACTTGACTTGGCAAAACTGCAGTTGCACGAAATTGTTTCGCACGGTCTTTCACAGTGATGTTTGTTGGTAAATGAGACCTTTTAGCTGTACTCATGTTCAATGCACATGAATCTAAGAGGGCTTTGACTGACTGCACGTTGTGATGATGTCACATGACACGTCTTGGCCCTAATCTGCGGAAAATCTGCGGTAATTTTGAAAAATTGCAAGCTCCTCCGGATATTGTGGAGTTTGCTTGATTTTACGTTAATTTCTGCGATCGCAAAATCCTGGAGGGACTGTCTATACTATATCTAAGCATGGATCTCTCTCTCTCTCTCTCTCTCTCTCTCTCTCTCTCTCTCTCTCTCTCTCTCGCTCTGCCTGTGAGGATGAGGATGGTGCGGGCAGGCCGGATCAGGTCAGCGCTCTGGAGTTGGCGTCGGAGCAGACGCGCCTGTGGCCTACGCTGAGTAAAGAGAGTCAGCAGGAGCGCGTGCAGAAGGAGGAGAGCACCGTGTTCAGCCAGGCCATCCACTACGCCAACCGCATGAGCTACCTGCTGCTGCCGCTCGACACCAGCAAGAACCGGCTGCTGCGTACCACAGGCCTGGCCGAGGTGGAGAGCGTCAGCAACAGCTTTGTTACCAACAGGTGTGAAATGACCGACATGCTGAAAGATACGTAACAATAGAGTGCTGCAAAAATGAGTCCAAATCCTGGAAATAGGTTTACTGCTTCCAGTTCCATCGTTCTGAAGTCAGTGGGGTTTTTTTTAATGGGTTTTTTGTTAAATGCCTGAAATAAGGTCTGTGGGTAACAGAAGCCCAAGATATTTTCACGTTTTATTCTACATTATAAAATACGTCAGTAATACCCAACTTGTGATTTTATTTTTTTATTTTAATTTTTTTAAGCTTTTACATGTTTTGAAAGAGACGGTTGCTAACAAGTGGCCAAATGGGACTACAGAGGTTGTCTGGGACATCATCAAGCCGAACATGAAAACTCATCTACTACAGCCTCGTTGTGTTTATACTCGCGCTCTTGCAAACTATTTCAACTCAAACGTTCCAACTTTTAGATTTATCAGTTTATACTATTTTCCAGTTGCAGTGTTTCTTGTAGCACTATAAAGCTCAGTGGTGCTGACGTTGAAGTCATGCGACCTTTAGCTTTTTTCCTTCTGCCGATTGTATTTAGGCTTCAAAATTCATAAAAGTTATGTTCATTTGTGAAGATTATCTTGAACAAAACGTGTAAGAATCGCAAATGTTTGTTGGTCACAGATCTTATTTTCCACAATAATCCAAAAACCAATGGAAAAATCCTATTGACTTGTTGTCAAGGGAACCAGGGTTCCGGGTTGGCCTACAGAAATACGTCATTTTTGCAGCACACTATTGTAATTGTTGTCAAATTGCTGTGGTATAAGACGGGGGAGAAAAAAAACTTCAGGATATGCTTTTATAGAAAAATAATCAATTTCGGGCTGGTGACACCACCTGTTCATCGATTATTTACCTATAAGTGTTTAATTTGGCTCCTTCGTCACACTCTAAACGACTAAAATGTCATTAAATGATATTCTCAACTACATGGAGTTCTAAATCCTCAAACACACCAAAACAAATACAGATACCGCCAGCTCAGGGTGACTGGAAAGAGACGCGTGACTGGCGGGAACACACACAGAAATGTCTCACGTGGACTCAAACGCTTATTCATAACACACACAAATCCACACCTCATGAGTTTTATCACTCTAGAACAGGGATCGGGAGCCTTTTTCACCAAAGAGCCTTTTTTTTTTTTTTTTTTTCATTTTTGGTTTGTGCATTTTTTTCAAAAGAGCCATTACAAAAAATTATATTTTACTATTATAAAAAAGCACATTTTTTCATTAACATTTCAATAACAATAACTTTATTTAGGTCCACAGACAGTTCAAAAACAAACAAATATGCAACAAACAATAGGTAACGTTGCAATATGGAATTAATTGTGCAGGGCTTACACTTTGAGGTTGAGCTTCCACCTGAGCAGCATAAAACCTCTTATGTCTGTGTGTGTGCGTGTGTGTGTGTGTGTGTGTGTGGACTTCATCTTGTTCAGTTGCCATACTCAACATGCATGACTTTACATATCCTATGTCAGTAAAAGGCTTTCCTTGTCTTACAATCTCCAATGATCTCCATTCAGGCTTCCAGTTGCTGCTGTCCGGCCTGCAGGTTTACGTTGGAGCTCCATGCACGCCTTCCTTGCTGCAAAAGCAAAATGTCTCTTAACGGTTGATTGTTTTTGGGTTTTTTTTTTAACCTAGGCAACACGTCCTGTGCAGATCAGACTAGGGCTGTGCGATATGGATAAAAAAAAAATACCATCACGATTTTTTTTTGACAGTCATTGCGATTTCGATTTTAATCACAATTTTGGCAAAATATTTCCTTGCTCACACATTTTACATTCATAAATGTATTTCTGTGTCGCGTCATGTCTAGAATTCGCTATTCTGATTGGTCAATAGCACCACCTAGCGGTCTATTTCTTAACCACTTCACATCTGGGGTCATCTACTTCAATCACTATTGTCCACTTTTTTAGATTAATTCAATTATAGGTAGCCTTGTAGTACGCAGGATAATATACAGTCATCGCAAACTAAAACATTCGGCATGAGAAAAGACTGTTTACGCTATCTGGGTTTATTTTTAAGGAAACTGGAATTAAGTGAACAAAATGAAATAGATAAATGACTGCTACAATATTCACTTATAAATTCCTAATGTACTTCTAAATGTAGGTAATAATCTTTTTTTTTTTTAAAAAACCTTACCAATTGCAAGATGCAGTCTGTGTCCAAAGCATTGTAATCTTGTCCATGTGTCCAAAGTGACAGCCTTCACTAGGTTTGATCCATTATCTGTGGTGATTGACAATTGCTGCTCCTCACGAAGTCCCCAGGAAGCCAAAGCATCTCTCAAACCCTGAGACAGATTTTCTCCCGTGTGGTCTTCAGGAAAGTTTGCAAGCATCGACTTTTCATTTCAAAATCATCACTGAATCCACTGGTTGCATAGTATTTCACTTGTTCTAGCGCCGATTCAACACCGGCCTTGCATTTGGTGTACATCTCAGGGATGGCAGCTCGGGTTGTAATAGAATTGCCGCTTTCCGCGGTTTGGAAATCGCCCGTGTTCACGACGTGATTTTGTTGCGATCTCGATTAATCGCACGGCCCTAGATCAGACACAGCAGAGCACCAGAGCTTTCAATAAAAGCGCATGTTTTAGTCCAGTCACTTCGGAATTGTCGACGCTCCTCTGAATTCTTTCTTCTCACCATCTCAACAAACTAGCGAGGTAGCCGCTTGAATCTGAGCGCGAGAGGTTACCGTGGTTTGCCGTCGATTGGTGTCGTGACACGTGCACACAGTACGTGCACTGGCCGGAACAACTTGAAATATATTATTGTAAACTGACTTTTCATTAACTTCGGTAGGCTGCACAACAAAGGAATTGTAATTGACTTTGCGTTTCCTGCAGGAAACTGATCTCTAGTGATGTGTTTCTAACGATCATATGTTGGTGAATGGTGAGACACCTGGCAAGCCACAGGATTTTTGTCAGAGAGCCACATGTGGCTCGCGAGTCATAGGTTCCCGACCACTGCTCTAGAACAATACCAGGCCTGTCACACTGACTTGTCTATTTCTCCTGTGTGTGTGTGTGTGTGTGTGTGTGTGTGTAGCATCGCTGGCAGTATGGCCGAGAGCTACGATACAGAGAGTGGCTTCGAGGACGCTGAGAGCTCAGACGTGGCCAATTCAGTGGTGCGCTTCATCAACCGCTTTGTGGATAAAGTGTGCAATGAAAGCGGAGTGACCAACGAACACCTGAAGGCCCTTCACATCATGATACCAGGTAGAGACGGCACAGTTTCAGCCAATCACACAGCGTCTAACCGGAGTTCATTATAAACCCTGATCAGTTTTCAGAGGTAGTCAGTCAGCTGACCGTGAAGAGAGGTCTAAAGCGTGACCTGTGTACCACACACACAGCAGCAATGTCTCAGTTGAAATTTTAATTCCCAACATGCACTTAAAAACCCACAGTTTTCTGTCAGAAATTTGCCTTTCAATTTCATTCGTTCAAATTCATTCAAAAGTTAAAGTCCACCCAATATCACCACAGTGCCGGTGAATTTTTGAATCTGATTGGTTAGAAGGTGTTGATTTGTTTTCTATCACAGCAGCTCTGAAAGTAGTGCACTGTAAGGCAAATGTTGGTTTATATTCATTCGCTCGTTCTAATAAATTATTGTTTCTATAGTAACAACTAATTTAGAGGTACTTCAATAATATCATAATCATTGATATGGTGAATTTTTCTGTAAAGAAGAGTTTATTGAACAGTTTTGGAAGGAGTCTCCAGTGTAAGCGCTTTGAAACAGCAGAGGTAAAGCTGTTCCTTTAAGTTTTCCGACGCAGGAAAATCTTCAGGACGCCGCTTGATTGATAACAGGCTACATTTATTTCTTATCAGGTTCAAGAGAAATTGATGGAAAGACTGTTTATAGCTGCTGTAGCATAAGTGAGAACAGGAACTAACTTGCTTTGAGGACGTTTCGCAACATTAATGTACAGTGCTGTGAAAAAGTATTTGCTGATTTCTTCTGTTTTTATGTATCTCTCATACTAAATTGTTTCAGAAATTAAAACAAAATCTAAGATAAAACAAAGGGAACCTGAGTAAACACAAAATACAGTTTTTAAATTATAATGTTATTTATTGAAGCAAAAAAGTTATCCAATACCAACTGGGTCTGTGTGAAAATGTATTTGCCCCCGGAGTTACTACTTTCCTAAATCTATGAAACAGCATTTATAATGGGGTTCAGCTGGACTAGACACAACCAGGCTGCAAACTTTGATTACTGCAAGCCCTGTTCAATCATATCAACACTTATATAGAACTTTTTCAACAGCTTGAAGTTGGCTAAAAGGTCTTACCCAGTAACACACTATGCCAAAGTTGAAAGAAATTCCAGAAATGATGAGGAAGAAGCTGATTGAAATACATCAGACTGGGAAGGGCTACAAAACTATTTCAAAGGCTCTGGGACTCCAGAGGACCACAGTGAGAGCCATTATCTCCAAGTGGAAAAACTCAGAAAAGTAGTGAACCTTCCCAGAAGTGGCCGACCTTCCAAAATTCCTGCAAGAGCTCAGCAAATACTAATCCAGGAAGTCACAAAAGAGCCAAGAACAAGATCAAAGGACCTACAGGCCTCTCTTGCATCAATAAAGGTCACTGTTCATGACTCCACTATCAGAAAGACACTGGGCAAAAATGGCATCCATGGAAGAGTGACGAGGCGAAAACCACTGCTAACGCAGAAGAAAATTTAGACTTGTCTGAATTTTGCCAAAACACACCTCGATGATCCTCAAACCTTTTGGGAGAATGTTCTGTGGACTGATGAGTTGAAAGTGGAACTGTTTGGAAGACGGGTCCCGTTACATCTGGTGTAAACCAAACACCGAATTCCACAAGAAGAACATCATACTAACGGTCAAGCATGGTGGTGGAAGTGTGATGGTGTGGGGATGCTTTGCTGCTTCAGGGCCTGGGCAACTTGAAATAATTGAGGGAAACATGAATTCTGCTCTCTACCAGAAAATCCTAAAGGAGAATGTCCGGTCTTCAGTCTGTAAGTTGAAACTCAAGCACAACTGGATTATGCAGCAAGACAATGATCCAAAGTATAGGAGTTAGTCCTAGAAGTAAGTAAAAGACTGATCTCCAGTTATTTGAAGCGTTTGGTTGCAGTTATTTCTGCTGAAGGTGGTACAACCAGATTTTAAGTTTAAGGGGGCAATTAGTTTTCCACATTTGTGATAGGTGTTGGATAACTTTTTTTTTTTTTTTTTTTTTTTTTTTTGCTTGAATAAAAAAAATATATAAATAAAAACTGTATAGTGTGTTCACTCAGGTTGCCTTTGTTTTATGTTGCATTTCGTTTGATACTTTAACAAACTATAACTGGATAAAAATATGACGTTATGTCAACATGAAGTGACGTTCAATTGGCATTGGATTTTTATTTTTATTTTAATACAGACTTCATCCAGTGAAGGAAATAGAAATTCTTCATTTTTTTTACAGTCCTGAATAGTTCACTTTATAGGTATTTTTTGTTTTAGCAACCATGAGTATAAGCCATTTCACGTTTGCACAATTGAAAGAGCGGGCAACTGTGAGATCCATTAGCAGTTTGTGAGTTTGGCCGTTCTGACGCCGTGTTTTTCTGTGCAGATATCGTTCAGATGCACATCGAGACGTTGGAAGCAGTCCACAGAGAGAGCAAGAGGCTGCCTCCTATCCAAAAGGTAACCAACTCAAAATTTTACATTGGGCTGGACTCCACAGACAATCTAGCACCCCAGGAAAGCCTGCCCACGTCCACCCGCCTATAGCACCCCCACCACCACCACAGAGTCAGAGTGCCACAGCAGGTACGTCTGTGTGATGGCACACTGAGTGGTGCATGCTGGGTTTCGTAGTCCTTCCACCCTTCTCTCACTCTCACACCCCGCTGGAATTAACACAAAGTCTAATACAATGTGACTGACTGCTTCTGAAACTCAGTGATTTAAAGAGAGTTTTTACCCCATCCAAAAAAGTGCTACACCACTAATGCTTGTGTATAAGTATGTGGAATGTGGCTGAAGCCCACCTGGTTTGAAGTTTGTCTATGAGAATTCCTCCATAAGGCATTGCACAACCTTGTCTGTGATTATTAATTAATGGAGTTTGGCTGCTCTGCTAGACGTCACATTAACTGCCCATAACTGGGAACGAACACAACACACATCATCACACTCAGTCTCGTCTGTCCAAATACTATGAAGAGTGTGTATTATATATTTTTTTATAAGCTCAGAATGTATGGGGAAGTGACAAGGTATTTCCTGAATAAACTACTTCACAGTCAACCAGTAATTTAAAAAAAAAGTAGTCGACTAGTCGTCTTTTACGTAGTTAAATCTAAAACTGCTGGATTTTGTTTGTTTTAGGCTGTTTTATTTGTGCAGCTAAGATCACAAATCTAACCGCACTTCAGTTAACAGGCTACAGATTACATCATTACCTACACTGTTAACAACAAAAGTAAAAATGAAAGCTGCAAGCAGCGTTTTCGGGGGCCAAGCACCTAGACTCTGTGAGCCGCACATTCACAGACGCGCTACAATTGTTGCAAGAGCGATCTCAGGAAAGCAGAGCCATAACTATTCAAGAATAAGATGATGCGTAGATGCATTGCTGAGATACACTCTCGCATCCTGTTTTTTACATTTGCCAGCGCATTACAGGAGAACGGTTTTGAATATCAGAATTCCTTTGATAACTTTTGTTCAGACACATCTCAGAATCATGTGAGCCAAATTTGGTGAAGGTTGGACAATTTGGTGGAGGTGTAGAAAAATTGGCAGTTAGATGTAACCATTTTTTAGCATGTTTTTGTTACCTTTAACCAGTAGGTGGCACTGGCACAAAATTTGTTGCATAGCCTCAGGTCAAACGCAAAGTCGTTTCTGAGATACAGGCGCACTTCCTGTCTTGCAGCTTCACTGTCAAATTCGTTGGCCCATTACGGGCAAATTGTTTGGAGTATTCAAAATTCTTTTGATGACACTTGTGAGGCTTACTTTGAAGATGACGTGTGCCAAATTTGGTGATGATTGGACAAAATTTGTAGGAGAAGTAGCGAAAAAAAAAACAACAAACATTTTTGACAAAATCCAAGATGGCTCAAAATCTCATTAGGCGGAAATTGACGTCATGGGGTGCGTTGAACTCGTGGAAATTCCTTGTAGCTTAATGATGGATGGAGGATGTGATGTGTACAGACGTTTTTCCGCCATGTTGAACTCCGGTATCGGTAGCATCCAAAAACGGGTCTGGATCAATATCTTTGAGCCGATATGCTCTGAAGATCTGACTCTAAAGTAGCTGAGTGGGATTGGATAGTGATGTGCAACCCGCGGCTCTGAGAGTGCTCTATCACACAGAGCTGGTTACAACGGAGTTCACTCTGCCACAGCGCAAATGGCTTTATTTAGCTTTAAAGGGCAGCAAAAAACAAAATAGAGATTCCTTCAGGATCAGAAAACTTCTTCATTTCATGCAAAGTGATATCAAAGTGTAAAAAGTCAATTTAAAAATGTTTGCTTTTCCCAGCGTAGTCTTACCGAGTTGCCTGTCGATGTGGCTTCATCTAGTTTGAAATATTTTCAGACTCTCAAAGCACATGTTGCTGCTTTCTTTAACCATCTGCCTCAGTGGTTCTTTGTTTCACCGCCCCGACTAGTTGACAACCCCACTATCCTCGACTAGCCTGTGCAGTACCTACTTTACACCCTTCTTAGCATTTAATTCATTTATCTGCAGCCAGGTTTTCTTAAGACATTTAATAGTTCTCGTTCAGGATGCTTCCAGAAATCTTTAGTTCCTCAAAAGGTTGCTGGACCTCGACGGAAACCTGCCTGATCTGTGTGTTCATTTCTTTTTGTGCTGTGTGTTCTGGCATGCTTATTTTAGAGAACTCATTGTGTTTAACATGTCTGAGTAATGTATTATTATATTCAGATATATCTGTTTAATATGTAATGCTAAAATGTTTACCCTGACCAAATATAAAATGCATAATTTCATTCGTTAATAAATAACTGAAATGAAAAATTAGATCTATCTTTCAATCTCTCTCACTCTCTTATTCTCGTTCTCTCTCTCAATTCAGTTTCAGTTGAAAGTACTTTATTGGGATGACTGTTTACGTATAGTATTGCCAAGCATCATTATAGATAAGAAAGAAGAATTAAAAATAGCAATAATTATAATAGGAATAATAATACAAATAGAATAAAAAATAGTAATCTCTCTCTCTCTCTCTCTCTCTCTCTCTCTCCCTCCCTCTCCAGCCTAAGCTCCTGAGGCCGGCTCTATTAGCGGGTGAGGAGTTTGTGATGGACGGCATGCGCGTGCACCTCCTGTCAGACGGCCGAGACGAGGCCACGGGTGTGATGGGTGGTCCGCCCCTCCTGCCCGCCGAGGGTGCCATCTTCCTCACCACCTACAGAATCATCTTCAAGGGCACACCCAACGATCCTCTGGGTACGAGAGTGTTGCTCTTGCAGACTCTACGCCTCACACACACTTTTAACGGTTTAACACAGCACTCGCAAATGTACCAAGCACATAATGCTCAGTTTGTGATTTTCCATTAATATTTATACTGACGTGATATAAGAATTCTGGAAAGTCTTCTTTTCTTATTATCAGCCTATCGAACCCCCAAAACAAGCTTTTTTTTTTTTTAAGCTAAAATCTATTTTTACATAAAATGAGTTAATATGAGTTCTGATTGAAATCTGTATAATGTGTTCAAAAATGATGAAATTGACTCTCGGGTGGTGATATTAGCAATAAAACAACTGTTGTAGAAAAAAATAATCAATGACGGGGTAGCGGGATGCAGCCTGACAAAGCAGAGTTATAATTATTATATGATTATATTATATTTAATTATTTTCCAATAACAGTACATCCCAAAGTGCTGTTATTGTCATTGATAGTTAATGTAACTAACTTCCTCATTTTTGCAAAGTGCTGACACTGGAGGCTCCTTCCATAATTAAATCGACAGCTTCTTACAGAGTCATTATGCTTTAATTAGCAATCTGCTTAGTCTTAGTTATACATTATGTTGAGTGAACGCCATACAAGTCCCCTGTGTACGATTCGTTACTATAGAAACCATATCGTAATGGAACGAGTGCATTTCTGTCAGAGTTTGCTGTTACACTCTGAAAATGAATCAGCCAATCAGAGTACAGCATTCAACAGCGCTGTTCAAGCAGCATGATATCTGGATGATTTTGAACGTGCGTGTGTGTGTGTGTGTGTGTGTGTGTGTGTGTGTTCACTCAGCACAATGTTAGACAGTCCCTCCTGGATTTTGCAATCGCAGAAATTAATGTAAAATCAAGCAAACTTCGCAATATTCGGAGGAGTTTGCAATTTTTCTAAATGATCACAGATGTTCTGTAGATTCAGGCCAAGACACGTCATGTGATGTCATCACAACGTGCATTCAGCTAACGCCCCTCATCAACTCATGTGCGTCGAGCATGAGTACAGCTAAAAGGTCTCATTTACCAACAAACATCACTGCGAAATAACTCCACAAGTTGCGTCATGAATTTGGGGGGGGGGGGGGGGAGTCACAGCAAAAGCAAGCATTTTTGGCCGTAACAATCACAAAAAAATAAAACAATAAAAACTCTGTGAAATCCTGTACAGGCTGATTAACTGTGTGTGCGTGTGTGTGTATGTGTGTATGTGTGTAGTTGCAGAGCAGGTTGTGATGCGTTCCTTCCCCATCGCCTCCCTCACTAAGGAGAAGAAGATAAGCTCGGTCAATTTACCCATGGACCAGTTCATTCAGGAAGGCCTGCAGCTCCGCTCCTGTACCTTCCAGGTACTGCACATGAGCAAAGACATTACCATTCCTCTCCCGGTGTTTCCTCTCACTTCACTCACTCACATTGTTCCCCATTCTCTCTCTCTCTTTCTCTCTCTCTCTTTCTCTCTCTCTCTCTCTCTCTCTCTCTCTCGCCACTACAGCTGATGAAGATAGCGTTCGATGAGGAGGTGGCGTCAGACCTGGCCGAGGTTTTCCGGAAGCACATGCACAAACTGCGCTACCCCCAGCACGTGCACGGCACATTTGCCTTCACCGTGGGTCAGTCGGCCAAGATGGTGGTGGAGCACAAGACCAAGGACAAGAACCAGTCTCTAAAGTGGGTCTCACACTTCTGTGCCATCATTTGCTTTAACGTTTGATACACACACACACGTGCACACATATAAGTATATAGTGTTTAAGAGGACAGCCTGACACCACTGTGGTTAAGAGGGACACTCCTTTCCTAACATCCTACCAAGGAAATAGATGCATCGAACAATATCATATGACCCCACTAAGGTACTTTCCACTTAAAAAAATTAGCTCTGGACATATAACACACCTGAATTTTTCAGGTTTGCAGCATCAACACTGTCATGGTTTGTTGAGTCACGAGTTTACAGGGACTGTTTATGTACAACACATACACATAAACCAAAGTGGTTTACAAGGTCAAACATGGTTTACTAAGACCAGTATTATTTGGGTTAACATTTGGCGCGCACACACACACACACACACACACACACACATCACATTTGCCACAATAAATCAGTAGTTCATTCAAAAAGCCTTAAACAAATCACTCACCGTTTGTCAGATATACATCTTTAACATTGTGCTCTCTTTCATTTTCTCTTTAGTTTAGTGTGATTATACTTAAGGACATCAGTTCTGTTAAAACTGATCATAAAAATATCTTAAAATCCGCTGTGTGCAAAAGTTTGCACACCCCCAGGACATGCGGTTATACTGTATATTAATATATATTTATACCACAGCGTTATTGAATTCTCAAATCCGTTGATTAGTTTTACTATAACAGCAACTCAGAAGTAGCTCCGGGTGTAATTCGGATCATGGGTTGATATTAATACATTATCGTTTCTATAGTAACAGCTCATTTACAGGGACTTGTATGCAAATCCATCCAAGAATAATAATAAACAGATTTAAAAGTGTGTTATTTAACAAAGAAAAAATTATGCTTGTTGATATGGTGAAGTAAACATTTTTTAAGTTCTAATTCTACAAGAAGCACGTGAAACAGGATGTTTTGTGTTTAGTCACTGCTGTACTCCACTGTCTCTCCTTAACACTTCACAAACTATTTAATCCCCGTAGTGCAAGTGTAAAAAAAAAAGAGTGGCGGCTTATTGATTAATTCCTTAATTCGTTATTTTAAGCGTAAGTCACACTTCTCACTTAATCCAAAAACTGACTTCTTGTGTATACAAAACCCTGAAGACACTTACTTGATAGACACACAACACACTTCGGATGTGCTTGTGTGTTCGTTACAGAGTGTGTGTCTTCTCTTTTATGCCTTTTCTTGCTTTCCACTCCTTGCTGCTTTCCTCAGTCTGTTTTTTCAGTCCGTCCGAGCGCTTTGTCCCTCACGAGGCTGCGTTAGAGGAAGGAAACGGAGCGAGAGCTGAATAATTTAACACTGGAAACTGTGACGTTGTTTTGTTCACATTCCCCGCGGTTGCACCTGACTTCTGTCACACAGCGAGACATCAACCTGTTTCATCATTTCTGCCAGAGAATAAATAAGCAGCTCTTTCTGTCTCTCTCTCTCTCTCTCTCTCTCTCTCTCTCTCTCCCTCTCCCAGTAGCGCACTCGACCTCCCTGTTGTCATTCTATAAGACAAAAAAGCAGCTCTACTTTCTTAACAAGACTCCAGTGAGTCTCAGGATGATTTACGGTTTGAAATTTTCACTGCATGACAACTTCAACTGAAATGCAACAGTTTCAAGGTATTCGGATCACGGGTTTATATCAATAAAAAAACAGTTTCAGTCTCATTAAAAAAGGGCTGGTGGTAAAAATTAAAGGAAAAATGTATTACAAAAGCTGTGCACATATAATTCTTGTATATAGTATAACACAAACCAACAGGAAATAAAAAAGATCAAATCCCCAAAACCAAATTGTTCTTCGTTCTTAGAAAGATATTTTTCGATGTGACGTGAGCCCAAAAAAAAAAAAAAAATTTAAAAAATTTAAAAATCGAACCAGCTTGATAGTCTGTAGTGCTGCTTAACTACAAATAGATAGTTCTTTTGCTTAGTTCTTGTCAGCAATACTGTGTTCCTCGCTGTGCTTGATAGCAGGTGTGTGTGATGAAATCATGAATGTGTTAGGAGTGGCAGCAGAGAGCAGGTTCTTCGGTTGTACTGAAATTGATGTTTTTTACCTTCTTTTTCAGAACCCTCTCTAAAAACCTGGTGAAGAGCGCTAAGAAGACCATCGGACGACAGTACGTTACCCGGAAGAAGTACACTCCTCCGACCTGGGAGCACCGTAGCAGTCTGCAGTCCGAAATGGACGAAGACGAGATCTCGGGTATCACACGCACCATCACACACATCATACACACGAGGTGATCTTTCTCTTTCAGGGTCTGGTCTCTTTTAGTCGTTTTGCAGATGGATATGCATCATATTCCTAAGTACTGATGCGAGAAATCATCATCACTAATGTTTATTATTTTGTTTTTCTGGGAAACATCGTATCTTATTAAATATCTTATGTAGCTTCTGAAGGACAGTACTGAATGAAAAAATAACGAATAAGATCTTTAAACAAAGCAATAACAATTTACACCGATCATCCTGCTCAAAAGTTTACACCCCCCCCCCCCGGCTCTTAATGTGTCGTGTTGCCTTCTTGTACATCAATGAATGTTTGCACCTTTTGTAATAGTTGTGCACGAGTCCTTCAGTTGTCCTCAATGTGAAAAGATGGATCTCAACATCATATAGTCGCTGTTGGAAAGGGGTCAAATATGCAGAAGATGCTGGAAATGCAAAGAATGTGCAGGACCTGGAGGATTTTTCTGAAGAACAGTGGGCAGTTTAACTGCTCAGGGCAAACAAGGGACTCATGAACAACTATCACAAAACATAAACACAGTCACTGATCATCCAGGTAACAACACACAGTATTAAGAATCAAGTGTGTGTAAACTTTTGAACCGGTTCATTTGTGTAAATTCAGTTATTATTGTGTCTCGTGGACTATATGTGAACATCTTTTTTTTTTTTTTTTTTTTTTTTTTTTTTAATTATTTACCATTTGCAGATTCTGCTTATGACCTCAACTATAGATAGATAGATAGATAGATAGATAGATAGATAGATAGTTAAAACAAGGCTCATAATTCATGTAAGTACTTAAGTCGCAGAGGAAGGTGATAGATATTTTTTTTATTTGTATTAAATATTTAATTTGAAAGTTAATGTTTTACTTTCCTACTTTATCTAATTCAGTATTGCTGTTTTTTCCTAATTACATATTTTATGTTTACTTCATTATTATTTTTCAAATGATTCATTTGTGTTACATTTTTATTTTTGTATTTTCTGCTTTTTCTTTTCTGCTGTTTTTTATTTGCCTTTTTTCCTCGTTCTTTCATTTCATTAAAATGCTTTTGAGCTGCATAATTGTTTAAGATGCTATTCAAATACAATTTCTTCTTTTTTTTTGTTAATATGAATAAATGCTTTTGATTGACAATCTCGTCATGGCTTCTCAGCGACGGCTCCTCTTGTAACTGTGCTTTTCTGATTGGTCAGTGTCTGAGGAACTGGAGCAGAGCGCGCTCACGCTTTCCTCCACCATCCGCTCGTCCGACCGCCAGACCATGAGCAACGTAGTGGAGCGCGCTTGTTGTCGTGACTACCAACGGCTGGGTCTGGGCACGCTCAGTAACAGCCTGACGCGCTCGAAGAACGAGCCTTTTCGCATCTCCACTGTCAACCGCATGTACACCATCTGCAGGAGGTGAGGCCCCGGGGGAAAACCAGAGACGAGTACACGTTAATCCTGTAATCAGGGTTTACACAGCTGTCTACTCCTGTAGGCACAGTTTTCCATAACGATGTGATAAAATCTTTACTCTCTATCGTTCCCGCTTGTTTATCTGTCTCTCTCTTGTTAATGTTTGTGTTAATCCTCCTGTGTGTGTGTGTGTGTGTGTGTGTGTGTGTGTGTGTGTGTGTGTGTGTGTGTGTGTGTGTGTGTGTGTGTCAGTTATCCTGGCCTGCTGATCGTACCTCAGAGCATCCCCGACGCAACACTCCACCGCATCTCTCGCTGCTACAGACAGAACCGCTTCCCCGTGGTGTGCTGGAGGAACTCGCGCAGTAAAGCCGTGCTCCTGCGCTCGGCCGGTCTGCACGCCAAGGGGGTCGTGGGATTCTTCAAGTCTCCCAATGCCCCCAGTGCAGGTCAGCACTCCTAATCAACATCCAAACCATCCAGGGCCTGTTACAGAACACTGACACTGGAGACTCCTTCCATAAATGTTCGACAACATTGAGACATTAGAAATGTTTCCCGTATTCCTCCCTGAACAGTTGTTGCTACATTCTTTTATTCAGTATTTGATACAAAACCTTTTAAAGGGAATTTTATAATAATTATTCAACACAACCATAAGTGAGATGGTTTGATGGAGGAGGGTTTGAAGTGAAGGGTGTGACTGTATGTGTGTATGTATGTGTTTCAGGTCCCTCTCAGGCTGACTCCACCAGTCTGGAGCAGGAGAAGTACCTGCAGGCCATCATCAGCTCCATGCCATCCTACAGTGAGGCCAGTGGAAGGAACACACTGAGCAGCTTCACATCCATGCACATTGGCACCTCAGGTCAGAAAAACACACACACTGAGGGGAATTTCATTTCATGTAAAGCCATTTTTATAGCTTGATGGATGGTTCTTAATACAGGGAACAGTCTGGAAATTTCCCAAATTAATGTCAAATGAAGGTGAAGAGAGAGTCTAGTCTATTTTGCACTTTTCTGGCCACAAGCTTCAGAATCGGAATCTTCAGAATTTGCACACACACAGTATATGCGCCGGCTTCTAATGGGTACACAAACTTTCGCGCACCATAACGCCAAGCTTTTATGAGCAATTAATAGAGCAAGAATTAGACAAGTTCACAGCGTAACATCTTTTAAAAATGTTTCAAGGAATCTTAGCAGCAGGCTCCAGGAAACGTTTACGATTGGCTGGTTGTCAGTCACATGGCCTTTTCCTGCGGAAGTAGGCGATTCTTGGCCACGTTTAGTGACAAAACTATCACAAAAGCTAGCGATCTGGATTGGGAGACTACTACAGATCTAACTGGTGTAAGTTTTTGTTTTAGACTCATCCGACAAAGTGAGGCAACCGAAAATTGGAGCTCTTATGAAGCAAGTTATGGGCACTAAAGAGGATATGCCTGGAACCTTCAGTCGAGGAGGTAAAGGGAGCTCTTAATTTGTGTTTGTGTGAGTGTGTGAATTGGAAACGTGTGCTCTGTCTGTACCATCCGCCCCTGTTTCATATAAAGTCCGTGCTAGCGTAAACATGCTAGCATAGTCGACCCAACCTAGTGGAGATAGAACAGATGTGATAGTGTAGATGTCTGACATAGCATAGCTGTACTCTGTGTAAGGAATAAAACACTTTGGGGCGTGCTGTTATGGGAAAGTAATCAACGATGGTGTGATGCAGAGCTACTCTTACCATCCCGACGTTAATTATTTTCCTACAACAGCACGTCCATCCGGAAGTGTTTCATTCCTCTTATTCCACGGCAATTTTCCCATGATTACACTTTTTAATTTCTTGACGAACGACACATTGTGCATTTATCCGTTTATAGTTACATTTAATGTTGTGTCGTTCCCTCACCAGCCTCTCGTTTTCTCTCTTAAAGTTAATAAGACAAAAATCGCAGCTTTGTCACGTTACTGAGAAACTGTAAAGGCTTTCCCGTGACGGGAATCTTACTGACTGTTACAAAGCACTGACACTGGAGACTCCTTCCATAAATGTTAGACAAACATCTCGTACAGAAAGCTTTACCATATCAACAATTATACGTTTATCAATATCAACAATAAAATATCAATATCAACAATTAAAAATATCAAATTAAAAATACATTTTTATCTTTAGCGCGCTACATAATCTTTCTGCCATACAACTGCCCATGGATGAGTTGTTAAGAATAGGCGTGTAAATATAAAACTAATTTTCTATAACAGCAGCTCTGACAGACGCTCCAGCTGCACTTCAAATGCGTAATCAACACCTAAGCAATCAGATTCAGGAATTCAAGAGCATTGTGGTATAATGTGGTTTAGCATAGCATGTTTTAGCGTAGCAGTAGTTTTAGCACGGCTGTGCTAGAATATGTGCCGACAGTAATGGGTATCTCTTTATTCTCCGGACCCAGCGCTGGGTCAGAGGGCAAAGGTCATCTCCCTCTCTCAGCCTAAGGTTTCAGTCAAGGCCCGCAGCTCACCCCGAGGTACAGTAGAGCCTGACCCCCCCCTGCTCTCCAGTCTAACCAATCAGGTTTCTTAACAGTGATGTGAGCGTGTGTGAGCTGGCGCCCACCCAGCATTGCTGTCCTTTTCCCTGGGCTAACCGTTCACTTTGACCTCTGTGTCCAGTCCTGTCCAAAAATCTCTGTTTTGTCTGTCTAGCCTGGCACCTCTTTGCACGTCACCCCCCTGTGTTTTGAAATTCTGGCAGCGCTCTTGTCTGACATGTTGTTTGTGATTGATTGAGTCGATACGCTCTGATTGCGTCGAGCAAAACGTTCATTTGCAGCTGATATGTGAATGTAGAAATGCACTCGAATCTGTCACCCGCTCAGATTGATCTCTACATCAGCATAGCCTGCACGTCCTGTCCGGTGAAGTAAGATGTGTGTGTGTGTGTGTGTGTGTGTGTGTGTGTGTGTGTGTGTGTGATTTAGGGAAATGGGGCAGTATCCGGGGCAGCGGGCGTCTCACTGGCTATAATCCTGAAGTGGGGAACCGGCTAGCAGTGAAAGACACCCCTCAGGCAAACGGCGGTCCTACTGAGCCGTACTTCCTCCGCCAGCAAAGAGCGTATCTCTACATCATCGGGGACAAGAACCAGCTCAAGGTACTGTGAAAACTCAACACAGCGGGCTGAAATAACTTTAACACTCTAAAAAAAGCCCTTCTTTGCCAAATCTTGTCTGTTATCTGTTATCAACACTTCACTTATACCACTTATACCATTTGTATATGTTTTGCTTAATTCTAGCAATACGTATATTAGTAATACGTAAGGAATGAAACATTTCAGGATGTGCTGTTCTAGGAAAATATTCAGTGTAATGCAGCCCAGTGTAAAAAAGTTACTGTTACCACCCAAAAGTCGAGTATTTTCCTATTACAGCATGTCCTGAAGTGTTTTATTCCTCTTACACAGGGTGTCTGAAATGTCCAGAACCAATGGGAATATGTTAAGCAAATATGGCCATCCGTGTATTTTGAGCAAAATCCGCAAAAACACGATACATCGACTGAGAAAATACATCGAGTGTAAGAGTGAACACATGGCTGTAGCTAGGGAGCTCTGGGCCCCCTGAAAAAATATCGATGTGGGTCCCACCGTCCTCCACCCATATCATATACGGTATAAGATATTGGCATGGAGGCTCACATTTACACATTATTTTAAAAGTTTAATATCATATCGCTTTGACACAGTCTGTTTACTCATAACAGAACATGGTAATGTTGTAAACACTTTCATCTCAAAAGTTAAATGTTTATATAAATATTACATCAAGACTATGGCATTAAGCCATTATTTACTCCTTATGAAACATTGTTTAAAGTCCTCAAGCCATTATTCAGGACAAACTAATAAAATAATAACAAAAGACAAGAAATTAATAAAATAATAATAATAATTACAGCTGAAGCTGTAATACATATACTATAATTATTCATAGAGTAGGGGCCTATATAGCGTAACTACTGGATTTAGTGGGGCCCCCTTTGCAGTGAGGGCCCCGATATTTGTCACCGCCTTTCACCCCACATGGACATGTAGAACATATGTTGTAAATAATAAATACAAAATGTACTATATGTAGTTTTATTCTCATTGGTTCCTGACTTTCAGACACCCTGTAAAACAATTTTTAAAAAATTCATTTATTTAAAAAAAATTTAATGTTGTGAAACAAGCTAATTCCTGTTATAATTTACGTTATAGCAGCTATAAACTTAATTTTTAGCTGTTTAATAAGATTTAAAAATTCGCTTGTCGCCTAGAAACCACAAAGCACTGAAGACGTTCCTATGGCTAAAAATGTATAGTTTCTTAAAGTTATGTCTGACTGTTGGAAAGAACTGACACCGGAGACTCCTTCCATAAATGTTAAATAAAAATGAGACTTTTGCGTTTCGCTGTATTGTATTCATCCCTGGTATGTGCTGAGATTGCATTTTCAAATCGCAATAGCCTGTTCATCACTATTTACTTATTTATTTTAATTAAAAAGATACTAGATACAAGAAGACATGTAACGAACAGTTAAAATATCCCATGATTCTTGTGCAGATGGAAGTGTTTGGAAAGTCTAGAATTTATATTTATTCTAGAAATTCAAAAACTAGAAAAGGAAATCGGAACATGACTTTTCCTTATACCAAGATTGTTTGTGTTGAAAATGATATGATCACTATATGTGCCCGAGTGCCCACTGATCCTCTGTCCTATAAGCATTATAAGAAAATAACCTTGAGCTTGGTTTTGTGTGTGTGTGTGTGTGTGTGCACAGGGAGGAAAGCAGGACCCGTTCCAGCAGTGGGAGGTGGTACCCATCGAGGTGTACGACATCCGGCAAGTGAAGAACAGTTTTAAGAAGCTGATGAAGGCCTGCGTTCCTTCCTGTCCTTCCAGCGATCCCAACATGTCCTTCCACCGCTGCTTAGAGGAGTCTGAATGGATGAATCTGGTAAAACACACTTTCACACGTTTATATTCCTGACCTTTCATTAGTAAGATTTTTTTTTTCTTTTTTTCTTTTATTCTTATAGTGATTAGTTCTAGTGGTAGGGCAGTGAATATAATTTGTGTTTTTATTTCAGTTTTCGATAAAAATATGATTTCGTGTCTCCTCTCCAAGCACCCAAACGTCCTTTATTTGTGGTAGAATACATTCTGTGTTTCCGTGTTGTAGCTTCACAGGCTCCTCCAGGTGTCCGTTCTGGTGGTGGAGTTATTAGACACCGGCTCCTCGGTCATGGTCAGCTTGGAGGACGGATGGGACGTCACCACTCAGGTACGGTTGCAGCACAGGTGCTGTGTTTGTAATGTTATCAGCGTTGTGCAAGTGCAGGATCCGAGCTCTGTGTGGTATTCTGCGTAGGTGGTGTCTCTGGTGCAGCTGCTGTCAGATCCGTACTACCGCACGTTCGATGGCTTCCGGCTGCTGGTGGAGAAGGAGTGGCTGTCGTTCGGCCATCGCTTCAGCCACCGCGGCGCTCAGACTCTGGCCAGCCAGAGCAGCGGCTTCACGCCCGTCTTCCTGCAGTTCCTCGACTGCGTGCACCAGGTACTGTTAAAGCCTTTAACGCGTTTAGAAAAACGAAGCGCCGGATTTAAGGCAGATCGGTATGCGGGTTTTGTTCGTCCGGGTCCTGATACACAGGGACAGTGTACATTTACGGTGCATTTATAAGTCAGTTAAAGAAGCTTAAAGTGTTTCACACTCCGCTCTTTCCAGATCCATCATCAGTTCCCTATGGAGTTTGAGTTCAGTCAGTACTATCTGAAGTTCCTGGCTTATCACTATGTGTCTAATCGCTTCCGGACCTTTCTGCTGGACTCTGATTACGAGCGTATAGAGCTGGGTGAGTCTCGAGTCTCATTCCCTCTTCACCTAAAACATTCAACTTCTACTCAGTAGGCAGTGTTTTAAAGTTATTGGTACTGTCTTTTGTTTTAGTCTCATTTCACTCTCATTCCAGACTGTTTTCTGAGCACCGAGGTGTCTGTGTACCGTTTAAAAAAAAAATCTTACTGTATGTGTGAAAGTACATTAAACCTTAAGTATAGACCTCAAGTATTGAATAATCTTCATGTAGAATTTACACGCTCTATGATTATATACAGTACTGTGCGGACGTTTTAGGCACATGCAAAGAAATGCTGTAGAGCAAAGACGCCTTCAAAATAATGAAATTAAATGTTTCTACATTAAAATAAAATACCATAAAGAGCAGTAAACAGTAGTAAATGAAACAAAGTCAATATCTGGTGTGACAAAAATAATAAAAATAGTATTCTCCGGTACAATTAGTGCAGTTTTATAAGGAAATGAGCTGGTAAGTTTTATTGAGCATCTTGCAGAACCAGACACAGTTCTTCTGGAGACTTTGACTTTCGCACTCGCTTCTTATTTTTGCAGCGAAACCCAGCAGCCTTCATTGTGTTTTTTGTCTGAAAAGTGTCTCTTACGTAATATGCTGCTTTCTTTAATGACATACAGACATTTTTCTGTAACATTTAATTTTGTGCTAGAAAACTAATGTTTGGGAATCGAAAATGTTTTCTGTACTGACGATAATGTAGACGTCATAAAATAAAAAAAATCTATAACAAAGTTTGTACTAAACAAAAATAGGGTGCCTAAAACTTTTGCACAGTACTGTATGT
Organism: Cranoglanis bouderius; assembly: GCA_023630585.1. Classification (NCBI taxonomy): domain Eukaryota; kingdom Metazoa; phylum Chordata; class Actinopteri; order Siluriformes; family Cranoglanididae; genus Cranoglanis; species Cranoglanis bouderius. The sequence goes on from CM042538.1 coordinate 26,723,262, forward strand.
ATATTACAAAGCCTTATTTTTAGGTTTTTCCTAATGTGGTGGTTGATGTGGGTGTATTTGTATGTGATTCAGTAAGTTTTATGATATTTTTCACCTAATGAATGAATAAATTCCTGCATCGAATGCTTCATGTCCTCTCTATAGGTGTTTTGTATGAGGAAAAAGGAGAGAGGAAGAACCCTCAGGTGTGTAAGTCCGTGTGGGATTACATCGACCGTCTGCACAAGAAGACCCCCATCTTCTACAATTACATGTTCTCTCCAGAAGAAGAGGAGGTAAAGATGTTCAGATGATACGCACGCTTCCTGTCAATGTCTTTCAGAGAGCAAGCCTAACTTTCTCCACCATTTCTTGTTCCCCCAGGTCCTAAAGCCCTACAGTTTCATCTCCAACCTGAAGGTGTGGGACTTCTACACGGAGGAGACGCTCTCGGAGGGGCCATCCTACGACTGGGAGTTGGTGCGGGGGAAAACCGAGGGCCCGGACGAGGAGAGAGTCGAGACGGCCGCGCCCAAATCACAGAGGCAGGTGGTGTGGCCCTGTTATGACAGCCTGAGCGAAGTGATGCCGGACGCCATCACCAAACTGCTGCAGGTTTGTTCTGAGATCAGTGTGATCAAGTGCTTATGGGACAAGGATGACACTATTACATGTGCAGTCCTTTTTTTTTTTTTTATGTGTGTTTTTGTGTGTGTTTAGGATTTGCAGAGCCTTGAGGCAGAGCTTGGACATACCTCTGAGAGATGGAAGGAGACGTGGGATAAGATAAAGAACACGCAACGCACCGAGACCAAACTGGAGAGTCGGGTAAGGAACGAAGATGTTTTATTCAAATGGGATATCATTAATCACAGATATGCAACAAATTCCATGCATCCTACATACATACAGTATTAATACAAACCGATTGTTTTGACCTTTACTATAAGAGCTTGTTGTAGTGCTTGTGGACACTTCAATTTGCACTGGATCATTAGTAGGTCACATGACCATAACATGTATGTAGGTATTACCAGTGCTAGGAACTCAGTATCTTGCCCAAAAATCCACAGAAGCGTCACTTCTCTGACCATTCCTTTTCAACACTGTATAGATTTTGTTTGGTTTCTCTTTGGTTTTGAAAGGAGACAACAGAAAAGACTGTCCACTTCCTGAAGTGTCTTTATACTGAAAAAAATGTTTATTTCCCCACCCCCACAGGAAATAACAGAGTCTTACCAACACGTCAGTTCAAACAGGATATATGTCTTACCTGGGTTATTTCTACTGATCGTATTATAGAAGGTAGAATACAGCATAAACCTCAGAAACACTCCAGTAATAATTACCTCACCTCCTCACTGAAAATGGATTCGATCCAAATAGGGCTTTTGAGAACTGATAGTGTTCTATACAGAGCGATGAAGGGTGAAGACACTGTGCCATTTTGCACATTTTTATGTGAACAAATACCATGTAACTCCCTCTGGGAGTTCTAGATCTTGTCATGAGCTGAGTCATGTTATATCAGGAAAAAAAAATGTAAAGTGTGTGTGTGTGTGGCAGAAAGGCCCCTTGGGGGGAAGAAAGTGCGATAGAAGTGACCTTTGATTTTAAAAAATAATAATACTTGCTGAGTTGCCTTCACTGCCCCCACTCTCTCTCTCTCTCTCTCTCTCTCTCTATCTCTCTGTATCTCCATCTCTATTTCTCTCTCTACAGCCCTCGTTCTCCAGCTCCCTCCTCATGTCGTCCAACCTTACCCACCAGAGGCGCGCTCAGGGCATGTACCTGCAGGAGAGCGGTGTCGGCTCCTCCATCAACCTGGCGCTGGAGTGTGAGGCCAGCGCCACCTCCACACCCGCCACCAGCCGCACCAGCACCAGCACGCTCTACTCCCAGTTCAGGAGCACAGAGAGTGAGAACCGGTGTGTAACCTGCTGTCCAGACATGTTTTGGTTTGCTAAATAGCAACACATTTATCATTAGTCACAGATGATGTAGATACAAGTTACTCTACAAACGAAAACAGTAGAACGAATGCCTCTATTTAAAACTGCGATTTGCAGTCAGAACTATTGTCAGAGCCGCTGTTTTAGACAATTAATCGGCACCTTCTGACCAATCAGATTTGAGAATTCAAGAATGTAACCTCAATTCTCAGTCTGTAGAAAGTTAGGAGTTAGGGATCAAACCATGTGCTCTTGGGGTTTGCTGCATATTCATAAATGTTGTAACAAAACTCAAGTCCCCCATGTGTTGCTTTTATTTTTCAGAAGCTTTGAAGGAATCTTATATAAGAAAGGAGCTTTGCTGAAACCTTGGAGGCCACGCTGGTTTGTGCTGGACAAGACCAAACACCAGGTACGTGCAGCCTGTCGAAAAATGTGAAGATGGTCGATGACTGATCAAATAAAATGAAATCAGGAAATGGAAGGAATGCCAACTGTTTACTCACCATCATCTCCGTCACTCTTCTTTACTTTGATCAGTTGAGATACTACGAAACGAGGCAGGATAAAGAGTGCAAGGGGGTTATTGAACTGGCCGAGGTGGAGTCTGTCATTCCGGGCGCTCCCGCCATGGGAGCCCCAAAAAACATAGAGGAAAAAGCCTTCTTCGATGTGAGTATTTCTGGTTATCAGGAATTGCGCAGTTGACCTTGCACTAAGGACCGTTTTCATGGTTTGGCAGTCAGGTATGCCCAAATCAGAGGCGTGTCTCAGTTACTCTTCTGTTACCGATTACTCTCAGTTACTCTTACTCTCAGATTCTGAAGCCTATTTTTTCTTGCGCAATGTCAACTCGAGCGAGGTGCAGTATTAAGTTTAGCTCATTTAAAGTGCACAAAAAGAGGACATTGCTTATCTTGAAGACGATTCGTTTCATGGAGAACATTATGAACAACGCTTAAAGTGAGCTGTAAGCACACGACCGCTCGTTCAGTTTATCCTTTAAACTGTCTGCATGTGTTCTTTACAGGAGAGCACATCGTATTAACAAAAACAGTATTGTTTTATTCATTTGACTCAAAATATTATCGAATATATCGAATTAACGGCATAATAATAAAAAATAAAAAAAACCAAGTATGATTTCATGACCTTTATTAGTATCCTGTGTGTACAATTAACACAAAATAAAATGCAGAGTAATAGGGTGTGCTGGATCAAGTGCTATTTTATAAGCTGCTGAATAATGAAGCTGGAAGCTGTTCAATTAAACCAAATTTGCAGGGTTTATTGTGATAATTACAGTAAGGATTATTCATGCAGCGGTATAATGGCATTACACCAGACTCATCTTAAGATGTTTATTTCACTGCTTACCATCATCCCATTAATATTCTCATAATAGTCTTTATTTTTATCTTTCATTTTTAAATTATCTCGTTTTAAGTTATCTCGACAGCAAGGAAGGAAACCCGATCTGCTTCTTAAGTCCGCATTTTCTATCCCCCAATTTTTCGGGGCTTAAAGGCAAGTGCCGGTGTTAAAGGCTAGATCTTAATGCTATTGAAATAAAACTCTGTCTCGGACACCTCTACTCAAGACAGATCTGGCAACCACTGAGGCGTTCGTGTACTTCCCGTCGTGTAAATATCGAGTTAACCATCGAACTTAAATTAAATACTAAATGGACTGCATCATTGTACGCATCCCAGGTTTATCCGAAGCCGATCGACTCATTCTTTTCTCTTTCCTCAGCTAAAAACGACCAAACGAGTGTACAACTTCTGTGCGCAGGACAGCCAAAACGCACAGCTGTGGATGGACAGTATTCAGAGTTGCCTATCTGATGCATAGATGACGGGCAGGCCTGTGTGCGCGTGTGGAAGAGAGACTGGACAGTTATTGGACACGTGGGCGACGGCCGTGGCTCTCGGCCGACGATGGCGTTAAAAAAAAAAAAAAGAAAAAGAAAAAAAAAGTTGCACCTCACCGCATTTCAGTGTTTTTGTATAAAATAAATTACAAAAAAAGCAAGAAAAAAGCCTAAACAAATAATTCCCTGAAAGACTGACATGGACATGAGTAATCTAACCACTATACACCACCTCCTGGATGTTCTCTTGTGCTCTGTGGATACAAGGCATGGCGTCACTAATAAAAAATTCTCGCTCCCTTTCTCTCTCCAAACTACTACCAGATAAAGAATGCTATGCAGGGGTCTGAGCATGCCCAGTACAGCAACTCAGTGACCCAAGCAATGACTTTATTACACCGTTAGCATCACTTCAGCTCTACACTGTCAGATTCCACTCCACGTTTTAAGACACGCCCATTTCCCTGTAAATCATGATTCTTTGCCGCGCTTGGATTCCTTTTCGCTCATCGCAGCGACGATGCCGACGCGCACAGAAGCACGACATTCTTTTAACGGTTCATGAAGGATCTTTACGGTTACCTGGTTTTATCACTGTACAGTGATAAAAAAATATCAGTATATATCCACTGTCCCAATGTTAGTCATTAATCCCTCCACATGCCAGTTCTCACATTAGCGTGTTTACAGAAAGTATACGATACCGATAAGAACCGTTATTAACTTTAACAATGTAAGGATCTGTTGTGTTGTGGTGATTAAATTATGCTTAAAATTTTTTTTTTTTTTAAACGTGTCATGCACATGAGCGGGTGAAGTGGTTTCTTGATGGATCTCCATTTCAACAAGTTTACACCGGTCACGGGATTCAGAACTGTCCATCAGCTGATATTTGCCACAAATTTTAAAACCATTATAAAATTCAAATCAGCCTAATTTGGAATTTTTTTTTTATTTTTTTTTATTTTTTAAATAAAGTGGCCCATCCATATTTAATAACTTCAGTGGGTATGAAAAGGTTGTCATTTGGCAACCTGCTCTTATCTGTGGACCCTACATTATCTATGGACCCTACATTATCTATGGACCCTACATTATCTATGGACCCTACATTTAATTTATTATTATTTTATTTCGAATTGTTAATCAGAAGCTCGGGGTCACCTGATCAGCGATCGCACACCCTGTCATTGTCAGAAGCATTGTTTTAGCTACAGTCTGTTACTTTCTCTTCAATCCTGTACATGGAGGAGTTTCCATCTGTATTATTTAGAAAGAGTCTATTTAGCTGGTCTCGATGAGGATGCAAATAAGTCCCACCCCCTAGCCTTTTTTTTTTTTTACTCTGAATACAAAAACTAACACATCCACATATATGTATGTATGTACACACACATACAGTGTAAAATAGGGTAATACCGCTGTCATGTTGAACATAAAATTTGAATTGTAAATTTTTTTGTTCTGATAACTCCCTTTGTACATAATATCCAGATTTCTATGTTTGTTAGTAATTTATTTAACTTTGTCTCCTCAAAACACCACTTAACGTTTTGAATTAGAAACTCCAATATGTGCCATTGTTTATTTCTGTATTAACTATTGACTAATGCAATTGTTTTTGTTTTTTTTTGTTTTGTTTTTGTTGTTTTTAAACCTTCAGATATGACTCAAATAAATCCTCAGTGTCTTTTTTCTAACCTGGTGGTCCTCTCATAGTACCTTCTCCTGAGGTGGATTGATGTTATATGAGCGGGATTAGAGAGGATGTCTTGTTCTTGGAGTGCGCATTCATTCTCGTACTCAAACAGCACGCTTATACAGTGGGGGGGGGGGGAGTGTTTGATCCCCTGCTGATTTTGTACGTTTGCCCACTGACACAGAAATGATCAGTCTATAATTTTAATGGTAGGTGTATTTTAACAGTGAGAGACAGAATAACAACAAAAAAATCCAGAAAAACACATTTCAAAAAAGTTATAAATTGATTTGCATTTTAATGAGTGAAATAAGTATTTGACCCCTTCGACTTAGTACTTGGTGGCAAAACCCTTGTTGGCAATCACAGAGGTCAGACGTTTCTTGTAGTTGGCCACCAGGTTTGCACACATCTCAGGAGGGATTTTGTCCCACTCCTCTTTACAGATCCTCTCCAAGTCATTAAGGTCATTTTCAATGCCCTGGCTGAGGGAAGGAGGTTCTCACCCAAGATTTGACGGTACATGGCCCCGTCCATCATCCCTTTGATGCGGTGCAGTTGTCCTGTCCCCTTAGCAGGAAAAACACCCCCAAAGCATAATGTTCCCACCTCCATGTTTGACAGTGGGGATGGTGTTCTTGGGGTCATAGGCAGTATTCCTCCTCCTCCAAACACGCCGAGTTGAGTTGATGCCAAAGAGATCTGACCACACCTGACCACAACACATTCACCCAGTTCTCCTCTGAATCATTCAGGCAAACTTCAGACGGGCCTGTACATGTGCTTTCTTGAGCAGGGGGACCTTGCGGGCACTGCAGGATTTCAGTCCTTCACGGCGTAGTGTGTTACCAATTGTTTTCTTGGTGACTATGGTCCCAGCTGCCTTGAGATCATTAACAAGATCCTCCCGTGTAGTTCTGGGCTGATTCCTCACCGTTCTCATGATCATTGAAACTCCACGAGGTGAGATCTTGCATGGAGCCCCAGACCGAGGGAGACTGACAGTTTCTTCCATTTGCGAATAATCGTACCAACTGTTGTCACCTTCTCACCAAGCTGCTTGGCGATGGTCTTGTAGCCCATTCCAGCCTTATGTAGGTCTACAATCTTGTCCCTGACATCCTTGGACAGCTCTTTGGTCTTGGCCATGGTGGAGAGTTTGGAATCTGATTGATTGATTGCTTCTGTGGACAGGTGTCTTTTTACAGGTAACAAACTGAGATTAGGAGCACTCCCTTTAAGAGAGTGCTCCTAATCTCAGCTCATTACCTGTGTAAAAGATTTTTACAAGTTTTTCTGGATATTTTGTTGTTATTCTGTCTCTCACTGTTCAAATACACCTACCATTAAAATTATAGACTGATCATTTCTTTCTCAGTGGGCAAACGTACAAAATCAGCAGGGGATCAAATACTTTTTTCCCCCACTGTAGATAACAAATAGAAAACACACGAAAATCAAGTTTGCATTTTTAAAAATAAAAATTTCATTAATGCTTAGACAAAAATGGAAACTGGTTAATCAAACCCTCCTGAACTCAGTTTCTTCCTCATGGTGTGTTTCACCTGTACCTGCTGCAATCACTTGTGAGAATCAACTTTGAAATCTTAACAGCAAAATTGCACCTTGAGATTCACCTGTTATCAGTTTATTTGGCATTACAACAACACCAGATTGTTAATTATACAGATTTAACAGGTTCAGACTGTTGGCTAGAGTGTATTTGCTTGTGTGAGGAAAACACCAAAATTTCAACTGAAGCAGAATTCCTACATTGTAAGTATATGTGAAACCAATGAGAAATGCTTATAGTGTGTTAAAAGAAAAGACACTTGAGACATGAGTGTTGAACAAAAAAGATACTTTATTGATCATTTAAAAGCAAAAAACTAAAAAACATACAATACAGCTATTATAAACCTATACTAACTTATACATTTATTAAGTCAGGTTATTATTTACAGATATAAGTACAGTAAACAGTAATTCTCATAATGTCACATTTTTCCGTTAGGGGATGTTTACAATTTATGGAAGGAGTCTTGGTTATAAGTGCTCTCAGTCTCAGTTACACTTTCTTAACTATAAACCATTAAATTGTGAGACGTTTTGTTAATTGATAAAATAATCATTATTATGGTTGGCGAATAGCTCTGGTATAAGCAGAGTTACACCCTCTAGACTACGGGGGGGTGGGGTATGGGGGCGTTGGTTAGGGGTCATGCATTAATTTTGTCTGAGAGTTATTACTTAATCTTAAAATACTTAATCTAAAAAAGTTGATATATACATATATACATATTTACATATTTACACCATACTTCAATGCTGATTTGATTAACCTACACATTTTATCCTTATAAATTTGATTAATTAATTAATTAACCTACACATTTTATCCATAGAAATTTTATTAATATACATTATTAACCATAAATTAACTTTAAAAAAAAAAAAAAAGACTAATGCTGGAGTCTAGAGCCTACAGGTGAAATACTTAGTGCAAATAAAATAACAATAATATTAATAACAACAACAACAACAATAATAATAATAATAATAATAATAATAATAATAATAATGCTGGGATCTAGGTATTAAATACTTACCACTGATACTTACTACACATTTTACGATGAGTTGGTGACTACGAGGTGGTGACTACGAGGTGGTGAGTATGAGGTGATGAGTATGAGATGATGAGTATGAGATGATGAATACAAGGTTTTGAACTTCATAGCTCTCTCATATATATTGAAATCAGACTTGATAGGGCCAACTGATAAATTCTTCCTCCTCTATAGGATCCAAACGCTGCCTTCTACTAGGAGGGGTTTCTTCGTTGTCCTCTTCATCCCTCCTCCTCCGGCTTTGGACAGGATTCAACAAGTGGCCTACAACATGAGGTTGACCAACCACACAGTCAGCTATGTTGAAACTGACGCGAGGACGGGACACACGAGTAACAGAAGGGGGTGGGCTCGTCGCAGTGAATGGTCTTTTTATAGGAGATGGCCTCCTCACAGGGGTTGGTCTTCTTACAGGAGATAGCCTCCTCACTGGGGTTGGTCTGATTATAGGGGATGCTGCTCTTAAAAGGGATGAGAATCTCACTGGAGATGGGCTTCTCAAAGGGGGTGTGACTCTCAAAGGGGATGGGCTTCTTAACTGAGATTGCCTTAGGAAAGGGGGTGTGATCCTCAGAGCAGATAGGCCTCCTAAAGGGGATGGGCTTCTCGAACGGGGTGGGCTTCTAAAAGGCACCTCATTCTCATCACCACCATATTGCTCCTCCTCATGCTGATCAGGCATGTGGACATCATCCTCGTAGTCGCTCAGCTCGGTGCTGTAGTAGAGCTCGTCAGCAGGAAATAGTGGGTCAAACTCGCTCCGTCTTCCTGTGTCGAAAGAGATGAACAGACAGTGAGACACATCTGCATGTCTCGTAAAAGGAACCAGAAAATCCTCACTCTAAACAGTCCTTTGCACAAACTGTATTTACACAAATTAACTATAAATTACTGTCATCTTCCTATAACGGTGCATACATCCTCAGTGTTTATGTTATAGCTGCATGTAGAGGTGTTAGATACGGGTGTCACGGTGTCACAACTTCACTGTTAGTCACGGTAACTCCCCCCCCCCAAAAAAAAAAACAGAATAAAATACATTTCTGTCTATTACTGTTTTTTTAACTGATCGCTAATGGTTCTTATCCCTTTTGTGTCCATCTGTGGCTCGCCAAAAGCTTTCTCCTAAATCACACAACTCCTAACTTTATTACACACGACGGCTATGAAGAACAAAGCATCACTGACCAGAATTAAACCAAACAACTTTATATTTTTGCCTAAGCAGCTCTGCACACTGCTCAGATTTATTATTATTTATTTCTTTTTTGCCTCTCTCTCTCTCTCTCTCTCTCTGCTTATAACATCTTGACCAACACTTTTCGTTCTCAAAAATATCTTAGAAACGAGAACAATTAGGAAATTTCATGTTTGTTTGCTTTTGTTAGAGATACATAAAGAAGTGCAAAGACAATTTTGTACAAAGAATAAATATTTCCTTCAGCTTTCACCACCGGCTTGTGTGATTTTAAACCCGATTAAATACCATGATCCCGACCAGAAAACCAGCTTTAAACTCAGTTATCACACTCTGAACATTTCTAGAAATGTTTCACTAAATGTTTTAACTCTTTCGCCTATTGTAACACTGTTTGTAATTTAATTTCTGCCCACTTTAACACATTTTTCTTTCCTATTAGTTGTACAGCAGTTGCTGAAACACACAGATGAACAACTAGATAATAAACTGGGATACATTTCATGTTATTGTGAGTATTATTATTATTATTATTATTATTATTATTATTTTACCTGTTTTAACACGGTTATTACTTTCCGGAGTCTCTATTCACTGTTTACAGCCCGATAAAAATCACAAAAACCCTGAACACTGAAAAACAGTTATTTAGCAATATTACCTATGCTAACTAGCCGGCTGGCTAATCTTAGCTTCGCTAATGTTCCTCCTCAGCGTAACTACTCGACTTTAGTAAACTTTAAGAAAAAATATCGGACTTTTCTAACAAGATAGCAAACACAAAACAAACGCTAACAAGCCGGCTAACATTAGGCTAATTATTAGTTTTCCTAAACCATTAGCCGAATGACTCATTTCTGTCCATATTAACATTTCAAAAAAAAAAAAAAAAAAACATTAACAGTTTTCCTCTTTCCTGTTCGTTTCCCTGTAATTTGCTGCTTGTACTTTAACACATTTAATGACATTTTAAGCGCGTTTGCCTGTTTAAACACTCTTAAAACTGTCTGCAGTGTTGTAACCGTTATAGCTATAATACTCAAACAGCAATGTGCTAATGCTAACAGCTGGTTCTCTTAGCTACAGGTCCTCCTCAGCATTAACTATTTCACTTTATCCAACTTTTCTGACAAACCCGCTAACTTTACTCTAATTATCATGGATGTAAAACGATTAGCCAAACATTAACGAACACATCGCTTTTACCAAAATCCTCTTAACACTGTTAATGATATTCCTGATCGCGTTTCCGCCTGTTTAGCGCTATTGTGACCACTTTTTTTGTAATAAAGCGGTGTTTAAAACACTTGTTGCTGAACTGAAAACGAGAAAACTCGGTAACTCACCGTTCCAGGGGTCGTACAGTCCGCTCCATCCGGGCTGAGGGTCTTCCTCCTGGAGCTCCATCGCCCATTCTCCAGCGAAGTTCATCGCTTACGATGCAGAGGTGTTGCAGGAATAATCCCAGAGGTGTTGCAGAAATAATCCCAGAGGTGTTGCAGGAATAATCCCAGAAGTGTTGCAGAAATAATCCCAGAGGTGTTGCAGAAATAATCCAAGTGTTGCAGGAGTAATCGCAGTGTAAAGGTCGCACGTGTGATCCCGAGCTTGCTTGAAAGTTTTTGAACATAAACATTCCAAAGATTTAAACACAAACATTCCAAAGATTTAAACACAAACATTCCAAAGATTTAAACACAAACATTCCAAAGCCGGCCGCAGTGTCCTGTGACGTCACAGAGCTGATAGTGACACGTTTTGTCAGGACCCCATTATTCGTTCACTCTTGTAGATATTATATTATATCATGAAAATAAAAATCATGGCTGTAAATATCTGAGCTTTTTTTTTTTTCATTTATTTTCATATACAATTTATTTACATGATATGTTATTATATATATATATATATATATATATATATATATATATATATATATATATATATATATATATATATATATATATATATATATATATATATATATAGTTGCACTCAAAATTATTCAAACAGAATAGAAACATCCATAAACAAGATCCAGGATAATCAGGGTATCTTCCGTTCATTCCATATCCGTCTTCAAATAAAAAAACGGAAAACAAAAAATCAAATCGTTTTTTAATTTATCATTTTCGTCCTAAACTGAAAAAAATTAAGACGGACTTTAAAAAAGAATGAATTGGTACATTTTTCTATATTTCGTTTCTCAATATTACTTCTTAAAACTAAATTATGAAAAATGAAATAAAGACAATCTAAAAAAGCTACTTTTTCCTCATCGGCATTTGCAAAGGTCAACGGCAGGGGGGCAAAGACACTGGAACGGATTAAAATGACAGCTTTAGCAGGACACACAGATGTGATAATAAATATGATTAATAATCATGACTTATGAAAATATTTCTGCGCACCTATCCGAGGTGGGCGTACAGAAATGCTCTGCAGTGAGTGTTCGCAGATTTTGCAGAGAGCAAGTTCAAGTTCAGTTTATTTGTATAGCGCTTTTAACAATGGACATTGTTCCAAAGCAGCTTTACAGAAGTATATAAATTCAGGACATAGATTTTAAATTTATGAATTTATCCCCAATGAGCAAGCCAGTGGTGACGGTGGCAAGGAAAACTCCCTGAGATGATATAAGGAAGAAACCTTGAGAGGAACCAGACTCAAAAGGGAACCCATCCTCATCTGGGTAACACCGGATAGTGCAATTATAAATAAATAAATCTCTTCTATAAATGTACCAGTACAACACGGTCAGATAGGAGTTGTGAGACCATGAAAAATTCATTAAAGTTTTTATATGAAGTCTGTTTTGTTGAACTTCACCAATGTAATCTCAATGATCTTTAGGCTGCACCGTGTGGGGCCATCCTCAGCAGCATCATGTGACTTCAACTGATGAGGTCTCCAACCAGAAGTAGGGCATCAAGATGGATTGGGCAGGTCCAGAGAGCAGAAGGGGTCGGGATCACTGGCATCTCAGGAGTATCATGTGAAGCTCGACAGAAGGGGAGGGAGAGAGAGAGAGAGAGGGGGGGGGGGGGTGAGAGAGAGAGGGAATTAGGTATGCTTATTGTCCTGTAATGGTTAAGGACAATGTACTTTGCGTAAGTGAAAGCAGGTACTCCGGCAAGACTAGCTTATGACAGGATAACTAAAAGGGAGAGCCAGAGGGTAACACAGACATGAGGGCTCCCTGGGACTTAGGCGGCCAGCCACCCCACCACCAACAAGCCTTGATGGACGCCTGAAGGTGGGGGGTGACAGCATCCAGACATCCCAGTTCACCACAACACACTATGTCCGTGAGACCTCTAGATCTGCTCCTTTACCTAAGGAAAAAAAAAACTATTCACGAAAGGCTTGACTAAACAAATATGTTTTCAGCCTGGACTTAAACACTGAGACTGTGTCTGAGTACCGAACACTAATTGGAAGGCTGTTCCATAACTGTGGGGCTTTGTAATGGAAAGCTCTATCCCCTGCTGTAGCCTTCACTATTCAAGGTACCAACAAATAGTCTGCGCCTTTTGATCGAAGTAGGCGTGGCGGATCATAAAAGACCAAAAGTTCACTTAGGTACTGTGGCGCGAAGCCATTTAGCGCTTTATAAGTCAATAGTAGTATTTTATAATCAATGTGAAATTTCACTGGGAGCCAATGCAGTGTGGATAAGACAGGGATTATGTGGTCATATCTTCTGGTTCTACTAAGGACTCTTGCAGCTGCATTCTGGACTAACTGGAGTTTGTTTATGCTCCTACTGGAACATCCAGACAGTAAGGCATTACAATAATCCAACCTAGAGGTGACGAAAGCATGGACTAATTTTTCTGCATCATGTAGTGACAATATATTTCTTATCTTAGCAATATTTCTGAGGTGAAAGAAGGCTATCCTAGTAATATTACCTACATGGGCGTCAAAGAAAAGACTGAAGTCAATAATCACACTAAGGTCTTTTACTGCTGCACATGATGAAACAGAAAGGCCATCCAGAGTTACTATATAATCAGAAAACTTACTTCTAGCTGCATGTGGTCCTTGTATAAGTACTTCTGTCTTGCCAGAATTTAGTAAGAGGAAGTTAATGAGCATCCACTGTCTAATGTTCTTTACACATTCCTCGACTTTATTAAACTGGTGTCTGTCATCTGGCTTTGCTGAAACCTACAACTGTGTGTCATCAGCATAACAGTGGAAGCTAATTCCATGTTTACGAATAATTTGACCCAGAGGTAACATATATAAAGAAAAGAGCAGTGGGCCTAAAACAGAACCTTGCGGAACACCAAACTTTACCTCAGTATGCACAGAGAATTCACCATTTACATCTACGAACTGATAACGATCAGTCAAATAAGACCTGAGCCAGGAGAGGGCCGTTCCCTTAATGCCAACAACGTTTTCTAGTCTACCAAGGAGAATAGTATGATCAATTGTATCAAAAGCTGCACTAAGGTCAAGCAACACAAGCATGGAGACACAACCCTGATCAGAGGCCATCAGTAGGTCATTTACCACTTTAACTAGTGCTGTCTCTGTGCTATGATGAGGCCTAAATCCTGACTGATATATTTCATGAATGTTGTTCCCATTTAGGTACGAGCATAGCTGCTTTGCTACAACCTTTTCTACGATCTTGGAGATAAAGGGGAGATTTGATATTGGCCTATAGCTGGACAATTGACAGGGGTCGAGGTCAGGTTTTTTAATCAGGGGTTTGATAACTGCTAATTTAAATGATTTAGGTACATAGCCAGTGCTAAGGGAAGAGTTGATTATTTTTAGAAGGGGTTTGATTATTTCTGGAGTAATCTATTTGAAGAAACATGTAGGTAGGGGATCTAGTATACAAGTTGATGATTTTGAAGAAGAAATTAATGAAATTAGTTCGGTCTCTCTAAGGGGAGTAAAGCACTCAAATCGTTGATCTGATATTGCTATATTATTAACTACAGGGTTATTAAGACTGTCTGGTTTTAAATTAATAGTCTGAATTTCTTGTCTAATATTTTCAATTTTGCCCATTAAAAAAACTCATGAAATCATCGCTGCTATATAATGATTGTGTGCCTGTTTCTGTGGCGGTTTTATTCCTAGTTAATTTTGCTATAGTATTAAATAAGAATCTAGGATTATTTTTGTTATCTTCAATTAAGGTAGAGAGATAGACTGATCTAGCTGCACTAAGAGATTTCCTATAGTTCAGGAGGCTCTCCTTCCATGCTGTTTGAAATACTACCAATTTGGTTTGACGCCATTTATGTTCTAATTGTCGAGTGGTCTGTTTTAAGGTGCGTGTGTGATCGTTATACCAGGGTGCTAGCTTTTTCTCTCTAATTATTTTTCTTCTAAGTGGAGCTACCTGATCTAACGTGTAACGGGACATTGACTCTAAGCATTCAGTCGCCTGATCAAGTTCTATGGGATCAGACGGTGATCGAATCATAGTTGATATCTCTGGGAGGTTATCGATAAAACTCTGTGCAGTAGCTGACGTGAATGTACGTGTGACACAGTAGCGTGGCAAAGTGCATATATTATGATCAATGCGCAATTTACATGAGATGAGATAATGATCTGAGATAGCTTCAGACTGCGGAAGTGTGACTATATATAAATATAGAAATATTTAATTAGCACGACATGAAAAGACGCAGCCAAGTTGATGATGGTCATCTAGAGCTGGAAGTGGCCAGCGCTATCAGTGAGGTATGTTTATGGACTATTTTTTAAGTTTATTATTTGTTAATGTTATGTAAGGGGACGATTGTTATGAAGGCAGTACATTGCGCAAAACAATCTAGCCTGCAAAAGCAAATATTATAATTATTATTACTGTTGATGATTGTGTCTTCCTTTCGCTTTTGCATTTATTGTGCATCTTTGCCTGGCTTGATGTATCTACTGCGTAACTATGTCATACAGTGTCATGCCACGTGCAAATCGCTTACCAAATTCGTAAATGCATTTGAAGAACCAAATTGGCCAGACATGAATCAGGATGAGAAGATCTGGCATGACAAATAATAGATGTATATGTAACACTCTTTGTAAACACACTCACACACACACACACTAGTATAATTCATACTAGTGATCTATATCATGAAAACATAAAAATATATATTTTCTTCCTTGTATAACAAGTGGGGCCAACAAGTGGGGCCAAGTTGGGCGCACATTTATGACAGGTTTCCTACAGTACATGCAGGTGAGTTTTATCACGGTTGGAGTTAAAGTCTGAAAGTCAGTGTCCTGAAAGGACCGAGTTTGCCCATCCGTATGTGTGGAAGTTATTAGAAAATATTACAATTTAATAAAACTATATAATCTTACAGACAACTATCCATTTTTATTTAAGGTGTGTAGTTCCAGCGTTTACATCACTGATGACAGCAACATCGCTATCTTCACTGGAGAGGGCCATTACGAAGTGAATGGAGATTCGGTGGAGGTGCAGTCACCAGGGTCTGGGTCTGTGCGCTTTGCATTTCAACGACCCAGTGCGGCCGCTGGTTTTGTTTCGCAGGCATCCTGTACTGCGCCGCGGGCCAGTATGACAAAACCATTTCAACGGTGAGTTCAACAAACGTTGTTTTGCTCATCGGAACAATATTATTAGATGACCATTTTGGCTGGTGTTTTTTGATATAATGAGAAATTAAAGAAATTAGCAAACGCTATATGTCACAGCAATTATCAGTTCACTTTCAATTCTCGAATAACAGTTTTTGTTTGTTTTTAATTTAATTTAGTTTGTTTGATTGTTTTTTATTTGTATGGCTGCCTGAATTATTGAAGTTAGAAATACTCTTTGACTTTACACTGTAATTTTACATAGCATGTTTCTTATAGGTCACCCAACAATGAATATTGTCACCATTTACTCAAACCTCAAGTTGTTGCAAACTCATGAGTTTCTTTGTCCTGCTGAACACAAAAGAAGATATTTTAAGGAATGTTAGTAACCAGACAGTTGACCACCCATTGACTTCCATAGTAGTTTTTTTTTTCAATGGGTCAAATGGGTGCAGTCAGCTGATGGGTTACCAGCTCTTTCAAAATATCTTCTTTTGTGTTCAGCAGAACAAAAAACCAAGATAGGGTGTATATATATATATATATATATATATATATATATATATATATATATATATATATATATATATATATATATATATATATATATATATAAAAGGAAACATCTTTTCATGTTTAGGAATGTTTTTCTTGCTGATCTGGCGGGTGGAAAATGAACACCCCAGAAGACTGTGGCGATCCGTTTTCACAAACGTGAGGCATCAGTTCCTGGCATCTTGGCAAAAGTCCAAGATGCTGTTGGAGCAGAAGATGTTCTGATACTGACTGATGGCCAGGGGAATGAAATCCTTGATACAGAGGGAACAAAAGGTAACTGCAAAAGATGAGATTGACTACAAGCTATTTCAAAAAATCTAAGAAAAACACTAACGAAAACACCAGTAAGATCCGAGAAATATAATATAATAACTGATTCAAATTAAAAAGTAGAAGTTCTGTGCACCTAAACAGTATAAATATGATTTTAAAAATTATAGCTTTAATTCACTTAAAAAAAAAAAAAATACTATACACAAAAATTACTTGACTTTTTCTGACCCTCAGAAAAGTTACAGAAAAATTATCAGGTACTATTATAAAAAGTATTATAAAAAAAATTATTATAAAAGTATTTAACTTGTTTAATTGACTTATTTATGAAATTTTTTATTAATTATCTCCCCAGGGTCAGCTTACCGGTGTTATGTAAACTGGAGGAAGGGGAGTCAGGATGCATGCGCAGGGGAAACGTCAGTTTATTAGGAACATGTCATTCAAAATTAAAGGAACAAAAAAAAAAAAAAACCATAATCCATACCAAGAAGAGCAGGAATCCAAAAGGAGATAATCCTTAACAAATGAGGCGGTAATCCAAATGAGAATATCCATCAAACAAAACAGCAGCATTAATCCATAGAAACGTAATCCATATGTAGAAAACAAAACAAAGGGAACAAACACAGGACGCTAGGAAGTGGTATGGGAACCACGAACAACGAACTAATGACTAGGGACTAGGAATATTTAACTATGATCTGAAAACCATGAACTATAGGCGAGAGAAAACAAGAAGGGAGCCGGCGTCCCATCACATCACGTCCTCCATCTAACGCTGAACTATTCTACATTAACTCTAATACTCCGCACCGAAGCGGCAACGGAACGGGGTTTTTATCTACACACACAAACAAGAGACATCTGAAACTCATAACAACAATGAATGAACATAGAGACATGACATAAACCAAGAAACAAAGAACCAATGAACATAAGGAGACGGAGACATGACACAAACCAAAACACAAGCACATGGTAAAGCACAGGAGGCGGAGACATGAGTGAATGAAAACAAAAGCACATGGCAAAGAAAACAAACGTGAGTTCATGAATGAAAAGTCCAGAGCTTTTTATGAATGAGGAATGCGGAGCGCGGAATGCAGAAGTGCGCTACTTCGCTAGCCTCTGCTAGCGGCGTAGCGAGAGAGAGAGACTCTAACAACTGGAAACAAAATTCTAGGAAGGTTTTTGCTGTGTCTGAACAACAGTTCTTGGAAATGAGATTCAATAGGAGAAGATTAAGGTAAAATAACTGCTATTTTGAGCACGTTAGTTACTGACACGTGACAGACTTAAACATATAAAAAAACATAGTGTGCTCATCGTAATTTCTTTCCTCAGCCAACGGGATGATGACAGCCAGCTACCAGGAGTCTTAGAAAGAACTGAAGAGGTTGTGTTGGCATCCCAAGAACTGCCAGAGGTTGCACAGGCCATCAGAAGATTATCTGAGCTGACTTTGGCACACAGGCAGTTTATTCTGTCTTTCACTGATGAAGAAAGGGCAGCAATCAAAAATGCATTTGCTTGCATAATTTGCAAAGGTTTGTTAACAAGATAATTTCACCTCTAACCTTTGATAGTAGTATTTTGCCAATTAAACTGTAATACACTTGTCACTTTCCACACTTTACTCTGGATTAAAATCTCAGAAATGTTATGAAAAAAATAAACAAGTAATGTTCTGTATTGTTAATTTCTAGGGCCCATGAATGATCCTGTTTTTGCAGTTTGCTGTCATAGTCTCATTGCATGCAAAGATTAAAACCAGTAATAAATAAATAAATAAATAAAAAAGCCGCATTCCACTGTTACAAGTGTCACGTTTACCTGTTTCATAATACGACACTAATATGGCAGCTCTTTATTAGTGACTGGTGTTTGTTACAGGTAGTCACAACTTTGTTACAAGTTAAGAGTACACATACTCTTCAATACAGTATAAAAAGTTTTACTGTTCAAGTTCAGTCAATATGATGTAATATGCACTACACAGGCAGCACTTTTTCTTTAACATGCTTTAATCGAAGAGTAATTAAACTCCGCAATGCAAGTTATAAACTGAATAACACTGTGTCAAGTTCAACTTTTGATTAGTTGAAAGTAAAATGCAGCACTGGATAGCACTTTATTAAACATTTGTTAAACGGTCCTAATACGGGATCGTATTACATTACATGCGTAATGTGACCGTTTTATACCTCAAATTACAGCTTTATTTTAGTTGATGATGCCTATGTACAAAAGGCTGTTTATTTTTTGTGCTTTGTAAAATTGTACAGACGTTTGTAATAAATGTTAGTTTTATGATAAATGGCTTAAAGAAATCTTCATGAATAATGTCTAGTCACATTTATGAGGTGCAATATGGCTTCTTTAAATGGTGTGAAGTCATAGTTAACAGCCTGATCAAAGCACAATGTAATGTCTGGGTAATGATCAGCAAAATCTTCCTCTGGTTGCACTTTGTCTTCCTCACAAGAAAAGGGATCTGTCCCAAACGTTGCTGTTCTTGTCAGACAGGACCCCACATCTTGCTGGTACATGTCTGCAACCAGAGAGGCCTGTGGAAGGAGTTCCTCGGAAATCTTTGCTGGACACCCACCTTCAGCCAAGATGTTTGGTATCCCTTTTCCTACAACAGCAATACCAAAATTAATATATAAACAAGAAGAAATGTCTAAAAATGTTCAACTCAAGGATGAAATAGCTGTGATCTCTATCATAGAAAGGGAACCAATTCTACAAGCTGCTTGACAATGGTGCAATTGTATACAAAACAATGATTTGTAAGTAATTTTTTATGTTTACATTGTTACAACCCAAAAAATAGCCTGTCATTTGCACATGTTTTGAAGTACCTGCAATCCTACGTGCATTCCGTGATCGCACAGTTCGTTCAAGCCCAACTGAGGAAACCTGACAAGTGAGATTGGAAACACAAAATTTTGTTGTGTTGTCCTCCATGTTGATCTCCTCTTGATCTTGAAGTTGCAGCAGGGCTTCTTTCAGGGGATAGTTGATTCTGTTATTTATTTCTGGCCATATTCGCTCAACTTTGAGGTTCTGTGCATACAGTATCATAATATTTAATTGTATCGTGCAAAGAAAAGATGGACTTCAGGTGAGTTTTTTAATGTGGTAGGAAAAACTTACCTTTGATGATTTTGTCTGGGCATACGGTTGCCTATTTTTTATTGTATGTGTGTCTGGACAACAGCTCTTGCATATACAGACACATATAGAACTCTTTTCCATGGTCAACCCGGATTTGATCCCGCATGCCGTTTTTTATCACTGCTTCTCTGAAAGAAAATCTTGGCTTCAAAAAACTGGGACTGCTGTTTAAATGTTAAAAACATGCTGACTTAGTCCATGCTAGTGATTCTCAATTCCAGTCAGAGTCAGACCACATAATCTGATGTTGTCTTGTTACAGTCTGTGACATCTGAAAAGTGCAGTGTTTGAATCACTCATGTCAGGAATTGAGAACCACTGATTCAAGACGGACAGAAAAGGAGTTATGTTAATGAGACTTGTATATTCCTGTAAACATTCTGATAGACTGTTAAGTTGTTTTTAACAGGCATTGTGTTATAAGCCACTATTTGGCTGCTGAAGCCATCTATTGCAACAAAATGAGTCACTCCAAACATCACCAGCTTCTCATTTTGGTCCAAGTGTAGTTTATGACCCATGTATTCTGCATGGTAGGGGACTGGATTCAGATTGCGTACACCCTAATAGTTCACAAAACAAGCTGTTATAACAGCACTGCCACTGATTTTTCTGTATCACTTATAAATAATAATAATAATAATAATAATAATAATAATAATAATAAAACTTAATTATTAAACTTCTCTTAAAATGATTTAGACAACTGTATCAAATAACTCAGTTAAAGGCCCTAAAGACAGGGTAATGCTAACCTTTTGTCGCAATTTATGATATGGTTGATGAACGTGTCGTAACACTTTTCCGACTCGAACTTCACCTGCATGTATGCCTTTCGATGACAGGAAACCTGTCATAAATGTGGGCCCAAATGTTACACAAGGAAGAAAATATTTTTATGTTTTCATGATATAGATCACTAGTATGCATTATACTAGTGTGTGTGTGTGTATGTGTGTGTGTGTGTGTGTGTGTGTGTGTTTACAAAGAGTGTTACATATACATCTATTATTTGTCATGCCAGATCTTCTCATCCTGATTCATGTCTGGTTAATTTGGTTCTTCAAATGCATTTATAAAATAATAATGGTTATTTATACATTTATACAATCAGGGTATCTTCCTTTTGCAGGCTAGATTGTTTTGCGTAATGTACTGCCTTCATAACAATCGTCCCCTTACATAACATTAACAAATAATAAACTTAAAAAATAGTCCATAAACATACCTCATTTATAGAGCTGGCCACTGCCAGCTCTAGATGACCATCATCAACTTGGCTGCGTCTTTTCACGTCGTGCTCTCTGCAAAATCTGCGAACACTCACTGCAGAGCATTTCTGTACGCCCACCTCGGATAGGTGCGCAGAAATATTTTCGTAAGTCATGATTATTAATCATATTTATTATCACATCTGTGTGTCCTGCTAAAGCTGTCATTTTAATCCGTTCCCGTGTCTTTGCCCCCCTCCCGTTGACCTTTGCAAATGCCGATGAGGAAAAAGTAGCTTTTTTAGATTTATTTCATTATTTCATTTTTCATAATTTAGTTTTAAGAAGTAATATTGAGAAACGAAATATAGAAAAATGTATCAATTCATTCTTTTTAAAAGTCCGTCTTAATTTTTTTCAGTTTAGGACGAAAATGATAAATTAAAAAACGATTTGATTTTTCGTTTTCCGTTTTTTTTTTATTTGAAGACGGATATGGAATGAACGGAAGATACCCTGATTATCCTGGATCTTGTTTAGGGATGTTTCTATTCTGTTTGAATAATTTTGAGTGCAACTATATATATATATATATATATATATATATATATATATATATATATATATATATATATATATATATATATATATATATATATATATATATAATAACATATCATGTAAATAAATTGTATATGAAAATAAATGGAAAAAAAAAAGCTCAGATATTTACAGCCATGATTTTTATTTTCATGATATAATATAATATCTACAAGAGTGAACGAATAATGGGGTCCTGACAAAACGTGTCACTATCAGCTCTGTGACGTCACAGGACACTGCGGCCGGCTTTGGAATGTTTGTGTTTAAATCTTTGGAATGTTTGTGTTTAAATCTTTGGAATGTTTGTGTTTAAATATTTGGAATGTTTATTTTCAAAAACTTTCAAGCAAGCTCGGGATCACACGTGCGACCTTTACACTGCGATTACTCCTGCAACACTTGGATTATTTCTGCAACACCTCTGGGATTATTGCTGCAACACCTCTGGGATTATTTCTGCAACACCTCTGGGATTATTCCTGCAACACCTCTGCATCGTAAACGATGAACTTCGCTGGAGAATGGGCGATGGAGCTCCAGGAGGAAGACCCTCAGCCCGGATGGAGCGGACTGTACGACCCCTGGAACGGTGAGTTACCGAGTTTTCTCGTTTTCAGTTCAGCAACAAGTGTTTTAAACACCGCTTTATTACAAAAAAAGTGGTCACAATAGCGCTAAACAGGCGGAAACGCGATCAGGAATATCATTAACAGTGTTAAGAGGGTTTTGGTAAAAGCGATGTGTTCGTTAATGTTTGGCTAATCGTTTTACATCCATGATAATTAGCGTAAAGTTAGCGGGTTTGTCAGAAAAGTTGGATACAGTGAAATAGTTAATGCTGAGGAGGACCTGTAGCTAAGAGAACCAGCTGTTAGCATTAGCACATTGCTGTTTGAGTATTATAGCTATAACGGTTACAACACTGCAGACAGTTTTAAGAGTGTTTAAACAGGCAAACGCGCTTAAAATGTCATTAAATGTGTTAAAGTACAAGCAGCAAATTACAGGGAAACGAACAGGAAAGAGGAAAACTGTTAATGTTTTTTATTTTTTATTTTTTTATTTTTTAGAAATGTTAATATGGACAGAAATGAGCCATTCGGCTAATGGTTTAGGAAAACTAATAATTAGCCTAATGTTAGCCGGCTTGTTAGCGTTTGTTTTGTGTTTGCTATCTTGTTAGAAAAGTCCGATATTTTTTCTTAAAGTTTACTAAAGTCGAGTAGTTACGCTGAGGAGGAACATTAGCGAAGCTAAGATTAGCCAGCCGGCTAGTTAGCATAGGTAATATTGCTAAATAATTGTTTTTCAGTGTTCAGGGTTTTTGTGATTTTTATCGGGCTGTAAACAGTGAATAGAGACTCCGGAAAGTAATAACCGTGTTAAAACAGGTAAAATAATAATAATAATAATAATAATAATAATAATAATAATAATACTCATAATAACATGAAATGTATCCCAGTTTATTATCTAGTTGTTCATCTGTGTGTTTCAGCAACTGCTGTACAACTGATAGGAAAGAAAAATGTGTTAAAGTGGGCAGAAATTAAATTACAAACAGTGTTACAATAGGCGAAAGAGTTAAAACATTTAGTGAAACATTTCTAGAAATGTTCAGAGTGTGATAACTGAGTTTAAAGCTGGTTTTCTGGTCGGGATCATGGTATTTAATCGGGTTTAAAATCACACAAGCCGGTGGTGAAAGCTGAAGGAAATATTTATTCTTTGTACAAAATTGTCTTTGCACTTCTTTATGTATCTCTAACAAAAGCAAACAAACATGAAATTTCCTAATTGTTCTCGTTTCTAAGATATTTTTGAGAACGAAAAGTGTTGGTCAAGATGTTATAAGCAGAGAGAGAGAGAGAGAGAGAGGCAAAAAAGAAATAAATAATAATAAATCTGAGCAGTGTGCAGAGCTGCTTAGGCAAAAATATAAAGTTGTTTGGTTTAATTCTGGTCAGTGATGCTTTGTTCTTCATAGCCGTCGTGTGTAATAAAGTTAGGAGTTGTGTGATTTAGGAGAAAGCTTTTGGCGAGCCACAGATGGACACAAAAGGGATAAGAACCATTAGCGATCAGTTAAAAAAACAGTAATAGACAGAAATGTATTTTATTCTGTTTTTTTTTTGGCGGGGGGGGAGTTACCGTGACTAACAGTGAAGTTGTGACACCGTGACACCCGTATCTAACACCTCTACATGCAGCTATAACATAAACACTGAGGATGTATGCACCGTTATAGGAAGATGACAGTAATTTATAGTTAATTTGTGTAAATACAGTTTGTGCAAAGGACTGTTTAGAGTGAGGATTTTCTGGTTCCTTTTACGAAACATGCAGATGTGTCTCACTGTCTGTTCATCTCTTTCGACACAGGAAGACGGAGCGAGTTTGACCCACTATTTCCTGCTGACGAGCTCTACTACAGCACCGAGCTGAGCGACTACGAGGATGATGTCCACATGCCTGATCAGCATGAGGAGGAGCAATATGGTGGTGATGAGAATGAGGTGCCTTTTAGAAGCCCACCCCGTTCGAGAAGCCCATCCCCTTTAGGAGGCCTATCTGCTCTGAGGATCACACCCCCTTTCCTAAGGCAATCTCAGTTAAGAAGCCCATCCCCTTTGAGAGTCACACCCCCTTTGAGAAGCCCATCTCCAGTGAGATTCTCATCCCTTTTAAGAGCAGCATCCCCTATAATCAGACCAACCCCAGTGAGGAGGCTATCTCCTGTAAGAAGACCAACCCCTGTGAGGACGCCATCTCCTATAAAAAGACCATTCACTGCGACGAGCCCACCCCCTTCTGTTACTCGTGTGTCCCGTCCTCGCGTCAGTTTCAACATAGCTGACTGTGTGGTTGGTCAACCTCATGTTGTAGGCCACTTGTTGATTCCTGTCCAAAGCCGGAGGAGGAGGGATGAAGAGGACAACGAAGAAGCCCCTCCTAGTAGAAGGCAGCGTTTGGATCCTATAGAGGAGGAAGAATTTATCAGTTGGCCCTATCAAGTCTGATTTCAATATATATGAGAGAGCTATGAAGTTCAAAACCTTGTATTCATCACCTCATACTCATCACCTCATACTCATCACCTCATACTCACCACCTCGTAGTCACCAACTCATCGTAAAATGTGTAGTAAGTATCAGTGGTAAGTATTTAATACCTAGATCCCAGCATTATTATTATTATTATTATTATTATTATTATTATTGTTGTTGTTGTTGTTATTAATATTATTGTTATTTTATTTGCACTAAGTATTTCACCTGTAGGCTCTAGACTCCAGCATTAGTCTTTTTTTTTTTTTAAAGTTAATTTATGGTTAATAATGTATATTAATAAAATTTCTATGGATAAAATGTGTAGGTTAATTAATTAATTAATCAAATTTATAAGGATAAAATGTGTAGGTTAATCAAATCAGCATTGAAGTATGGTGTAAATATGTAAATATGTATATATGTATATATCAACTTTTTTGGATTAAGTATTTTAAGATTAAGTAATAACTCACAGACAAAATTAATGCATGACCCCTAACCAATGCCCCCATACCCCACCCCCCCGTAGTCTAGAGGGTGTAACTCTGCTTATACCAGAGCTATTCGCCAACCATAACAATGATTATTTTATCAATTAACAAAACGTCTCACAATTTAATGGTTTATAGTTCAGAAAGTGTAACTGAGACTGAGAGCACTTATAACCAAGACTCCTTCCATAAACTGTAAACATCCCCTAACGGAAAAATGTCACATTATGAGAATTACTGTTTACTGTACTTATATCTGTAAATAATAACCTGACTTAATAAATGTATAAGTTAGTATAGGTTTATAATAGCTGTATTGTATGTTTTTTAGTTTTTTGCTTTTAAATGATCAATAAAGTATCTTTTTTGTTCAACACTCATGTCTCAAGTGTCTTTTCTTTTAACACACTATAAGCATTTCTCATTGGTTTCACATATACTTACAATGTAGGAATTCTGCTTCAGTTGAAATTTTGGTGTTTTCCTCACACAAGCAAATACACTCTAGCCAACAGTCTGAACCTGTTAAATCTGTATAATTAACAATCTGGTGTTGTTGTAATGCCAAATAAACTGATAACAGGTGAATCTCAAGGTGCAATTTTGCTGTTAAGATTTCAAAGTTGATTCTCACAAGTGATTGCAGCAGGTACAGGTGAAACACACCATGAGGAAGAAACTGAGTTCAGGAGGGTTTGATTAACCAGTTTCCATTTTTGTCTAAGCATTAATGAAATTTTTATTTTTAAAAATGCAAACTTGATTTTCGTGTGTTTTCTATTTGTTATCTACAGTGGGGGGGAAAGTATTTGATCCCCTGCTGATTTTGTACGTTTGCCCACTGAGAAAGAAATGATCAGTCTATAATTTTAATGGTAGGTGTATTTGAACAGTGAGAGACAGAATAACAACAAAAAAATCCAGAAAAACGCATTTCAAAAAAGTTATAAATCATTGTTTCACTTAATTTATGCTACAGATGTGTTGATTATGTTGATTCATTGCTTGTATCCCACAAAAACAGACGACACTTTCGCTGTTAAAAGTGATCTTGCAGAGATAGATTTCAAATATTACACAGATTTGTGATCAATATCGTATAAGGGAGTTATAGACCCCCAGTTATGTACCGGATCAATTTGACCTTGTGAAGACCCCCAATGGGAGCAAAAAGTGAGGGCCACACAAGGGTGTGTTAGCGTCTGCATTGAATCAAAGAAAACATGTTTAACCACCTCAGGGATCACTATAGAATTAGCAAATGCACAATAGTAATGCATCCATGATAATGGCGTGAAGTCATTAAGGACATGCTAAAGCTATACTTAAAATGTTTATTTTAAGTTAATAAGTTACTTTTAGTCTATAATTTGGGTACATGGTTGATGTACACACTATAATTGTGTCTTAGCACATAGAAAATGATTTTTAAAAAATAAGACTGCAGGTTATGAGATGTATATGAGACTACATTTCCCTGCTCCATAGACGTTGTCATTTAACTCTAAAACTGAACTCAGATTAAGGCATGTGTACATGAGCCATTCCACCGAATGGGTGACATTTGCCTGTTGTAACTTTTAAAAATTAAACTTCATTTTTTATCTTTTTTCAACACTGAATCTAATAACACACATATTTCACTGTTCAAAATGTACACTGGTCAATCTCGGGTAACTTTATGTCATTTTTTACGAGGTTTCAAAGTGGGAGATGGATGCATTTTTCTCAGTCCTGTTACCAAAAATCATGTGTCTTTTAAAAAGCAAGTTTAAAAGCAATGTCACTAATTTCTTTGTTTTCCTCCCACAAAAGTGTTTATTTTAAAGAAATGGTTGGTTGCGTGTTTAAATAATTGATATTCATCACAAAAAAAATCACTATATATCACAATGTGTATTTTTTTTTTTTAAATGCAAAGCCATTTTTACATTTCAAAGGAGACCTAAACCTCAGGTTTAATTTTTTTATCATGTAATTAATTAAACTGTTGGTTAAATGAAGGACACAATTGAGAAAAGCAGTGGATTAACTTTATTTTTTAGAGAAAAACAATTTAATAACAGGAATGAACACTGAGTAACAGGAATGTGTATCCGGACTCTCTCTGTGTGTGTGTGTGTGTGTGTGTGTGTGTCTGTGATAGAGAGAGTCTGTGTGTGTGTGTGTCTGTGAGTGTGTGTGTCTGTGAGTGTGTGTATGTATGTTTGTGAGTGTGTGTGTGTGTATGTTTGTATGTGAGTGTGTGTGTCTGTGAGTGTGTGTGTCTGTGAGTGTGTGTGTATGTCTGTGAGTGTGTGTGTGTGTATGTCTGTGAGTGAGTGTGTGTATGTCTATGAGTGAGTGTGTGTGTGTGTATGTGTGTATGTCTATGAGTGAGTGTGTGTGTGTGTGTGTATGTCTATGAGTGAGTGTGTGTGTGTGTGTATGTGTGTATGTCTGTGAGTGAGTGTGTGTATGTCTATGAGTGAGTGTGTGTGTGTGTATGTGTGTATGTCTATGAGTGAGTGAGTGTGTGTGTATGTGTGCATGTCTATGAGTGAGTGAGTGTGTGTGTATGTGTGTATGTCTATGAGTGAGTGTGTGTGTGTGTGTATGTGTGGTAATTAATTTGCATAAAATATAAATAACAAACACAGAAGACCAGGTAAAATCTTAGTGTAGTTTATTAAGAAGGAGAATAATATAAAAACAGGCCCTTGGCCGTGCGGTGGTGTGCACAGCTGAGGAGCTCCCGGGACGTGTCGAGGTCAGTTCGTGATAAAGCCATAACAACTGCAGCTGATAACGCATGTCCATGAGAGGCTAGGAAAATGGGGGAAAAAACAACACGTGTTATATTATATTATATTATATTATATTATATTATATTATATTTTATTATTATTTTTTTTTATGTATTGTAAATAAATATATACACAGGCAAAAAGCATTATGAAAGCATAATCCTATAGCAGTGAGCATAATCTTAGAATCCCAGCAAATATGTGTAATCTCAAGATTTAGATTATAATAGAGCTTTAAGTAGTGTGTAAAACACAAAAATATGTTAAAATCATGCACAGAATCTGTAATACATAAAAACAACACTCACCCATGTAAAGAGATCAAATTGAAGCGAAGAATAAAAGTTAATATGAGAACCAAAGAAGAGAACGCAGGGAAAAGTTTGCTTGTCTAGATTCCTGGGAGACATTTTGGTAAATTGGGCCACAGAGGTCTTTTATAGGGGGCGGGGCAAGAAGGAAAGGAGGAGGAGAACAAGGAGGAGAGTGTATTTTTTTTCTTCTCACCTTGAAAAACCTGTTTTAATGGTGGCTGAAAAACCTGGTTTTCTGAAAACCAAACATAATGGGAAATGGGGAAAAATTGTTTTATATAAAGGAGGGGAAAAGAATATAAATAGGGACCAAACTCAGGGTAGATCAGATCATTCCTGGGACGTCTCATTTGAACTGATCTCATGTTGGCTGCTGTTTCTGGGCAATAAATCTGATTTTTGCTTCTCACATCCACTGTGTTGTGAGTATTATTTTTTATTGAATTTAGAGTGTTTTGTGTAGAGGCTACGGTATATCCAGTGGCAGAAAACGCCACATATGTCTGTGAGTGTGTGTGTGTGTGTGTGTGTGTGTCTGTGAGTGTGTGTGTGTGTGTCTGTGAGTGTGTGTGTGTATGTCTGTGAGTGTGTGTGTGTGTGTGTGTGTGTGTGTGTGTGTCTGTGCGTCTGTGAGTGTGTGTGTGTGTGTGTATGTCTGTGAGTGTGTGTGTGTGTGTGTGTATGTGTGTGTATGTATGTCTGTGACTGTGTGTGTGTATGTATGTCTGTGAGTGTGTGTGTGTGTATGTCTGTGAGTGTGTATGTCTGTGAGTGTGTGTGTATGTGTGAGTGTGTGTGTATGTGTGTGTGTGTGTGTATGTCTGTGAGTGTGTGTGTGTGTACGTCTGTGAGTGTGTGTATGTGAGTGTGTCTGTATGTCTGTGAGTGTGAGTGTGTGTCTGTGTGTATGTCTGTGTGTGTGTGTATGTGTGAGTGTGTGTGTATGTGTGTGTGTGTGTGTATGTGTGTGTATGTCTGTGAGTGTGTGTGTGTGTACGTCTGTGAGTGTGTGTATGTGAGTGTGTCTGTATGTCTGTGAGTGTGAGTGTGTGTCTGTGTGTATGTCTGTGTGTGTGTGTATCTGTGTGTGTGTATGTGTGTGTGTATGTCTGTGTGTGTGTGTGTATGTCTGTGAGTGTGTGTGTGTCTCTGTGAGTGTGTGTGTGCGTGTGTGTATGTCTGTGAGTGTGTGTGTGTGTCTGTGTGTGTCTGTGAGTGTGTGTGTGTCTGTGTATGTCTGTGAGTGTGTGTGTGTGTGTGAGTGTATATGTCTGTGAGTGTGTGTGTGTATGTCTGTGAGTGTGTGTGTGTATGTCTGCGAGTGTGTGTGTGTGTATGTCTGTGAGTGTGTGTGTGTGTGTGTATGTCTGTGAGTGTGTGTGTGTATGTCTGTGAGTGTGTGTGTGTGTGTGTGTGTGTGTATGTCTGTGAGTGTGTGTGTGTCTGTGTATGTCTGTGAGTGTGTGTGTGTGTCCCACACCATCTGGGGCACCCGTCCCGTGGCTCGCCTCAAAAAAGTTCCCCGTCCCGGCAGTGAATCCTCACCTGAAGATCTTTTCTGCAGCACTTAGTGGTGATTGGCTCCCTGTAAACACGGCATTCACGCTGTAAAACTGATACCTCTATATCTTAAGTAACAGTAACTGTAAAACTTAAAAATCAAGTAAATCATATTACATAAACTAATATTCACACTAATAAATGAATACACCATAGGATGTTACTCACTCCTGTTACCTATTACTCAGTCCTGTTATGGTTTATATGAGTAACAGGACTGAAGGTAACAGGACTGAGTTTTTAGCGTAGAATTAGCAAATACATGAAATATAGCCACGTGGCATACATGCTAATAGCCTGAGGATACTGAGCAAATTCTAGTGATTTACCGAAAATGTGTATATTTAAAATAAACAAGTAAGATCTAAAAAATATTGTAGGTAACAGGACAGTACGTTGAGATTGACCCTCTCAGACATAGCTGCAATATCATCAAATATACAGAAACGAAAATGAGAGGACTTTCTTTTGGTCTTCCCGTCGCCTTCAGGAGATTCAAATGACGCAACTTCCTGTTGAAAATGTGTCTTGTGGAATGTTCCCAGTTTTTCAAGGAGGGCAACGTGTCCGGGTAACAGGACTGAGTGAAAACCCGGGGACACGACAAAAATGTGTATTTTATCTAAAATGTTATGGATTTCTCATGAAAAAAACAAACAAACAAACATTTTAAATCATAGATTGGATATAAACTCACAGAACAATGGGGGGGGATAAGATTTCTGAAGGACTTTAATCATTATATTTCAATGTAAAGTATAGAGATAGAGAGTGGGGATTGTGAATGGGGGAAAATGCTATTTTTTAGTGTTCTAGGTAGTTTTTTTTATTAATGTTTTTAATTATATATTTTAAATTTGCAGTTAGCTTAATGTGCAGGACACTTTGTTCAATAATAAAATGTATTTTAGAGTTAATTGTCATGCATGTTTATACATATAATGTTCTGGGGACTGAAATGTCACCCATTCGGTGGGAAGGCTCAAATCTGGAAAAGTGGCGTTTGCGCTTGTATTTTGATGAGGTAAAATGATGGTGCTGATGGCGGCCATGTTGAAATTCTCCTACTGTCACTGCCTTCACACACACATACGTTCACATTCACTCTCTGTCTCTCTCTCTCACTCTCTCACGCACGCACGCACGAGAGAGACAAACAGACACTCTGCTTTCATTTCGACAGATGTTGTGGAGGATAAAATGTCCAGCTACTCGCGGGTTATCCATCACGCTACGAGTATCCTGTGCAGCCATAAAGGCTCCATGGACCTGGCTCAGCTCCACAGGAAGGTCTACCAGCGGTTTGATATCACTGACGAGCACTTTTGGTACATACTGAAAAAATGTCCGAGATTCGCGGTGGTCCGGAACAAACTGGGTGCAGAAAAGGGCGAGGCGGATTATATCGTAGTGGCCAAAACATCTCTGCGCCTGTGTAAAAGTTACGCCAAGCAGGACTGTTTCGGCTGCCAGGACCTGCATCTGTGCAAATATTTCGTTTACGGAAACTGCCGCTATGGTAAAGGAAGGTAAGGAGTGTGTCCTGCTACAGGAGGTGAAAACAAAACCCTGGCTTGTGCATTGCTGTTTTTCTTTTCACATATCCATACACCTTACAAGGCCAGGTTGAAGTGCTTGGACCCCTTGGAGCAATTCGATTTAGAGCTGCAACCACTGGCTCCCATCAAATATTACTGTTTAGAGAGTTACATGGTTGATTTAGACAGACAAGGGCTTATTTGACAGGACGTGTTACCAGTTTGTTGGAATTAATGGGGATTTTATTCGTATTTCGGAGCATAATAAACAGCACTGTGGTGGCCCACAAGTTCCTCTTTTAGGCCCCTTATTGTTCTCCCTTTATGGACAACACCCTCCAGATGTACCCCTGTTTTCCGGCTCTTCAGTATGAAAACGTTTATTTGTCCAGGCCTCTTGATGAACAAACACACAAATAAATGTTCCACACTAGTTTTCCTTACAAATTTATTTAAGGTATGTAACCAGAATTAGTGGTTAGCACCTCCGGGGTTGGGGGTTCGAACCTCGTCTCCGGCCTGTGTGCGCCGACTTTGCATGTTCTCCTTGCGCTTCTGGGGTTTCCTCTGGGTACTCGGGTTTCCTCCCCCAGTCCAAAGAAATGTGTTGTAGGCCGATTGGCATTTCCAAATTGTCCGTGGTGTGTGAATGTGTGTGTGATCGTGCACTGCGATGGGTTGGCTTCACGTGCATGGTGTCCCCCCGACTTGTGCCACGAGTGCCCTGGGATAGGCTCCAGGCTCCCCGTGACCCTGTGAAGCATAAGCGGTATGGAAAATGGATGGATAACCAGAATTTAAGGACCGATTATGTACATTCAAACTTTAAATGCTAATTAGAGATACACTACATTCACCTGTCCAGGGACAATGTACAGTTCCCCATACGTCAATCCTGAATTTGTTTAACCAAATTTAATTGGATACCATCCGCTACTATGAGATCAACCAGTTGACCGATCGATTTAATCCTACATATGCTTTTATTTAGCGTACCCACCCTGAAATCAATTCCTGGCTACATCACTGCCTTGACGGCTCTTTCCACTTAGAGCTCCACGGTAGTCCACTTCTCCGCCTCCACTCACCTTTTGAATGTAAATGGGCAGCAATGCATAACCTTCTGTAATCTATTGTTATGCCTTTGTGTTGGCTGACCTCGTATAAGAAACTACGCATTGTGGGATAATAAGAAGTGCTTTTAAGGAGCGCTCTTCTAATTAAATAAATGCTTGGGCATATGAACTGGAGCTGGAGCACCTGTAACTTATGTGTCTCGTCCACATAGTTAAATATATTCATCTTTTGCACTACATAAGGCATCATCTATTCCAGGTATTTTACATGCTGAATAAGGAATATGGAGTTGTTACCTTTTGAGGAAGTATACCACGTTTCTGTTTACCTGTTTTGTGTTGCATGTAGTTTGGCATCTGGCTTCATTTGCCCCTTTTTGGATATTACAGATGAATACAGGAAAAAAAAAAAATTCATGTGCTCGTTCTAATATATTATTGTTTCTATAGTAGTGTACACAGGAGTTTGTTTGGCGTACATGCCACATCAACAGAATAATTAAATAAAAAAAAAAAAAAAAGTGTGTAATTGTTGATATGGTGTGTTTTGTTTTGACACTTTGTAACAGTCAGAGGTAAAGTTGTAAATTTAAATGTTCCACCACAGGGCAGTGTTTAGTGCAGAGGGCTTTCTGGTTTCTTTGTAAAATGACAAGCTGCATTTTTGTCTTATCTTGACGAGAGAGAGAGAAAAAAAGAGAGGTTAGTGAGGGAAAGACTGTTATAGCTGCTGTAACATAAGTGATACATTTTTTGTGGGTGTTTTACAGCATTAAATGTAAAATAATAATTAAATTGGAATCATTGGCAAATCGCAGTTGGAAAAGAGCAATAAAATACTTCAGGAGTCTTGTAGGAAAATTCCACTTGGTCATTTTCCTGTAACCACACACTCCATTGTGTTTTATTCCTGTCAAATTTTATATATGTGTGTGTGTATGTATGTGTGTGTGTGTGTACAAGTACTTATCTTATTTGACAGACCGTTTCCTGTTGTTAGACTAAATTGAGATACTTTAAGGCTACGTCCACATTAATCCAGAAAGATCTGAAGACTGCATTTTCGTTTTAAAAACGCTCTCCTTCTACACTGGCGTTTTCAGACGTTTTCCGAAAATTGTTCGTCCACACTGAAACGCCTGAAAACGTTCACGTCCCTATACTGCGCATGCGTAAAAACGTAACCAGCTTCGGCCTGCGTCATTTCCGTCAGGCGTTTATTTAACAATGCAATCTGGAGGTTGTACAAAGTGGCATTAATCTTTAACAAAGCTATCAAACTGGACAGCAGGTGCAGCAACTGCAGTACAACATTGTCCAGCATCTTGTTTGTTTCGAGTTGAATGGGTCACATGACTAAAAATATGTCATCTCCGTTTTCTCAGTCCACATTACAGTGGCGAAAGGGCGTTTTTAAATTTATCCAGTTAGGAGAGCGTTTTCGAAAAGCTCCGTTTTTGCTGGACGAAACATGGAGAGCCAAACACGGAGAAAAAGATGCGTTTTCAAATTTATCCGGATTAATGTGTTTTATTTATATATATATATATATATATATATATATATATATAATGTGTGTGTATATGTGTGTGTGTGTGTATATATATATATATATATATATATATATATATATATATATATATATATATATATATATATATATATATACACACACACATATATATATATACATATATATACATACATGTACACACACATATATATATGTATGTATGTATGTATGTATGTATAATTTAAATTTTGCATAGTGTTTACGGATGTCATAAGGATGTATAATTGACATAATTGTGTGTGTGTGTGTGTGTGTGTGTGTGTGTGGCACACTTGACATTTAGGAAGGAATGTAAGTTCTCCCATAACATTCAGTCTGAGCATAACTTTCCCCTGCTCCGTGAGTGCACTCTTCACGAGCTTCATGAGGAAGACCTCTTCCTCCTCCTGCTACAGAACGACCCTGCACTACTACCTGAGGTGAAGGCTGACACACCATTCAAAACAAACATGCACACACACAAGCACCCACCCACAAACGCACACATACAGTGGCCACTTTGATCTTCTCTTCTGCCACAGTCTGTGCAACCAGATTTGAGTAATTTTGTTTTGACATCACTCTTCTTCGTCACCGTCATGTTGCATCAGTGTTGCACTCAGAAGGCAAATGACTCACTGAAGCATGACTGGATCTCTGTACAAGATGCACATTTGTACTTAAAACCGAACGAATGAGTGCTTTTAAACGACACCATCGTCCGTGTCTCAGATACTGCTTATACAGTTGAGTGCGAAAGTTTGCATACCCTCAAGGCAAAATGAAGAAGTGACTGTTTTAGGTTTCAGAGATACTCCTTTATTATCACAGGTAATGAACTGGTAGAAATGAGATATTAATAGTGAAAAGAATCAACGATATCACAACGGGTTATATGAAGTGATATTCTTGTGTGAACTCCTTTTGCCTTTATAACTGCCTCCAATTTCATTTATATCTTTTTGGATCATTTCATTTGTAATATTCACGCTGTTGAATTCTTGATTCTGATTGGTCAGAAGGTGTTGATTGATTAATTTTCTATAACAGCACCTGTAGTTATAACAGTAGTGATCACCAATTCACTTTGGTTTTTCTATACATTTTACCTTGTGTTTAATTTTTTACCATGTTTGAAATATTTTTAGATTATAAATTACAAGAAGTTTTTAATCCTTTCAAAAGTGGACGCATGCAAATGTTTGCTCTCGGCTGTATTTGCTGTTTATCCAAATTCAAACCCCTGCCGTGTGCAGAATATAAACTACTGAGTGCAGCACCGATACTAAAACAGATAGTAATACACTTTAGGTTGCATGTGATTGTGTATGAAGGAATTTAGCCACACTTAGGAGGCGGCTCACCTGAATGTGTTGCTTTTACACTGGCTAAATATTTCCACATCAGATTCTCCCCAAGTGTGAAAGTCAATTGCTAATATTTGCTGTGCATTTCTGTGTGTGTATATGACTCATCCTTGGCCATTATTTAAGCTTCATTTCAAGATGAGCTATTTCTGCGTTCTAGGTACCGCTCCCTGCTGTTCGAAACGCCTCTCTCAGTGCTCTGAAATGAGACGCGGTTTTCAGAAAAGGATAAAATACAGCCGTATTTTAACAGGAGGTGCACTTTGACGCACAGGTGTAGATTGTAACCGATTGCCACTGTTTAAGTATAAAGACAGCAAGTTACCCTGCTGAATTTAAAAAAAACAAAAAAAAACACAAACAAAAAAAAAAAAAACAGGTTCCAGTTCTTATTGCATCAAGCGACAGATTAGTGTGACTTAAATAGAAGTAAAACACACGTTTAAAAAAAAAAAAAAAAAAAAAAAAATGAAGGAAAATAAAACCAAAAGAAGGAAGGTGTGTCCGCTTGGATGAAGAGTTGCAGATGAACGGATTTTGGTGGATATTTCAAAGTGAAGGAGCCTCACCCTGTACAATGTGTGGGAGATGACATACGACGCATTTAAAAAAAAAAAAAAAAAAAAAAAAAAAAAAAAAAGAAAGGAAAAAAAAAAGCACAAAAAAAAAAAAAAAAAAAAAAAAAAAAAACCGGTTGAAAATATTGGAGATGAAAGACCTGTAAGTCTTGAGGTAAAGTAGAGGTTTGGAAAAGAACTCTTAAAAATTTGTAAGCATTGTGGTGTAAATAGTAATTGATTCTCTTTAGCGTTTTCAATGTGTGTTTGTGTGAATGTGCATGCATGTGTGCCAGTACTTCCTCTTTCCAGTTCTGTTCTGCCGTTTCGTCACCTGACGCCGCCGTGCTTTGTCCGTGTGCAGGTGTGCTCCCACTACAATAAGGGTTCGGGACTATTCGGGTCCTGCACCTTTAAGGAAAACTGCACTAAAGTGCACATGTGCCAGCACTTCGTGCAGGGCGACTGCATCTTCGGTACCAAGTGCAAGCGGCTTCACCGCGTAGACGAGTACAGCCGCAGGATGCTGGAGGAGCGCGGCCTCGGCAATGACATCATCCAGGACCTGCCCTACCTCTACCAGAACGTTTACCACCTGAGCGCCAGTGCTGCAGATGCAGGTGGGTGTGGAGATTCGGAACGCCGAGCTCGTGGTTTTGTTGCACATGAATACAAATAGTGTTGGTTATTAGTGCGAGTGCGAGTACAGCAAATTGATGGCAGCATTTAACACTATTAATCATGATATTTTAATGGACTGTTAGATAGAAAAGATGTCTGCTTTAGATGTAAACATGACATGACAAACTAGTTAGTTAGTATGGAATTCAATTTGTGCCAACGTTACTTTTCAAGAAACGAACAAAAATATACAACGTGAGGGAAGAAAAACACTCTGAAACTCACTGAAACTGAAACCAGTGAACTCCGTGGCAAAAACTTAACATGGTCTTCAAATAAACAGCATTCTTTGTTTACAGTTTTCTAAACTTTGTTTTCGCTAATCATGGTTTATGAACACGCTGGCAGAGTTTTCATCTACGCTCATCAAGTTTACGTTCGCCATTCTGGCGCAAATCTCTTGTGTGGGCGGGGCTTAACAGCGATTTCCTCTCATCGGCTAGAGAGATTTGGTTCGACAGCTCCCTCACCAGGAAGTAGGGACTTCAGTGTTGTGAATTTTGGAGAGCGTTCCGGATGTGGTTCTCTGTATAGTTATAGGGTTTGTAGTTTGTAGTGGATATTACAGACTTAATTACTCAGTATATTAGTTTATAATTAATATTTGCGGTTTGAGTATGACTTTTTTTTTGTTTTGTTTTTTTAAGAGGAGCTCTCAGGAGCGGCATCATCGTCATGTCGCTGTCGATCCAAATCTCACTAGCCAATGAGAGTAAATTGCTGTTAAGCCCCGCCCACACAAGAGAGTTGTGCCAGAATGGTAAACATTAAACGTGCAGAGCGTAAACGAAAGCTTTGAAAGCGTAAATGAATTCTCTGGCAGCTCTTTCATAAACCATGATTAGCGAAAACGAAGCTTAGAAACTCTTAATAAAGACTGCTGTTTATTTGATTGTGTTCAAATTTTGCCACCGAGTTCAGTTTCAGAGTGTTTTTCTTCTTTATTATCGTATATTTTTGTTTGTTTCTTGAAAAATTACGTTCAATACTTTCGGCACATTTTAATGAAGATTACTAAAAGAGCCTTGAAAATGAAATATGGTATTTACTGTATCTCCCACACGGTTCGAGTTTTTTAGGTCTCTCTTTATATACAGCCCACTGGACATTTCATTCAACTTTCAGACTTGACAACCTTTATGCGTTTTTCATAAGAGCTCCAGATTTTATTATAGCACTACACTGGTACGAGTTATTACTAAAAAATGCGTAAAAGTGTCTTGAGTGGGCAAAAGTGTTCGTCCTGTCGTCAAGAGATCACGAGTTCGAATCTCGATGAAGCCGAGGGAGCAAAATTGGCCGTGCTGTCTGGGTGGGAGGGATGATATCATCTCTCTCACCTGTAAATCAGAGCGACACTAGCTGTGAGCGTATGCAGATAGAGTGTGTTGTGCTGCACGAGCATGTACGCAGCATGAGCAGCAATTTGAAAATATTTGCACGTGCATGTGTTATCTTTCACCCTAACTGGCTGGTAGCTGTCATGTGATAGGTGGGTGGGAATTGGCAGGTGACCACATTTGGGGCAAAATGGATTTTGACCAAAATGAAAATTAGATAATTAATTAGACCTTGTGAACTAGACCTGTGTGTGTGTGTGTGTGTGTTTTTTTTTTTTTTTTTTTTTTTTTTTTTTTTTTTTTCCCAGAGAGGATTTCTGAGCCAGTAAGCAGAGCCTTAGAACTGGTAGAAGAGAAGAATGAAATTTGTCTCCACTTCATCAGAAGAAACTGCAGATTTCAGGGTCTGTCTGAGACTTTTACGCTTTCAGTCTGATTCTTCAGTCCGCATTTTCTTTCTTTCTGTTTGCTTCCCCCTTTTTTTATCCTCTAGCCTTGTTTTGGTTTTGTGTTGTAAGAAGATACTTGGCCGATCTGTGTTTAGAGCAGTGCAAACTGGTGCATTTTAATCTGCCGTATAAATGGGAGGTGAATGAGGGGAACGGATGGAGGGATCTGCGAGGGATGGAGGAGATTGAGCGAGCCTTCTGCGACCCCAAGAACATATTCGGGTCAGTGAACACACACAAAAATACACAAACTCTATTGTTTTTAATGGTAATTTACACTTGTTTTCTGATCTTCCCTCGTCTTCTGCTCGCTGGTCCAGTCCAGGCTCGAAGCCAGTGGATTTTCAGACGATGACCAGGTCTGGACATCCAGTGCGCCGTCTCTCCACAGTCTCGTCCATCACCAAGCCCTCACACTATGTCCTGACCACACGGTGGTTGTGGTACTACAAGGGAGACCATGATAACTGGATCGAGTATGGCAGGCCGGTGAGAGACGACCGCAAGTTTAACAAAGCTGTAGTGTCCTGCTGTGTGCTTATGATTGTGTGTGTGTGTGTGTCTGTGTGTCTTTGTCAGGACGATAAGCACCGTGTGACATCTGTAAAGTCCAGTGATCTGGAGGAAGCGTTTCTGACGGACAGCAAAGCTGAGGTCACAGTTATAAAGGGCAACAGACAGTACTATATCAGTTTCCAAGGTAACCACACATTTAAGAAAAAAAAAAACACCTACAATTGTTTTGTGTGCAGATGGTAATCAAAATACCAACAACTTAGCACCATTTCATATGCCTGATTTATTCATTTTAAAGCATATCATTCAGTAATTACAGTGAGACTAATAGGAAAAGGATGTAGTAATGTGAGTCCGGACCCACAGCCGGATCCTGAGAGTGTAAGAGCTTAAGTATTTAATGAAAATTATTATGTTCTCGATTTATTTGTATGTTATGGCCACATCATAATGTGTAGGTGTTTCCACAGACATTTCCTTCTTATTTGATTTCACCACCACCAAAAAAAAAAAAGATGCAACAGCAGAAATACAAGCAAATAATTATTCCGTTTTGGATCAGATTAAGGGTGGGTCATGTCCCAAAGCAAAGCAAGTCCAGCAAAAAATTAAAGAAAACAAAAAACAAAGTTAATACAATACAGAACAGGGTCAAACCAGAAGACGGTCCTCTTCTACAGCATCCTAGGATAGCTAATTCCAGAAATTGCACCTTAATGAGTGCTAAAGGTGCATGCCTAGTGCATGATTGCAGTATTAATATCTTAATACATTTATTGTAATAATGAAGGCTCAATTCTTCAGAAAAAATCCTCCAGGTCCTGCACATTCTTTGCTTTTCCAGCATCTTCTGCTTAATTGACCCCTTTCCATCAGTGGCTATATGATGTTGAGATCCATCTTTTCACACTGAGGACAACTGAGGGAATCGTACACAACTATTACAAAAGGTGCAAACATTCACTGATTCTCAAGAAGGCAACACGATACATTAAGAACCAGGGGGGTGTAAACTTTTGAACAGGATGATCGGTGTAAATTGTTATTGTTTTGTTTAAAGATCTTTTTTCATTTAGTACTGCCCTTCAGAAGCTACATAAGATTTATTTGTGTTTCCCAGAAGACAAAATAATAATTTACACTGATCATCCTGTAATGTAGTGGGTTTTCTTTCTTGAGAATCAGTGAATGTTTGCACCTTTATAAGTGGAATAAAACACTTCAGGACATGCTGTTATAGGAAGATAATCCGCTTCACGGCGATAACAGTGATTCAGGCCACATTACACCATACTGTCGCTGATTAATTTACTATAACTGCACGCCTCCAAGTGTTTTATCTCTTGCATATTTCTGACAGTTAAAAGATTTTTGAAACACATAAGGAAACTCTCATGATGTTTATACCGGGGCTGTAAAATGCCGTAATTAATTCACAGTCAGGACTGATTACAGTTTGCTATGAATTTAAATGAAATTGGGTGTCGAAGCTGTTGGGCCGGCCCGCTCTTATTGACGTTAATATCTCTGTGTTGCAGATATGTACCAGAGAAACCCCAAACACAACACCAAGAGGAAAGTACGCCGGCGGCCATGCTTCGTTTCCATCAGCGAGGTGGAAAGCCAAATAGCGTAGTGAAATACACACACAAGCGCACACATAGATGTGCGTATACCCACTGATATAATTCTGTACAGCACTGAGCGACATGTTTATATAATGACTTTATCATGAGCCATGAGGGAAGTCGTAATGAAGTGTAACCATCATGTTATCACTGTTTAGGTTGCGGTAGCACTGTACCAAAATACTATATGGCCAAAAGGGTAGTATGTTAGGATTTATATGTTACATTAAAAAAAAAAACACACACACACACATTTTAACACCATCTTAATGGTGTACGGGTTAAACCAAACGTTTTTCAGTCCCTGCCCAGTTACAGGTCTGAATCATTTTGTTACCAATGAATATAAATAGTTAGATTTATCAGAATATGACAATTAAGGGATCCTGAGTGGTGCAACAGAAAGTATGTCTGTATATGAAAAGTATGCCATTGAGATCGTGAGTTCGAAGCCATCTGTGCCCTCGAGCCAAAGGAGCAAAGTTGTGCTGTTTGGGCGGGAGGGATGGCATAATACTCTTCCCTGTCAATCACAGTGACGTTGGCCAATAGTGGCCATCATTGAGCTCATGTATGTTGAAGAGGGCCGATTGCACTTAGCCCTGACTCAACATGAGCAGCAGTTGGCTGGCTTCACGTGTCTTGGTGGAAGCAAGTTTTAGCCTTCACCCTCTCCGATTGGTAGCTGTCTTGCGATAAGTAATATGGGGGATGGGGGGGGAGGGATGTCACAGGTCACATTGCGATGTTTGCAGAATGAACTACAATTACACTGCTGAAATAGTTTCTGCCTTGTTTTCTAACCATGTGTTGGGCTATTTTTATTAAACAATATTTCATTCTCTATAGTCTGTAACCATAAACAATAAAGTTTTCCTGCCATCTTTGACACTCTTTTATGATCTTAACATTTGTCATCCATTATGCAAACATCTGGGGCAACATTGTCACTCCTCTTTAATTATGTATTCTGATTCGTTATTTAGTTCACGTGCACCATTAGGTGGCGTTGGTGCAGAGGCTGAAGAAAGTAGATTAAGATGATAGAAATGTACATGTGCTGATATTAAAAAGTGGAATCTGTGTTCATGCTGAATTGTGAAGATTTGTAGTCTGAGATGTATTTGGTTTATTCTTGTAGTAGTGAGGACAATGTAATGTAATGTAATGTACTGTAGTGTGTGTGTGTGTGTGTGTGTGTGTGTGTGTGTGAAATCACATAGCCGAGGTGAAACATGATGTTCTGTTTGAGACACTTAAATATTAAATATTAAATCAGCACTGATGAATACAGACTCACGACTTTTATTATTCAGTTCAATTCATTTTATTGTGTAGTGATTTCATGTATAAGACATTGTCACAAAGCTCACAAAATTTACAGCAATCCAGATGCAGATCTAGATCTTTAACGAGCAAACCAGAGGTGACGGTGACAAAGAAACCCTCCCCAAGACGACACGAGGAAGAAACCTGACTCCAAAGGGGACCCGTCCTCTTTTGAGTGACGCCAGATAGTGGAATTATAGATCATTACCGTATAGAGGTGTAGAAGAGTAAAGACAAACAGTACTAAGTGTGTTACAGGATGTTCAGTATGAGCAGATTTGAAGAAGAGTCCTGGGAGGAGCACTGGACAGTCTTTATGATTACAGCATCAGTTTTAAGGTACAAATTTACAGTATCCAGGTGAGATTATCCACTGAAGTAAGGGTGAGAGTTGGGCAATTTTGGAAGTACAAATCTTTTTAGGGTTTTTATTTTTACTTTATATTGCAGACTTTAAAAAAGTGTCATTTAAACCGTTATTTTTATGACCGTGTTAACAGCACTTTGTTAGCTAACCTAAATATTATGAGATATATCATATATCATGAAAGTATTGTGATGTTTTTTTTTTTTCCATATCAGACCCCTACATTAAATTATTACTTGTGGTAGCGGTTGCTTCTCACTCTCACGTTCAGTTATCACTTTATCCTGGTCAGGGTCATGGTAGATTCGGTGCCTATCCCAGTAACACTGGGCATGAGGCAGGAATACACCCTGAATGGTATGCCAGTCCATCACAGGGCACCCCGCACACACACATTCACACACTCATTTACACCTAGGAGCAATTTATTTTACTCGATTCATCTAATACCATGTTTTGGGAGATGGGAGGAAACCGAGGAACCTGGAGGAAACCTGTGGTTGCTTCTTAGAATGCTAAATAACTAATCTTAGCTCTTTGCATCGGACATGCTTACACCAACAATGACAGTTTCTTTGAAAGAGATGATACCCCAAACGAAATGTTTGTGTCACGTTGTGGTATACTTCAGGACCAGAGCTGGGAACCTTTGCTGTAGAGGAAACTAGACAGTATTTAAAACTGTTTGTGTTATCCAAGTCAGAGAATGGTGGTGCAGTGGCACATTGGATAGTGTTGCTGCCTCACATTTCCAGGGTCTTCAGTTCCCGAGGTCAGGTTATTGTCTGTGTGGAGTTTCTGGGCATGTTGTCCATGTGGGTTTCCTTTTGGGTTCTCCGTTTTCCTCCAGAAACATGCCAGTAGGTGGTTTGGCAAAGATAAATTGACTCTAGATATGAATGAGTGTGTGAATGTGTGTGTGTGGTGCCCCATGATGGGCTAGCGTCCCATTCAGGGTATATTCATACCTCAAGCTTAGGGTTCCCGGGATGGGCTCCGGATCCACCACAACCCTGACCAGGATAAAGCCTTTACTGAAAGTCACGCTTTTTAAAAGTCTGAAAGGTTCTCAAACTCCTTCAAAACATTCAAGAATCATATATGATTGCAGAACAGATTTATTTTATGAAAATAATAATAATAACAACTATGCTACTACTACTGCTGCTACATTTGGCAGTCGTCCTTATCCAAAGTGACTTACATTTCTTTCTTTTTATACAACTGAGCAGTTGAGGGTTAAGGGGCCAGCAATGGCAGCTTGGTGGTGCTGGGGTCTGAACTCACAACCATCGATAGTCCAATGTCTTAACCACTGAGCTACCACTGCCCACTACTGTTACTACTGTACCTAAAAACTGTTACTACTACTACTATTACTGCTATTGCTGCTGCTGCTACTACTACTGTAACAGATTAAGTTGTGAGTTGAAGTTAAGGCT
Source organism: Cranoglanis bouderius (assembly GCA_023630585.1). Classification (NCBI taxonomy): domain Eukaryota; kingdom Metazoa; phylum Chordata; class Actinopteri; order Siluriformes; family Cranoglanididae; genus Cranoglanis; species Cranoglanis bouderius. The sequence continues at coordinate 26,767,052 of CM042538.1, forward strand.
ATAGGGATGTGTCATTTATGTGTGTGTAATACATTCTTTCCCTTTGGGGTTTGCCGTAGGCAAGAGAGGGATGTTGGTCCCTGCTGGCCATGAGGGTGATTTTGGGAGTGTGGACAGTGCATGGAACATCGCTGGGTCTCGTTTCATTATTTTATTATCCAAAAGTGTTTAGGCAAACCTGATGCTGAAGCTCAGTTACACTACTGCTACTACTACTACTGCTACTCCTATCACTGCTACTGCTACTACTACTACTACTGCTACTGTTACTACTACTACTACTGCTACTCCTATCACTGCTACTGCTACTACTACTACTACTGTTACTGCTACTCCTATCACTGCTACTGCTACTACTACTACTACTGCTACTGTTACTACTACTACTACTGCTACTCCTATCATTGCTACTGCTACTACTACTACTGCTGCTGCTACTGCTACTACTACTGCTACTGTTACTCCTATCACTGCTACTGCTACTACTACTACTGCTACTGTTACTGCTACTACAGTTAGTTAAAGCAGTCACTGAAGAATGAATGAATGAAAAACTATAACAATAGTTAGTAGTAATTGAGTTCTATAATCTATAACTGAGTTCCTCGGACCCCACTTCTTAAACCCTGGTTCTGGGTTATCTGGACTACTCGAAGAAACAAACAAGTGTGCTCTCTAGCAGCTCCACACGCATGTAACCGGTTTTTGACTGACGCTCCTGAGAGCCAATCAGAGCAGCGCTCTATTCTCTACCCGTTAATGAACAGGGTAAAAGGGGCGGGGCCAGGCACCCAGTCGGTGGAATATGTGTACGGAGGCGACGTTTCTCCGATTTCCCTGGATCGCGTGCTGAAATGGACCGGACCGGGTCGCTTGCGTCCTTTCTCAGGGTTCATGTGTTTGTGTGAAGCGGCGGGTGAAGCGCGCGCACCTGCCTTACAGCCTGCTTATCTCGGACACAACGGGAATAACGGAGAGGGTGAATTGACCGGGAGAGCGCCGCTATAACGGATCGGATATTTTGTAGGTTACGTTTACGGTCCCGTTTTTGGAGAGCCTGGGAGGGAACCGTGTGGAGACCAGGAGGTGTGTGTGTGTGTGTGTGTGTAAGTGAGTGAGTGAGTGAATGAGTGTGTGATGAGGGGTGTGTGATGATGATGATGATGATGATGATGATGGTGGTGGTGGTGGTGATGATGCTGAGCCTGGCCCTGTGCTGCATCTCCAAATGACAGGTAACGGAAATGCCATTGCTGGCCTGTTCATTTCTACATCTCATTATCTTCATGAACATTATTAACAGTGTATGCATGGTGCTGGAGGATAATATATTAGAGAAAAAGCGTCTTTGGTCCACAGTGTGTCATCTGTATGCGGGTCGGTACACCTCCTCTCCGCCCTTCTCTCTCTCTCTCTCTCTCTCTCTCTCTCTCTCTCTCTCTCTCTCTCTCTCTCTCTGTCTCGTGATGTTGTGCATCTGATCGAAATTCACATAGGTGTCTAACCTCTAGGCCTTACCAGCGCCATTTTTCATACAAGTCTAGTCAATATTTCTGTAATAAGGCTATTGCATTTATCCTGAATGAAAAGACTGTAACATAGGTTCCACTCCTGAAGTAAGCTTTCAACCACTACATCTCAAATCACATATCTGGAAGGTCTGTTACTCCTAATGAATCATTCCTATAAATCCTATAGATTTAAATCATCATTCTAGCATTGTAGGAATTTCAACCAAATCCCTTGAGTATCAGGAACGATAGAGTAACTGTGAAGATAATAGAGTAACATCAATATGTGCACCAATCACCTGTTCTACAAATGCAGCCTTGCTCCATACATACACACAAGTGACAAATTAAAGGGGAAAAAAAATAATAAACACCATAAACGTCTTAGTTTTATGAGATAAGCTCCAGGCTCCCCTGCAACCCTGTGTAGGATAAGCGGTATGGAAAATGGATAGATGGATGGATGGATGGATGTCTTAGGTGCTGGGTCACCACTAGCAGCCAGAACAAGCTTCAATTTGAAGTCTCTGGAGCAATGATGAACACCAAAGGATATTTCCTCATTTGGTGTTTTGAAGATGGTGGTAAACCGCGCTGTCTAAAAGACATCACTTGAAAATCTCCCATAGGTCTTCAACTGGGTTGAGATCTGGTGACTGTGAAGGCCATAGCATATGTTTCACATCAGTTTTATCCTCATCACACCATTATGGATGTGGGTGGAGTCACCCTGGGTGGAAAGACCACGCCCATCATTATAGAAATGTTTCATTACAAGATAAAAGGTCATCTTTGTCTTGATCTGCTTGACTTTCTCTAAAGGTACAAGTGGAGGCAAACACAATGCCATGCCAGCAAAATAAATAAATGCCCCCTGTAGCATAACAGAGCAATTATTTCCTATAGTATTTTATTTGCCATAGGCAATGGATGGATGGATTTGTCACCTGTTTATAATTAAATGGTGCCAGTTCTAAGTGTGTTCATGGCCCTCCCTAAAACCTGGACACTATGTTTCTATCACTATGTTCATAGTATAGATGCACCAGTCCCATTTTTTGCATTTACGCTCCAATATAAATCTCAGATTTATGCACTAATATCTGATCCTAATCCGATACTGACCTCCTCACAGAAGTAACCAGTTCGGGCTAGCTGTTAGCATCTGCTGGCAATTTACAGTATGCAATACATCACAGGCATGATAAAGAGGTACTTTAAGATTATTTGTTAGCACTATTGCCTCGCACCTCTGGGGTTGGGAGTTTGCATGTTCTCCCTGTGCTTCAGGGGTTTCCTCTGGGTACTGGGGGTACTGGGGGTTTCATCCCCCAGTACAAAGACATGGGTTGCAGGTTGATTGGCATTTCCAAATTGTCCGTAGTGTGTGAATGGGTGTGTGATTGTGCCCTGCAATGGGTTGGCACCCCATCTTGGGTGTCCCCCTCCTCGTGACCTGAGTTCCCTAGGACAGGCTTAAGGCTCCCCGTGACACTGTGTAGGAAAAGTGGTATGAAAAATGGATGGATGGATGGATGGATCGGACTGGAAAATAATTCAAATCCAATCTGATAGCTAGATAGATCCAATCTGTTTCAAGCCAATATTGGCCCCCTTAGTATGCACTAGGTATATGAAAACTTTATTCAGATTGAACAGGTAATGTATACAAACACAGATCTGAATAGGAGGTGCACTATTTGTTTTATTTTCTTTTAGAAAGCTTGCCAGACATGTTCACTGAGCATCTATGATTAGACGTGTGCACCGGGACTAAAAATACAGTCTCGCACACATCTCTAGTTGAGACCTATTGTGAACTGGAGTGATGTAGCTGAGGTTGAGGAACTGTCAGAGCCAGAATTCACACACCATGCTGACAATGCTGGTATTTCTCACTCTGGGTTTTATCCAGTGTTTCTGGGCGAATAGTGATAGGATTCATATATCCTTTTTAAATCTTCTGGTTTAGGCCACACCCACATAAGTATTTATTTAATTAGATTACAGACCCAGATATTTGTAGCACTAAACAGATACAGATACAGATAGTTGCATTGCATTACACACCTAGTATGCATCCCTAGACTACAGATTCATATTTTGAACTACTGTATAGGTTCATGAAAGGAGAATGGTCTGCATTAATTTTTTTCAGAGATGCCTGAAACTGGAAGGCAGTTACATGGGAAGATGGACGGCTTCCCTGGAGGAAACACATCAGGTTCGTGCATTATGTCGTAAAAGGCGAGCAGGATGGAGAAGTCAGAGGGAGAGAGCGCAGGTTTTAGGGCGGTGCCAGCGAAGGCTCGGCGTCTGATTGGATGCTGTGTGCTCCTTCTCTTGGCATTGATGCTTGTCTCCATAGCGACTACAAGCACACCTGTGTCAGGTATGTCTCTTGATGATGTCTGTACCCTGGTGTTATGTGGCCCAATCCATCACTGACAAATATGTTTCATTTTTTCTTATACATTTGTCCATTTAGTATGTGAATGTGTGTGTGATTGTGCCCCGTGATGGGTTGGCACCCCGTCCAGGGTGTCCCCTGCCTTGTGTCCCTGGGATAGACTCCAGGCTCCCCTGCGACCCTGTGTAGGATAAGTGGTGTGGAAAATGAATGGATGGATATATTTTTAAAATGGTAGCAAGCAAAAATTGGGTTGTAGCTTTAATGTGGTATCAAGGTTTGGCTTGGTGTGTTCCAAAGTGTGTTAGCCTTTTTCTTGGGATTGCCCGAAATCTGTCTCGTATGTACACTTTCATCCCTGAAGTGTGAACTGGGTCAGTCCTCTGTGTCAAATCCAGATACAGCAAAATAGCAACAACAAAAACTGGTTCATTGTAGGCGATTGGTTATTCCTCAATGTGCGAAAGACACAAGACAGACTAGAGTTTTGAAGAAAAAAAAATGGAGAGCCAAATGGAGAGTGTTTGGGTGTGTATGTATGCGAGTGTCTGACTAGAAAGTCAAAAAGAGTAAAAAAATAAATAAAATAAAAAAATCAGTATTGATGAAGTAATGAAGGGCATGTCTGAGCCTGAGGTTTGATGTCTAGTCCTCCTACTCTGTTTCTAAATAAGCATCATGAAGTGCTGGACTCTATAAAGGGGTTTTTTTTTGGGTAAGGAGAGCATGAGACTGCATGGAACACACACACACACACACACACACACACACACACACACACACACACACACACACACACACACACACACACACACACACACAGAGTTCTAAAGATGGTAGAGGAGAGTGCTAATAAAAGAGGCGACTGGGATGGTGATGGCTTTAGACCTGTGGCTATGTGAGGAGACGGACTCCTTAGTCTGTGTTTTTACTTTAGCAGTAGCATTAGGAGCAGATGAGTTGTTTAGGAAAATGTGAAAGTTGGCATGCAAAGACAGGAACATTTTGTATAAGATATTTTTGTAACAGGACTAAAAATACGCTTAACAAAATATGTACAACTTAGGCTGACGATATCGCTGATAAATAATTTAACCAGTTAATTGTTTTACTGTGCAAAAGTGTTTTAGGCAGGTGTGAAAAAATGCTGTAAAGTAAGAACGCTTTCAAAAATAGACTTGTTAATAGTTTATATTTATCAATTAACAAAATGCAAATTGAGTGAACAGAAGAAAAATCTACATCAAATCAATATTTGGTGTGACCCCCCCTTTGCCTTCAAAACAGCATCAATTCTTCTAGGTACACTTGCACAAAGTCAGGGATTTTGTAGGCATATAGTCAGGTGTATGATTAAACAATTACACCAAACAGGTGCTAATGATCATCAATTCAATATGTAGGTTCACAATCATTAATTGAAACAGAAACAGCTGTGTAGGAGGAATAAAACTGGGCGAGGAACAGCCAAACTCGGCTAACAAGGTGAGATTGCTGAAGACAGTTTACTGTCAAAAGTCATAGACCATGGCAAGACTGAGCACAGCAACAAGACAGAAGGTAGTTATACTGCATCAGCAAGGTTTCTCCCAGACAGAAATTTCAAGGCAGACAGGGGAATCCAGATGTGCTGTCTGGACCGTAGACATAGTGGTCGGCCAAGGAAACTTACTGCAGCAGATGAAAGACACATCAGGCTTACTTTCCTTCGCAATCGGAAGATGTCCAGCAGTGCCATCAGCTCAGACCTGGCAGAAACCGGTGGGACCCTGGTACACCCATCTACTGTCCGGAGAAAGAAGTGGTCTTCATGGAAGACTTGCAGCCAAAACGCTATACCTCCGACATGGAAACAAGGCCAAGCGACTCAACTATGCATGAAAACACAGGAACTGGGATGCAGGAAAAATGGCAGCAGGTGCTCTGGACTGAGGAGTCAAAATTTGACATATTTGGCTAGTTTCCTGCTAGCAGAAGGCAGTTTGTTTGCCAGAGGGCTGGAGTGCGGTACATGAATGAGTGTCTGCAGGCAACAGTGAAGCATGGTGGAGGTTCCTTGCAAGTTTGGGGCTGCATTTCTGCAAATGTAGTTGGGGATTTGGTCAGAATTTATGGTCTCCTCAATGCTGAGAAGTACAGGCAGATACTTATCCATCATGCAATACCATCAGGGAGGCATCTGATTGGCCACAAATTTATTCTGCAGCATGACAACGACCCCAAACATACAGCGAAAGTCTTTAAGAACCATCTTCAGCGTAAAGAAGAACAAGGAGTCCTGGAAGTGATGGTATGGCCCCCACAGAGCCCTGATCTCAACATCATCGAGTCTGTCTGGGATTACATGAAGAGAGAGAAGCAACTGAGGCTGCCTAAATCCACAGAAGAACTGTGGTTAGTTATCCAAGATGTTTGGGCCAACCTACCTGCCGAGTTCCTTCAAAAACTGCATGCGAGTGTACCTAGAGGAATTGATGAATTGATGCTGTTTTGAAGTCAAAGGGTGGTCACACCAAATATTGATCTGATATAGATTTTTCTTCTGTTCACTCACTTTGCATTTTGTTAATTGATAAATATAAACTATTAACATGTCTATTTTTCATATATATTTTTCACACCTGCCTAAAACTTTTGCACAGCAGTGTGTATATATTGTATAGTCCTGTGCAAAAGTTTTAGGCACATGTAAAGAAATGCTGTAGAGCAAAGATGCCTTCAAATTAATGAAATTAAATGTTTCTACATTTAAAAAAAAAATACCATAAAGAGCAGTAAACAGTAGTAAACGAAACAAAGTCAATATTTGGTGTGACAAAAAAATACCAATCAAAATAAAAATAGTAGTCTCCAGTACAATTAGTGCAGTTTTATAAGGAAATGATCTGGTAAGTTTTATTGAGCATCTTGCAGAACCAGACACAGTTCTTCTGGAGACTTTGACTTTCGCACTCGCTTCTTATTTTTGCAGCAAAACCCAGCAGCCTTCATTGTGTTTTTTTGTCTGAAAAGTGTCTCTTACGTAATATGCTGCTTTCTTTAATAATATGCAAACATTTTTCTGTAACATTTAATTTTGCGCTAGAAAACTAATGTTTGGGAATCGAAAATGTTTTTTGTACTGACTTGATAATGTAGAAGTCATAAAATAAAAAATCTATAAAGTTTGTACTAAAAAAAAAATAGGGTGCCTAAAACTTTTACACAGTACTGTGTATATATATATATATATATATATATATATATATATATATATATATATATATATATATATATATATATATATACAGTACTGTATACTAGAGATACAATATACCGTATACTAGATAGGTCCTATAGTCCCCTCTAGAACTATTGGGACAGCAAGGCCAATTTATTTATTTTTGCTGTAGACATTTGAGTTTGAGTTCAAAAGATGAATACAAGAAAGTTTAGCATTTCAGCTTTTATTTCCTTGTATTTATATGTACCCAGGTACATTTCTTGTTACCCAGGTGTGTCCTGTTAGATTGACTGTTTAAATAATAAATAGCTATAAAAATAAAAGTAGCCTTCAGTTTCACCTGTGAAGACTGCATTTGTTGTTCTAAAGGATAAGCCAACATGAAGATCACAGAGCTGTCTATGGGAGAAAAGCCAGCCATTTTGAAGCTGAGAAAAGAGGGGAAATCAATCAGAGGCATTGCATAAACATGTGGCATAGCCAATACAACAATTTGGAATGTCCTGAAAAAGAAAGACACACACACACGCACACACACACACACACACACACACACACACACACACACACACACACACACACACACACACACATTTATATAACATGAGTTGATTAGGTTGTATTTGTCGTCCCGTGCTGTGCTTTACCGCTGATGTGGATGTCCAGTGATGTTTGATGCTTGAAGAAAGAGTATAACCAGCAAAATAGAAGAGTCTTTTTCTCAGTCTCTCTCTGTCACATTATCTCTCTTTCTCTCTGTATCTATCCCTCTTTCTGATAGCAACCATTGATCAGATTTATCAAAGCAATTGGACTACAGGCAGCAAGGATGCCATGTGGTGCTATTCTTAGAGCTCCTTCTGGAGGTTCTCTACACCTGTGTGTGTGTGTGTGTGTGTGTGTGTGTGTGTGTGTGTGTGTGTGTGTGTGTGTGTGTGTGTGTGTGTGTGAGAGAGAGAGAGAGAGAGAGAGAGAGAGAGAGAGAGAGAACTGAATCTGCCGGAGTGAGAAATGCTGTGAGCTTGGTCTACTGTGTCTCTGGAATACTGATGAGGCAGTCAGCACGTGATGCATTACTGCAACACGTACACACGCACACGCACCCGTGCATGCTCACACACATTCACACACACGGTATTACCATGGAAACTCCTTGCCTGACCACGCCACAGAGCCATCTCTGATTCTGAGTCCTCAGTTCACTGTGTGTGTGTGTGTGTGTGTGTGTGTGTGTGTGTGTGTGTGTGTGTGTGTGTGTGTGTGTGTGTGTGTGTGTGTGTGTGTGTGTGTGTGTGTGTGTGTGTGAAGTGGAATACTATTCTCCATAAGGGATCCTGAGATAGTTAAGTAAGACAGAAGCTAATTACTGGAGATATTCCATGCTGTGCTGGAGAAGTTCTCATTAGTTTTTCTAAGCTGCATCCACACACGAAGTCTTAATGTAATTATGTTTTACTGGCCACATGTTTTTACTGTACGTTTTTGGCATAATGTGGTCTAAATCTGGCACTAGTCTGAACAAATCATGCTCCTGAACTGGCCTTCATGTGCAGAAGGGTGCAAACGTTGAATTCAAAAAATCCAGATGCAGATTTAGATTTAGACTCCCTGAGTCAACATGAGGAGGAAACCTTGAGAGGAACCAGACTCAGAAGGGAGCTAGGCTAATTAATATGCCTAGTAAATTTCCTACCAGTCAGACCTCGGTGCATCTGCATGGAGCAGTAGGAGGCATGATTCAGAAAAACAGTAAGTAGTACTCACCACAGATCTGAGCAATAGATGAACAAATTGTAGTGTGTTACATTTAAACAAACTTATCAAATGATTCAAAAAAAAATTTTTTTTAACGAAAGTCAATAGGGAGTAATAAAACCTCTTTATAACCCTGTTGAAAGACTAATGGGCATTTACTGTATAGTGGCTTAAAATGGTGCATTTTTTAAAATAGACCCTTTAAAATGAATTGACTTAAATGATAGACTATTTAAAATGGCTGAAGAATAAGTGGATTCCAGCTTTCACGGGTTCCATAAATGTACCCAGTAGGAAACTGAAGAACAATTTGAGGTGCAAATAACTGTATGGAGCAGCAAAGAACATTTCAGTCTTGAGAAGCTTCTTCATTTATAAATTATTCTAACTAGACTGGTTAACAATACATGGAACACATTAGGAAATTCACTGGGTAGTACAGTTTTTGGTAACACTTTACAATAACGGTACTGTACATGAATAATCATGCACTAATACTAATACTAATACTTACTTAAATATGAACTAACGATGAGTTAAGGCATGTACTAATCACGAACTAATGAAGAGCTAACCTTAACTACAATATGTCTTATGAATTCATGCGTGAATAACGACCGCTTTTTCTCCATCCATTTCTCTTTAAATCCCCAGAGCAGGTACTAGTACTACAGTGGGATTTGAAGAGAAATGGATGGAGAATGATGCAAAATGGGTTGAGATTAAATGATTGGTGTTTATTATTAGTGCGTCTTGCTACGTTTGATAAGGAGGATCAATGTAAATTATGGAAGTAATCCAGTGCCATCCAATGATGTTTGCGTACGCGGTTGCATATGGCAAATTACATAAACAATTTAATCCATGCTCTTTCTTATAGAACATGTTTGATTTTAGTTTAGTTTACCTGAGTTTAGTTGAGATTAGTGTACCCCTACGTGTTAATTAATAGATTAACTAACAAACATGGTGGTCGTTAATCATGCATGAATTCACAAGACTTGTGTCATAGTTCATTATAATATTAGTTAATATTTGTACATGTCTTAACTCATCATTAGCTCATATTTAAGTAAGTATTAGGTCAGGTGTTAGTGCATGATTATTCAAGTACTATTATTGTAAAGTGTTACCCAGTTTTCTTCTAGTTGTTGGATGACTAAATTAAAATTCTGGTAAAATTAAAAAAGGTAAATTAAAACTCTGGTGACTGTTATTCAGCAGCCTACTGAACTTACTCGTCCACCGGATAGCTGTGAATAAAAAACTGATCATGTAAATATGTAACCTGCTTGTCCTGAGCACCTGGGCTAGTGATTTGTCTAGCAATGTCTTTAGACCTTTGAGAAAGGAATGGAGACACAGGACCATTCTCCACAGTGAAGCACTAAAGCACCGAGATTTTGTGTGTTGTTTATGAACTTGATTAGATACTGAAGTTAGACTCAAATCGCATTGGCACACATCAGATATGGCCAATTTTAAAAGTGGTCAAAATGTCAGATTCAACACACTTTTTTTGCTGTTCATACTGCCATGAAGAAAACAACTCTAAGTCACACATGACATAAAAGATTTTACCTGCAGTATGAATGTAACCCTACTTCATGCTAAGTTTGGCTACATTACAGGGTTGAACTGACACGAATGCAAATTTATGTGACCCAGATCTGATTTTTTTTTGAGAGCTGTATGAACAGTGAGCTTTTTAAATCAGATTTCATGTGGTCCAGATCGGATCTGATATGTTGTCATATAACTGTAATGTGAACTGTTAGTTAATGCAAAGCCATGCGTTTTTGTTTGTTTGTTTGTTTGTTTTTGTTTTTGCATATCACTGTTCAGCAGTACATCAACAATGGCTTATTTCTTTTTAAAAAATGGAGGACTGCAAGTAATAGTTGCAAGAACAATGAACAGGTTTCACTATATACAGTAGAGGACTTTTATTTTTTATTTTTTTGGTCATGTTCGAAAGCATATTGGAGAATATCCAGTGCACTGTTTAGGATTAATGCTAAAATGAGGTAAAATACCCATATGGAAATATTTTAGACACAGGGTTAGTCTTTTTAAATGAGTTAATTAATTACAGTAACTACTCACTATTCCCTACACACAATGATATAGTAAAGTCCCATATGGTATTTTAATTAATTAATTAACAAATTTAACTAATCACTATTGCAACTGGATAGTGGATTATGCAACATATGGGTCAATTACAAACACGGATCTGAATCATTAAGGCGGATAGCAACTGAGCAGTAAGTCAGAGCTTTAATAGTGTGAACATGGGAATTTTCTAATGAAAACTTCAGACAACACAGACAGAATACAAGATTTAAGTTGGTTTATTGGAAGTTGCTGCTGATACAAAAATGTTGAGCTACTCCTCTTTGGCATAACTGCCTGGCCTATATATAATATCTGTCTAAAGACTTTCTGACAATCCATAGACGATAGATGAGTTAGAGGCTGGCTGGCTGTCCCTCCTGTCTGAAGATGGAGTTGGAATGACACACTGGCCCACAAATCATGTACAGAGCTGCCAGTTTCCTACATGCTGCCTGAGCCATCCAACCCACTGAGCCTCAGACTCAATTACCTCTCCACTCTCAATGCTTCAATATCACACAGAGGAAAAACAGGATGATTAGCCCACTACTGTTACAGCTGATATACTGTTAGTATATTCTAGATGTACAGTAACTCACAGAGAATCTCTGAGTGCACTTCTCCACTATGCTTAAACATTTAGGGCTACAACAAATGGACACTGAGATTATGCAGAACTTGCTAGTCTGTGTTTTAACATAATTAGTAATGATTTATCCATTATTACTGACCACAACTTATACAATTATGAATGATTTATTTCATAGATGGGACTTGACTTTGGACTTTTTGGTTTTCATTTTTTGACACAAGTGTTCCCGGGATAGGCTCCTGATCCACCGCGACTGTGACCAAAGCACTTACTAAAGATGAATGAATGACACAAAACCTTATTCTGTTCAATCTCAGTAACCACTGAACCTTTGAACATCTGATAATCTAATATGTTTCTCAGCAACTGTTTCCTTTCAATCACGTGAGGATCCCTGGTGAATCTAAGGTACAAAAAGGTCCAACTTAATGCCTTTAAGAGAATAGAACCTTTTTAATATCCTGGTAAATGGCTAATTTTTTTGGCAAAAAAAGCTGTTTAAAAGATATGCTCTTAGAATAAAAGGTTTTCTCTTGAACCATGTTCTTTGCCTTGTCTGTTTGGGGTAATCCTTAAAGGTCTTATGTAGAACCTACAACAGGAGGGATTCATTTCAGAAAATATGTAAAGTATAACCTCTTTAGAAAGCAAGAACCCTTTAAAGATCCCATGTGAAATATTTATATCTAAGAGTTTAGCTCTTAGAACAAGTGGATTTGAGCTGTCATGGGTTCCATAAATTGTGGGTAGTCAACCAGAATCCTGTAGTTTGTAGAACCATTTGAGGTGCGAGTAAGGTGCCCTAAGAAAGTTCTTAATTTAGAAACTGTTCTAGCTACAGTATTACTCTTAACTTTCCAAGGAGTACTTTAGGAACCAGTCTGGACAATGACTGTGTGGCACATTTAGTTGAATTACTTTGGGCATATTGATTAATTCTATCCTCTGTTCCATTTATGTACCATGCTTGTTCCTTTTCTTTGATTTCTCAGAGAAACTCCCATCTGGTCTATCCAAACGGGACTTTGGTTTCTTCCCGACACACGCAGGCTTACAACAAGCTTCGTTATCCTTATCGCAATACTCAGAAACCCCCAGACGCAAAGCTCATACATCATCAGATGCCAAGCATCCTGCACACCCTGTTCGCCATGACAATGCATCCAGCATAGCTCCCACCCCATCCTTAGGTGCTGATGGTGGGTCAGGTAACCTAGGTGATAGCGCACATGGCATTCACCTGCTGCTACGCCCCCCGGACCTTCTCACACCAAGTCAGATGCCTCCTCTTCATGGCCACAGCCCACCTACACCGGCTCCTCCCACTTTGCTCACACATGAAGACCTGGACTCTGCTCAGTCTACAGAAGTGGACTGGGGTTCTGGGGATTACCTGGAGACTTTAACCTTCATGGGGTCTGATGGGGAGGACCTTTCTCTGGTCACCACCCTTCCCACACATGGATATGACTCATATGAATCTGAGGACGACAATGCTGGGATCCGCTACAACACTGACTTTCCATCCCGGCCCGTTCTGACCCTCTCCTCTGGGCATCTCCTCCCGAGTGTAACTCTTGGATATGGAACTAGCCTAAGGACTGCCCACCCCTCTGATCCCCGCCTTCCCCATGTCCCTGATATCGCCCAGGATGATCTGGATTTTGACTGGGCAGAACTGTACCCTATTGAGCCTACTGAAATGCTGCTTCCAGATATGAACAGTATGGAGTACTACAATACGCTACTGGCCAAAGAGAATGCTAGTGCTGCTCATAACCAGACACACCAGACTCCCCCTCAAATCACCCCTACAGCGACCCACACACATCCTACAGGTTCCATGCATACACTTGCTCCTTCTCTGGGTGTGGGCCCTGGGACAGTAACGGACCAAGTGGATACACCTCACCCCATACCTGGAGTTACCCCCACCCCTCCACGAAAACCTACTATACTCCCTATTTCTCCCACAGAGCATCAGCAACCTGTTGAAGTACCTCCTCACCCAGGCAAGGGGTCTCCTCACCCAGCTTTACCAGATGCTAAAGCAGGTAGCGAACAACCTGTAGTTCCCTCAGCCCCACCAGTTATCCCACAGGGTCCTGTCATCCAGGCTGTAACAGTTAAAATCCCTTCTGCTTACAAACCTCGGACACCTACCAGAGCCACAACTACCACTACAACAACAACTACAACCACCATGTCCACCAAACCAATACCTCCTGCTCCCAGAATCCCTCTTTCCATTGCACCCCGGCAGTATGTCTGCAACATCACCAAGCAAGACATGTACCTGGTCAGAGTGGGTGAGTCTTAATTTTTTCTTTTTTGAAGAAAGATACCTTTGTTATGCCAAAGGTGCATGGTGGTTAAAGCTGGGATCATTATTTAAAAAAAACAAAAAAACAAATAAAAATCGTTATATACTACAATTAATAGTTAGCACATGAGATTGCTTTAAGATTATATGGGAACCCTGCCTCTCATGAAATTTCATTAAAATACAGAAATAAAAAAATTCTATATTAGATGTAGAAATGCATCTATATTATACATCATTACTGATTGGAAGGTCATGAATTCAAATCTCACCACTGCTGGGCCCTTGAACAAGGCCCTTAACCCTCAACTGCTCACTTGTATAAATGGGATAAATGTAAGTTGCTCTGGATAAAGGCGTCTGCCAAATGCCGTAAATGTAAATATGTTAGAACATTCATTTAATGCAAACTGTTGTCAGTGGACAACTGTGTGCCCGTAGCCGCACTGCCCATACAACTCCACTGACACACGTCTCCACTGGGATTCTATGGCAGATTAGAGTACACTGGATTTTAATGGTAGTTTATGATTAATGATTATTGAACCACAGACTTTTAATACATCATTTTGGGTCCTACCCAGATGCACGGCTTTACTGGGAGTCACTGACTGTGTGGGCAGGTTGGTTTTGCATAGAAAAAATATTGGACCATTTATTGGACAATGTGCTCCTTACTTGTCCCACCCAGAACCACAGCTTCCCATATCATGATTGGGAGACCTCTCAAAGGGGCTGAATCTTGTATCCAAGTGCTAATCACTGAAACGGTAATGAACATGACTGACATCTCTAACCTAGACATATTGGTGCCAGTCAGACTTGCAGAGTGCTTGTATTCGCAGTAGTGGTCAGAAGCCTAATCAATAACAGTTTTATACAACTGGTATAGCTTGATATTGTAATATTTGTAATTGGTAAATATTTTAAATTAATTGTAAGTACAAAGTTATGTTTGAATATTTGTGTTCATTTCAGAAATTTTTGTTTATTTATAGCTCAAGCTCCCTTCTTCAGTGAAATTAGCTGGCTAATTAACAGCATAGTTGCTAATTTGATCGATCTGATTTTGGAAAAGTATTTGCATGCTCTTACTTATGAGGAGAGACTAAGATGTGTTCTAAGATGCTGTTGGCAGACCAACAGATGACAGGAGGTGGTCGTCCATGGCTGTCAAGAAATTTATGCTTGAACATGCAGCCCATAGAAGAGAAAGGAAAGGAAAACTCATAATGTAGATTTGAGACAATTTGAGCAATTTGTTATCATACTAAAAACTTTCTTCCCACACCAAAACTAACATTCCAATCTGCTGGTGTTTAGCTCTGAGAGACATTCAACTGTAGTTCACACAAGCTATCGGAGGTACAGGCTTTTGATCCACATCAAGCTAATTCTACAAATTCAGTCAGTGTAGGCATTGCCGATTGGTCAGAAAGTAGTCGTAGCTGCTTGTGTAGAACCATTGGAAGTTAGCTAGATTGTCAACATTGTTTACAGTACCTTTAACAGTATTAATTCTGTATGGTCACCTGAAGTGATTGGAGGAATTTCAACCTTTTATTGACCTTTGATCCCTGAAACTGCAGGCATGCCAAGTGCAACCTCTGTGGCATTTGCGAAGGCTCATGTGAAGGAGATTTTGAGACAAGAGTTCAACCGGACAGTAGAGCTGCAGGTGGGTCCATTTCACTGTAACTATTTTGCATTTATATTCATTATATTCACTTGCCATATGCATTTATCTAAGGAATGTATGTACAGTTTATTGCAAAGATTTGTACTAGGGCTGTAGGACTTGAGCCCAGTCTCAAGATATTTTCTGTATTGACATGGACTTGTCTCGGATTTATTGGCATTTGTGCTTGGAGTTGTCTTGGTCTTGGGCACTGGTCTTGCTAAATATGGTCTTGGGCTCGACCAAGAGTTTGGCAAAATAATGTTTGTGTTTTCTTTTCGTTAGCATTCATAACAATCATAAGTAAATGTTTTCAGTCTCGATCTTGACTCGGTCTCACCTTCATTTGGCCTCAAACTTTACTTTGCATCATCCCCCTCAAGGCTCAGTCTTGACTTGATCTCGGCTAGTCCTGCTTTTAGACTTTAAATGGACTTTACAATGTTGGTCTAGACTACAGCTCTAGTTTGTACCCCTGGTTTCTAGATATTGGTGTACGGAAGAGGTTAGAGGCAGTTTCTGTCTTTTTTTTTTTTTTTTTGCCCAAAGGGTCATATACAATCCCCTTCAAAACTATTGGAACGGCAAGGTCAATCATTTTGTTTTTGCTGTAAACTGAAGACATTTGGAGCGGCTGTGGCTCAGGTGGTAGAGCGGGTTGTCCACTAATCGTAGGTTTGGCGGTTCGATTCCCGGCCCACATGTGCCGAAGTGACCTTGGGCAAGACACTGAACCCCAAGTTGCTCCCGATGGCAGGCAAAGTGCCTTGCGTGGTAGCTCTGCTGCCATTGGTGAGTGTGTGTGTGTGAATGTGTGAATGAGACACAGTGTAAAGCGCTTTGTGAACGGCAAAGATTAAAAGGTGCTATACAAGTGCAGACCATTTTCATTTGGGTTTTAGATTAAATTATGAATTGTGGGATTTCAGATTTTATTTCCTGGTATTTATATGTAGATGTGTTAAAGGACATAGAACATAGCACATTTTGTATCAGACCACCCAATTTGTAGGTGAGCAAAAATATTGGAACATGTGACTGACCCGTGTTTCTTGTTACCCAGGTGTGTCCTGTTAGATTGACTGTTTAAACAATAAATAGCTCTGAACATCTACTCTTGGTTTTAGCCTTCAGTTTCACCTGTGCAGACTGCATTTGTTGTTCAAAAAAAAAAAAGGATAAGCCAACATGAAGATGAGAGAGCTATCTATGGGAGAAAAGCAAGCCATTTTGAAGCTGAGAAAAGAGGGAAAATCAATTAGAGGCAGTGCACAAACATTGGGCATATCCAATACAACAATTCTGAATGTTCTGAAAAAGAAAGAAAAGGAAAACACCAACAGCTGATGACAGAAACATTGTGAGACCTGTGAAGAAAACCCCTCAAACAACTGAGGACTGTAAATTGAGCTTTTACACTTAGATTGACTTCTATCTATGTTTTTCAGGTCCTTAAAGCTCCACCCAATTTTGTTTTCCGGGCCGTGTCTGGCCCACTCGTATACACAGCAGTGTCAATCATCAATGCCCTCCGCCAGTCAGCACGCAGCACCTCGTCCTCCACCATCCTCACTGTTACTCCCATATATCCCGTACCTGAATACATCAATCAGGTCCACTCGGGTAAGTACCGTATTTTTCCAAGATAAAAAACACAGCTTTTTGTGCTTTAGCAGGTGCTGTGGCTTTCCCAAGCAAGCGGAAATCATGCAGCTTCAAGCAGAGACATGCAGCGACAATATGTAGGAGAAATGTTGGCTGAATGCCAGCTGCCATAAGGCTACGCTGTAGTCATCTTATCAGCAAACTGAAAAGCTGTGAAATAAAATGCTTGAGGTGACTTGTACAGCAAAGGCGTGTATAGTCCACTCCAGGATTATCGGCACTCCATGAAAATGAACAAAGATTACTGTATAAAATGAATACCACATGCACTGATATTTTGAGCATATGAGCACACTCAGAATGTTAGGAGAACATTCCTACATTTTCTTAAATACAAATCATTCTCTGGAAAACGTTTTTCTCTCAGAAACTTGGCAAAAGTATTTACACCCCTACGAGTAGTCAAAAAAACCCAAACCCAAGTGTAATCGGTGAAAAAATTGTGTTAGTTTGCCCTTATTCTCCAGATACTCCAGAAATTGTTAACCATTTCTGGTCGTAGAGATGTAAGTCCTCTGCAATTTCAGAGCTTTCAGCACAAAAGAGACAAATGCACAAGTAAGATGTTATAAAAATACATTGAACACTACACATGTTCACTGCTGTTGTAGGGGTGCAGAAATTTTAAAACCGGTATCTTCTGGAAAAAAAAAAAAACTATGTTTGGAAAAATATTGTGTTCAAATCAAACTGTATTTGTCTCCATATGGTTAAGTTCCAAATATCACACAGTGCATGTGTTATTCATTTTATACTATATATAAATTTCTACTTATTTTCATGGAGTGCCAATCATTCTGGAGTTGATTTTCTTGTTGTATAGTTGCTGCAAGAATGTATGCTTTTGTGTCCAGTTTTGCAGTTTGTGCCGAGCCACGTGGACGTGCGCGTGTGCAGCTTCAGTGAGCGTGTGGAGAGGGGGCTCTTCATGGCTTATTCAGAAGTGCGCAGGCGACTGCAGGAGAATGGAAACTTCACTGTACATGTGTGTATACTGTTTTATATCCATCACCAATTTAAAAAGAAAAATCTAAAAAGTGTCTAGGTTAGGCTAAGAAATCTCACTCATCATGGTGTGTCATCTTCTGGTGCAGATCTTGAACATCACCATCAGTTTGGCGAAAGGCCAGAAGCAGCAGAAAACTCCAGTGGACATCACTTTCGCCATCCGTGATTTGCACGGCTACCTCAGGGGCGCCGACGTCAGCGCTCACCTGAGACAGCTGCACGTGGTGGAGTTCAGCTTCTACCTGGGCTTTCCTGCAGTGCAGATCGCAGAGCGTGAGTGTATACACACACACACACACACACACACACACACACACACACACACACACACACACACACACACACACACACACACACAATCAAACGTGTGCATATACCCCTATAGTATATACTGTATGCTCAAACATCTAAAATAGTTCTTCTCTTTAATTCAGTTCAATTAAATTTGATTCAGTTCAATTCTTCACTTCTCTCCTCTTCTCTCCTAATTTTTTCTTCACTTCTCTTCTCTTCTGCTTTCATCTCCTTTCATCTCTTCTCTTATGCTTTCATATCCTTTCATCGCTTCTCTTCTCTTCTCTCCTCTTCTCTCCTCATTTTTTCTTCACTTCTCATCTCTTCTGCTTTCATATCCTTTCATCACTTCTCTTCTGTTCTCTTCTCTTCTCATTTCTTCTCTTATGCTTTCATATCCTTTCTTCTCTTCTCTTCTCTTCTCTTCTCTTCTCTTCTCTTCTCTTCTCTTCTCTTCTCTTATGCTTCCATATTCTTTAATCTCTTCTCTTCTCTTCTCATTTCTTCTCTTATGCTTTCATATCCTTTCTTCTCTTCTCTTCTCTTCTCTTCTCTTCTCTTCTCTTCTCTTCTCTTCTCTTCTCTTCTCTTCTCTTCTCTTCTCTTCTCTTCTCTTCTCCAGCTTTTCATTATCCTGAGCTGAATGTATCTCATCATTTGCGATCATCCTGGGTGAAGACGGGTGAGAATGTATCTAATTAAATATATTTGGCTACACAGGTATTGTGAAGTGTTATTATGTGCATTGCGTCTTTTTGTCATTCAGACGATTCTTATTTGATGTGATTAATTTGTAGTGATATAATTGTAATTCCATCTGTGTGTGTTGCAGTGTTACTGGGCGTGTTAGATCAGCGTGTGAGTGAGAGGACGTTCCAGGCGAAAATGGAGAGGAGACTGGCTGTGTTGGTGGGGGAGGGGCTTGGGCTCAGCGGCGGGCGGCGCTGGAGGCGAGCAACCACTGTGGGCAACAACAGCGTGCAGGTAATTACAGAAGTCCAGAAAGGCCATGCGTTATTTCTTTTTTCTTTTTTTTTCTTGTGATCTCTAGTTGTTTTAAATAATGAGGGCCTTCCTCTGCCTCCGTAGGTCATCCCTCAAAAACATGAATATTCTTCCACACACTCACACAGAAATCTGTCCTCATTCTGGCATACACACACACACACACACACACACACACACACACACACACACACACACACACACACACACACACACACACTTCCTTATGTGTACATGAATGGGACTTCTCGCTATTTGCATTTGTGTCTATTTGCATTTGTGTCTATTTGCATGTCTCCGTGTGTGTCAGATTGTTCGAGCCTCACGCTTGGATGGGGCGGATAACCCTCTAGAGCTGGTGTATTTTGTGGAGGCGGGGTCAGGAGAGAGGCTTTCGGCTCAGACCACTGCTGCCATGCTGAACAGACTTAACCTGCAGAGGGCAGCCATTGTGTTGGGCTACCGTGTGCATGGAATACTGGCAACACGTAAGCCACACACACACACACACACGCACGCATGCACGCACGCACGCACGCACACACACACACACATGCACACACCCATGCATGCACACACACATGCATCTACAATACCTCACAGTATTTGCATAGCTAAAATATATATTCAGTCTGTCAGTTGCACACACAGTGCTACGCACACAAGAGTCACACCCAAACTACTGTATCATGTGGAAAAAATATTACATCCCAGAAAAACACTATCTGTCTAAAATAACATTTTTTCATCTTAAAGGTACAGTTTATAATTTTTTTTAGAAGTCTTTCTAGACATGTAATAATCATACTCTCATTGATACATTAGGAAAGCTATTTTTTTACAACATTGTCATCTGGCTAGTTTCTTCAATTTAAGATTCATTTACATTTTGCCAGCCATGAAAATTAGCCGAACACAGAGGAGAGACCTTCCTGTGTTTTTAAGGGGGAATTCCGAGCCGAGGGGGTATTTCCTTTGTTCTTTTCCTATTCGGAGGAATTCTGAGCTCTGACTATTAGTCAAACACACGTCAGTTTTAACTTCCGTTTCTAGAGAGCGTTTGACTGGACAGAAAATCTGATGAGACGCTGAAGTGCAGAATGATGTCATCAAAATTGCTGATCTGTATTGGTGGCAGAGAGAGACTATACATTTTTAATCTTCTAAATGCACGAGCTTATAGATAACCTTAAGGCTAACATAGTCATACTGAAAGCCACAAAACCTACAACAACTTACAAACAATTTCGATTTCATGGGGACTTTTAGTTTCACCAGTAAGTGGACAGCGTAGGATTACGCAGAACTCACAGGACAGTTACAAATACAGTAGTGGCAATGGAGATTCGTAAATGAAACATGCTAACAGGCAGGAAACACATCCTTACTACCTCAAGCTCATTACCTCATTACAATATTTATGCTAATCACATTAGTCTCTCATTCGTCACGAAGAACAGAGTTATCTCACAGTCTGTGACAGAGTTCATCTCATACAAAGTGACACAAAACAAGATGGTGTCAAACCATCTTCACTCAGTTTCTGTGTTGTGTGTATATCAGCGGTGGAGAAGTTATCCCTGACCCCCTCTGAGACACAGCCCAGTAATGTGTGGCTGATCGTTGGGGTGGTGGTCCCCGGGGTGGTGGTCCTCCTCATCATCATCATCCTCTACTGGAAACTGTGCCGCTCCGAGAAACTGGAGTTCCAACCAGACGCCATGAGCACCATCCAACAGAGACAGAAGGTCTGGGTCGAACCATTTCACAGTGTATGTACAAGTGTGTGTGTGTGTGTGTGTGTGTGTGTGTGTGTGTGTGCACATAAGTGGATCACTCATCCACATTACATGTAGAGTAGGCACTTGACTCTTCATTCTATCCACCCCGTTAAGTGTGTTTTAAGATAAGTGGACTCTTAGTAGGCTAGGTTAAATTTTACCTTTGCCTTGCTTTAATGGAACATTTGATGTTGATCTGATTGTAAGATCATTTGGAAGGTAAGAAGTCTTGCCCTTGGTTTGTTTGTTTGTGTGTGTACGTGCGTGTGTGTGTGTGTGTGTGTGTGTGTGTGTGTGCGTGCGTGCGTGCGTGTGTGTGTGTGTGTGTGTGTGTGTTTAGCTCCAGGCCCCAAGTGTGAAAGGCTTTGACTTTGCCAAGCTCCACCTTGGACAGCATAGTAAAGATGACATCATGGTGATCCAAGAACCCTCCCCTATGCCACCATCTGTCAAAGAGGCCACGCCCTCTGAGGGCGGAGAGCTGAACACGCCCAAATCCAAAAGCTCATCCACCAAAGTGTCACGTGCAGCTCGAAGGAGGAGCAGGTACTAAATTAATCTGTGGGTGTACATGTGCATATCTGTGTGTTCTTGAGGCACGTATGACGTGTGTGTGTGTGTGTGTGTGTGTGTGTGTGTGTGTGGTAGATTGTCTCCATCTGACGGTGATTCGTTGGCTAGTGAGGCGTCCAGTGGCCGAGAGTCAGCAGAGGAAAGCACTAGACCTGCAGTCACACCCAGCGACACCAAACCTCATCACCGCAAGAGCAAACATGGTAACAGACACAGTTTTGCAAATGCACACACGCGCACACACACCGCAGACGAAAAGTGTATTTGCATTTCGTACTATGGCAAATAAAACAGAAGTTGAAACAAGCATGTTGACATTGCAGTACAATCAATCAATTAAATGTGTGTTAGTTCAACTGCAACTCCTCCAGTCATTGTAAAATAAAAATCACAGCAATGTTGTATTCCTGATTCTAATTAATTTTCTTTAACAGCAGCTCTCAAAATAGTTCTGGCTTTATATTAATGTCCTCTTTCTAATGCATTAATGAATTCATGAATTAACTTGTTTCTCAGACATTCCTCGACATTAAACATAACTATAAATGGATAAAAAAAAATCTATTATGTTGTTCTTTAAAATAAAATGTAATATGCCAAATTTCTGTTGCATAAGAGGAATAAAACACTTTGGAGGTCTAATCACACCACCCTATCATCGCTATAACTGCACACCCTGTCATGTTTTATTCCTTATGTATCAGATTATGTCTAGGTAAAAATCTCACTTTTGTTTTTTCTAACTTTTCCTTTTCTTTTTTTTTTTTTTTTACTTCATATTTATATCCCACTTCGGATCAACAGCGAAAAACAAGCTTGGTAAGCTGATTTCTTTTTCACTGAGCTCACCAGTCTTGGATACTTAATAAGAGTACTTTTGATCCCTGACCCTGTGTGTAGCAGGTGTGGCATCGGGCAGTGGAGCTGATGAACAGTTATCTTCCTCCTCCATATTTGACCATGTGGATCGGCTGTCTCGAGGATCGTCTGATGGAACACGCCGGGTCTCCAATAAGGTCCAGTTAATCGCCATGCAGCCTGTGCCGAGCCCGCCCTCTCATTCGCATAACCAAGCCCTAAGCCCCGCCCTTAGTGAAAGGATGTCAGATGGAGGAAAGGTTAGCTCTGAGGTGAGAGAACCGTGTTCAGAGGTGCACTCAGACATGAACTGGTAGAACTGTGGGTTTTTCTGAAGTGTATGCGTTTTGGTTCTGTTTGCATTCAGATCCAGGTTGCTCTCAGGCATAAGTCGGAGATCGAGCACCACCGCAATAAGATACGACTGCGGGCCAAGAGAAAAGGCCACTACGATTTTCCGTCCATGGAGGACATTATAGCGGTGTTCGGGGACAGCTCAGAGCAGCAGCGGGTGTACCAGCAAGCCCAGGAACAAATACACAAGATCCTGCATCCTGAAACACAAACACCTTCACCCAATGGAGGGCCTCACAGGAGGTAAAAATAATCTAAATGCTTTATGCAAATTTGTACAAACATTTTTCGAGCATGTTTAACTAGACCCAAGAACTGTAAGCCAAGTTGAACAGGTGAGTTTTAATCTGGTTTTATACCACAGTGCTGCTTAATTTTCAAATCTGATTGGTCAGAAGGTGTTGATTTTTTTTTTTTTTTATGAATCATTTTCACTTAATGTGTGTGTGTGTGTGTGTGTGTGTGTGTGTGTGTGTGTGTGTGTGTGTGTGTGTGTGTGTCTCAAGAGGCAGACGTTCTCCCAGACAGCGTCAGCAGCAGAATTTGAGTGGAAACAGCAGCCTGACTGATAAAGACCGTCTCATTACTGACGGCGATGCCACGTACAGGAAGTACCCGGGAGTCAACAATGTGGCCTACATGGTAAAATCACACGTTTTTAATTAACACTCTCCGGTTTCATTCCAGGAGCATTTACGTTATGTTACCTTCTCGTTCTCTGTCCAGTCGGATGCAGATCAGCTCCCTGATGTCGGTAGCCCCTCCCCTACTGATGAGGTATTTGTTGACCCGGGGTCTCCGCCTCCTGGCCCCGCCCCTGCTCCGCCTGCTTATATTCCACCTCAGCCAACCATTGAAGAGGCACGTCAGCAAATGCACTCCCTGTTAGATGATGCATTTGCTCTGGTCTCACCCTCTTCACAGAGTAGCTCTGCCCCACTGAACCTCACTGGGGTTACGACAATTCCTGGAGTGGAAGGGGTCAGTCCTGGTCCGCCCTCTAGTCCACCCCCGCGTTCTGTCCGCCAGTGGGGATCATCGTCCTACCCAGCAGCCCCTGCACACAGTCCCTTCTCTGCAGTGAGTATAAGAGAATAATTATACATGAGAATAATTTTTTATTAACGAGTTTTGAGTAACAGAAGCACTGTTCTTATTTTAAGAAAACTTTTTAGAAAGTTTTATAGGACAAGTTTCAAAGGTTTTTACCTTCATGCAGGTGTAAACAAGCAGTCAGATATAAGCTTGTGGGACAAATAAAGACAGTGTGATGTATTAACTTTGTTCATTTATTTGTCATCAGTAACTGCCTGTTGCAGTGGTTTAAATTAGGCTACTAGATTGTTTATATTGTGGGAAATAGAACCAACTAAATCTGTTATAAAATGTCACAAGCAGATACAAACAAAAATAATAACTGCGTGTGCTCTAGCCAGTCCCTCCAGGATTTCGCGCTTTTGCGACTGCAGAAATTAATGCAAAATCAAGCAAACTCCACGATATACGGAGGAGCTT
This sequence comes from Cranoglanis bouderius, assembly GCA_023630585.1. Taxonomy (NCBI): domain Eukaryota; kingdom Metazoa; phylum Chordata; class Actinopteri; order Siluriformes; family Cranoglanididae; genus Cranoglanis; species Cranoglanis bouderius. The sequence goes on from CM042538.1 coordinate 26,791,715, forward strand.
GCAGTTTTTCTCATTGGTTCTAAATTACCGCAGATCTGGGCCGAGACGTGTCATGTGACATCATCACAACATGCATACAGCCAAAGCCCTCTACGATTCACGTGTGTTGAACATGAGTAAAATAAAAAAAAATTTTTAAAAAAAAGAAAGAAAGAAAAAAAAACCTTGCATCCACACCAACTTCAGATTTAAATCTAAACCCAGATACTGATATAGATATTTGGAGCACTAAACAAATACACATGAATCGAGTTTCATGAGAATCATTGTGTTGTCTTATTTGTGTGTTTGTAGAGGTATGCTGAGTTAGGAATGTCCCCTACATCTGTGCAAAACTTACTGCAGAGGTGAGCTTGATTACAAAATGCTCTGATAAAAACCTTGAAGGCTTTATAATACAGTATATCTTACTCTTAAAAAATGTTTGTATACTTACACAGTAATATTGACTACTTTGCTACCAGGCTATTTGCTTGATTGAAGCTGTGCTAAAAAGAATGTACAGGTTGCTGTCATATTTAACGTCTAAATATCTTCTAAAGATTTGAAAGATTTGATTGATGATTGGTTGACAGGCAGGCGCTGGGCTCTGGATATCTGGCATCAGGAGAGCTACAGTCTGATCCAGGTTACTCGAGCAGGGGGCAGTATGGAGATGATATCCCATCGTCCTCCCGACCACGACCTGTAGGGGGCAGCACAGGTAGACATCTCTATTAACCTGTGACTGTCACAGTTGATGTAGTCTGCATGTGTTGATGATTTAATCTGTGTGTCTAGGTGCCCAGTTACATCAGCTGACACAGGTAGGTTTGTCCAGTCGGATTGGTGTGTATCCCGGAGTGGGACGCAGTGTGTCTGGACCCTCAGGATCAAGCTGGGCTCAGTACCGGTCAGACGAAGAGGTCTCCAGACCTGGAAACAACCGAGAGGCTGTGAGTCACATACGAAATTCTAGTGGTAAAGCTGGTCATGCATAGCTTAAAATATCAAGGCGTGCTCTTATCAGACCAGAGAACCTTTTGCTGCATGTTTGCTGAGAATGTTAATGATAAGAGTAAGCACTCTTATTGTGGTATTGTACTATTAGTTGGTATATAGTAATTATGATGGAATGCAGTATTAATTCTGGCCAATACAAAATGATGTTTTTGTATTGAACCCAACCAGCCTCTGTCGCTCTTTTGCAGCAGATCCTGACGTTTCCTGAGTACTTATCATCTCCCGTGTTCCAGATGCCCAGGTCATCCCTGAGAGATCCTCCCACGCCCACAGTAGGATACACCGGCCCGGAGGAAGCCTCTCCACCTGTGCAGTCCTCAGCCTCGCTTATCAAGGCCATCAGGGAGGAGCTGCAAAGACTCTCCCAGAAACAACCAGCCATGGCCGGCTACAACAGCTGAGAAACACCGTACCTAACCAAGACACTGGCTAAACTCCGCCCACGGCTGGTTGCTGAATTTTAAACATGCTACCTAATCCCTCACTGAATACACGCACCAGAGCCAAGGTTTGTTTGAACCCTATTTCTATCCATATACAGCAGGCTGGACTGATACACGAAGAGATACCACTGCTAAGGTACTGTACACGGACCATATGGATTAACCTGAGGGGGGAAAAAACACCCAGCATACCACAAATCAAACATCACTAACTTAAAATACAACAAGTCACCTCACCCACGAATATCCAATAGAAACTCTTCTCTCCTAAATTGCATGCTATTTGAAATAGTGAAACAGAAGAAAAAAAGACTTGTTTGTGATGTTTTGTTTTTTTTTTCAAATCCAGCGTGAGACCCCTCCTCTCCTCAGTGCCATTCCTACTTGTCCGTCAAAGTGCTTCCTTCAGAAGGGTCATCATCCAACCCCTCGACTTCCTCTGGTGCTAAATCTCATTCCCGTTTCCACCGACCATGCCTGAAAATTGGAGCAGTTAAGCAGTGGTCAGCAGTGGCTCTTCCTTTAAATCTACATTTCTGTGTGGTTTTATTCCCAAAAAAATGCAGTATACCGTAATTACGCGTGTTACGATGGCTGTACGCTTCAAACAGGGAAAGAAGTAGTCTAGTATACTCAAAAAGGATGTCTTTCATTGTATCTTTTGAGAAGAGGGTTTTGAAAGGATGTGAGCCAAGCTGATGGCATGACATCAATCATAGAACAATTAAAGAATGATGGCTTTGAACAAAACGTGTTATATTTGGATCAGTGAGGTCTCAGAACAAGAGGCACAATGAATAGGAGTTCTATTCACGAGACCACTGACACTTCATTTGTAAAAATTTAAGCAAATTTACTGTGAAAAATCCTTTGTTCAGCTTTAGAGGTTTAGTTCAGAAACCATTAATTGATCCAGAACACCTCGATTAGATCAGGTGTGTTACAGCAGCCATATACTTCAAATATGAAAATAACTGAACCATAAATGAACCATTGAGGAACATGTGGTCATAAATATACTTTCTGATCAAAAATAACTTCCTTGGGTGGGAATCGGTTCTGAGCTTGATATGTAAAGAATAAAACAGTTCAAGGGTACTGTTATAGGAAAATAATCGGCGATGTGGTGGTATGATACGGCCTGACAAGATCGGAGTTACTGTTCCCAACCTATAGCAGCACAACCTGAAGTGTTTTATTCCACTTCTATCACAGCAAGTCGCCAACAATTACAATTTATCCCTTTATAGTTTAGTTTTAATATTGTGGAACATCTCTGAAACAAGTTAGTTCCTGTTATCACTTGCGTTATAATGTATAATGTATAATGTCCTCTGCCAGAAGACTTTCCTGTGTCAGAAATCATGAAGTTATAGCTTTACCTCTGTTATAAGGTGCTGACACTGGAGACTCCTTCCAGAAATACTTAATAAACATCTTCTTACAGAAATCTTTAACAATTCTCAGCAAGTTAACAATTACGCACGTTTTAATCTATTTATGTGGCGCGTCCACCTTAAGTCCATGTGTAAATTGGTATTATATAAACGATAAAGTATTCAGTCCAGCCAGGATTTTGTGATTTTGCGATCGCAGAAATTAACGCAAAATCAAGCAAACTCTGCTATATTCGGAGGAGCCAAGACGCGTCATGTGACATCATGACGACGCGCATTCAGCCAAAGCCCTCTTCGATTCACGTGCGTCGAACATGAGTACAGTTAAAAGGTCTCATTTACCAACAAACATCACCGCGAAAGGCCGTGCGAAACAATTTTCGTGCAAATGCAATTGCGCCAATTCAAGTAGTTTTCCGTAAAAAAAGCACAAAAAACTTCGCAAGTTGCATCACAAAATTTTTTTAAAAAGCTGCAGCTAATTCAAGAAATTTCGCAACAATCACAGAAAACTCTGTGAAATCCTGTAGGGACTGAGTATTAAAACGAGTTCGTTAATATTTATCAAATTAGCTTCTGACCTATTAGAATTGAGAATTCAGCAGCGATGCAGTATGACGTTTCAAACAGAGTACAAATAAACAAAGATGTGTTGTATAGGAAGTTCTGTTTTGGAGCGCACAAACATCATGCTGCAGTGTACAAACTCAAACTCAAACACAAACCGTGGCTATCTTTCCTGCTTCAAAGCGTCCATTTTATTTTGATGTGGTTTAACTGATCTGCATAATGTTAGATCTTCTGGAACAGACTTGGTGACCACTGCCTTACAGAGTTTTGCCCATGACCACTGTTTTCTGTCCAGACTGTAAACCAAGAGGACTCGCTCATGTGTGAGCATTTGAGTTGGTCCACTTGTGTATCATCACAACCTGAAAAAAAAATAAAGCAGCCAGTCAGTTGCCTGCTCCATTTCCCCAGTGGATCAAAATGCCAAAACTTTCACTCAGTTAAGAGAAGAATTCAGTCATGAGGCACAAACTGGAGGAAAGGTGTTGCTCGGTATCATCATGACTTCATGTCGCAGTCTATCCAGAATGCTGGGACGATTTATTTTTGTTTGTTTTCAGCTTGTTTTTGCCTGTGGATCGTAAGAGTTTGGCTGTGCCGTGAGCCGGTGTGTTCATTTAGAGTAGAGCACGCTTAGCGCTTTCCCCCTTCGTGTGGATAGTTATCTGTTTACAGCTGTTTGTTTTGCACATTTTTTCATCTTTGCACAATGTTTTCATAGTGGCAGTGCAATGCTAAAAATACTATAAGGGTATCTGGAAATAATAGAAAACTACACAGTATACAGTATATATACAGATATGAAGAATTATATTATAATATATATATATATATATATATATATATATATATATATATATATATATATATATATATATATATATATATATATATATATATATATAAATTGCATATTGATGTATTCCTGATGAGCACAATATGATTGTATGTCTAAATTATATTATATTTGATTTATTTTATTTATCACTACAAATATATAAAGTCATTTAAATGTTGGATAACATGTTGGTATGAGATATGAGATATAAAAAAAAAGACCAGATCACTGTTAAGGCATATAGGTGGTTTAGCTCAGTAATTCAGTAGGCAATCTGTATTTTCGTGTATACAATCATGTGAATTTCGGCTAAAAAATTATTTTTTTTTTTTCCGTCATGGTGGCTATAAGGTTATGTGATAAGATGGACCTGTTATGTATTGTGTTGTACACCATGCCATTAAAAAAAATCATTTCTCTGACAGTTAAAATGGAGCATATACTCACCCTAACAGGCCTTAATCTGCATGTTAATGAATGTTTTTTTGTTGTTTTTTAAATTTTTTTATTTAACGTGTTGTTGTCTTGATGGGCATGCTAATATATATGCTTTAAAAAAGAAACACGCTTAAAAACGGTGTGAAATCCTAAAGCAAGCTTGATAGATAGATTTTGTTGAACATAAGTGAATCCTGTGTAATGGTGGTATAGGAGACTAAACACGAACGGCCAAAGCACAGATGAATCACCTTGATCATGAGGGGGGGAAAAGAAGCTTCGATATTTTGCAATTTATATACCTGAGTAATATTTTTTGAGACCACTGAAAAGTCAGTATTTCCGATTCAAATATAATACAGAGAGATACTATGTGTATATGGACCATTTTAAAAATGAAAATGTGTAAAGGTAAATGTCATTCTCTAAAGCAGACTTCTGCAAAGACCAACTGGGAAAATGAGTTTTCGTTTGGGTATTACACCGGTCAGTCAGTCAGTCAGTCAGTCAGTCAGTCATGTACGGAGCCGCTGAGGTGCCATGGTGGTTATCTTTTCATAGAGTGTGATCAGAAATTAGTATATTTGAGGCCACACCCAAAGTGTCTCTGAATGGTTGCGAATTGTGTAACTTGAGCCCACGGATTATTATGTTGTGGAAAGTCTCAAGTTAATTATTTAGCAGGAACGTGCAAAAAAAAAAAACGTCTATTCACTTTGAGAATTCCTTAAGGTTAATGGTATTTCCATGTAGCAGGGATGCAGACAAATATGAATACGTTATTAAGAATGAACAGTTAATGTGTTGTAAACATATAAATACAGATATGAATAGGAAGTGCACTATTCATGCAGACTCCTAGTTTGTTTATATTTTGGATAATCGAGCCAACTAAATCTGTGAAAATATTGCAGGCAAGTAGAAACAAAAAAAAAAAAAAAAAAAAAAAAAGAAAACAGTCCTGCGCAGATCTGTAGTTGAGACCAGTTATGGACTAGAGTGACGTAGCTGAGGTTGAGGAACTGTCAGAGACAGAATTCACAGATCAGTGATTCACTGATTCACTGCCATTTCTACATCTGAGATTTTTCCAGTGTATCTAGAGGCATAGTGGATCATGTTTAATAAGAAAAAAACTTCCAGTTTAGGGGGGCACGGTGGCTTAGTAGTAGTTCACACCTCCAGGGTTGGGGGTTTGAATCCCGCCTCCGCCCTGAGTGGCAGCGCTTGCATGTTCTCCCCATGCTTCATAGGTTTCCTCCGGGTACTCCGGTTTCCTCCCCCAATCCTAAAACATGCGTTGTAGGCTGACTGGCATTTCCAAATTGTCTGTAGTGTGTGAATGTGTGTGTGCGATTGTGCCCTGCAATGGGTTGGCACCCCGTCCAGGGTGTCCCTTTCCTTCTGCCACTTGTTTCCTGGTATAGGCTCCAGGCTCCCCCATGACCCTGTGTATGATAAGCGGTATGGAAAATGGATGGATGGAACTTCCAGTTTAGGACACACCCACTTCATGGATATTTGAGGTGATATCACCAGTGACTCTAGTATGTGTTGTAAATAAAGTCTACTGTTATAAGTCATCGCCCTGGTGGCCACAGTGATCTAAATCAATGAATTAATCAATCAAATGAAACAGAGCTCGAGAAACATAAATCATGGCCTCAGTATATTAAACTTTTGCAACACCGTATTAAAAATATCCACCATGTGACCTCAGCGGCTCCGTAGTCAGGAAATCATAAGTGAAGATTATACTATTAATCCTTTATTTACATTATCATTCCATGTTCCAGCCACCTGACCAATATGGTGCTATTCAATATGTGTGTATTAGTGTGTGTATCTGTGTGTGTGTGTGTGTGTGTGTGTGTGTGTGTGTGTGGTTGTGTGTCTTTAGGTAAGAATGGCAACAGTGTTAACCCAGTAAAAACCCTATAACAAGCTATACATTTCCTTTGCTGTTGAAATGATTCAAACTTTGTGAAGAGATAAGCAGTATTTGTGATTAATATCGCTGGGTTTATGTGAGTATGAGTTACTCACATGTATGAGTATGAGTATGAGAGAAATTATGATTTTTTGTTCATGTATAAGTGCCATAGAGGAAGTTATTGGTAACTTAAAGGAATATTCCAGCATTTTTACAACCTAATTTCTATAAACTTTATTTCTAGCGTGTGTGCAATTACTACAGACAAGAATCTGGACATTTTTCTGTACTAAGAAAAGAACAGGAAATTGTTAGAGGTGATAAAAACACCAAAATTATATAATCAAGTAGAATTTTAAATTACTTGTACGATTAATAAATACATCCTTTGGTTAAACTACAGCTTCAAATTCTTGACTCAAAGTACATAAGTCCAAGAAATATTCACAAAAATAAAACATTGCCTCAAATCACACACTGATTTTAGTTACTGATGGTAAATTAGTGTCTCTTTGACCAAGGAAAAAAAGGATCATGGGAAAACATTAGCGAGGCATAACTACCAACAGCTCTATTCCTAAACTTTTAAATGTTAGCTAGAAAACTAATTGCTAGCTGTCATAATACAAACTGCAGTGATAAATACAGTGTATGTAGCAGCAGATAGATTACAGTGTTGGGTATTAAGTCTCATTCTCACTGTCACATCTGTTAAAGTTAAGACTTGTTAGGAATTTAGATTGAATTTATTTCTGAGAGTATAGGTTTGAAGAATGCTGGACTATTCCTGAAGAATGATCATTTTTAGTTTATCGCTTCCAAAGACCCCATTTACACCTGATTACTTCAAGCATCTTGTGTCTGTATTGTATTCCGTTTACATTCATTTACACTTAGTTAAACGTTAGCCACATTGTGTCAATATGCAAATCAGCTCCTTATATCGGCCTGTGTTGTTCCTAGTTTTCAGTTGTTTCATGGCAATGATAATGGATGCATTTTTTTTTTTTTTTTTTAAATCACAAAGATTTAAAATTTCTGTCCTCCATAAAGGCACCAACTTTGTAGTCTGGAATCATCTGGATAGGGTTTCGGTTATCAAATGCATTTATGCTTATACAACATCTGGTTAAAACGTGTCTCAGATCTGAAGTGGATTGGATTTAATTCTGTTTTAAACCTAAATGGGTGTATTCATACTTTAGTTTCAATGTAGAGAATCCCTATCTGGATTTAATCCTGATTCTCAATGCACTATTTAATGTTTTAAATGGGTGCATTTACAATTTGAGTATCAGGATTATATCCGAATAGGGGTTATCAACATAAAAAGCGTAGATGCAGCCATTTATGTGGATAATCCTTATCCGAATATAATCCAGAGTGTAAATGGGGTCACGTGACATCTGAGTTCCTTGTTAGCACCTGGGAAATCTCTTTCCTTTCGTGTCTTTATTCCATCTCACTCCCTTGGTCTCTGCAAACTGCATCCCTGTATTTAACATGTACTGTCTCTAGATTGTTGTGCAAATTTAATAAGGGATAATAAAATCATGTGCATTAAAAATTACGCCTAAGACGCATTTTTTCCCCCCCTCTGCAGTACTTTGATGACGGTCCTGTATGCACCCGGTGAGTTAGTCAGGACTTAATCAACCTGACCACACTTTTTGTTGACTTACTGCACCTATTTCAACAGAAAACAAGGCCAGGCATACAGCTGCTTTAGCCACGTAGTCTAATCCTCTAGATTAGCCACGCAAACATATCCACCTCCATGTGTTTTTTTTTTTTTTTTTTTCCCTGTAATGCTATGCGAGTCACTGCTGCAGTCGACAACCACCTTTTTGTATGCACAACACAAGAGCACATACATAATCCTATAGGATCAGCGTGTTGTTCCAGATACTCAGGTTACCAGAGGAGGAGTGAACACAAAGGCAGACAGTGCTTATAAAAAAAAAACCTGTTTTGCAACTCAACATCACAGCCCAGCCCTTACAATCGTATTCACACCCTCTTCTGTTCAGGAGGCACCTCCCTGCGTAATCAGCATTTTTACACACTCCTGAGAGAAATAATGTACCAGGAGGCAAGATAAGTCCACTACACTACAAAGCCATCTGATTTCAGCTCAGTTTCAGTAAAATGTCACATGAAACCTGACCATCAGCATCTGTAATTCACAACCTGGCTAGCGAGTGTTAACCGGCTCACTCTCTCATATACCGTGACGATGTGTGCTGACATGTAATAGTTTCCTGAATTTCCTGCAAGATTTCAAACTTTCCTTTCACCTGAAATGCAGCCAAACATGAAAAAGGTAAGATAGATAAGATGAGAGGTAGGAATCTTTTGTCCTCAATATAGACAGAAACGCACCATTGCGTTTCCGTAATGTTGCTATACATTCAAGAAGCATGTTACTTTGTACACAGGATGTATATTTCAGAGCAAGCACTGGTGAAGAGATTTATTGTAAGTAAACGAAGACAACAAGAATTTAAGCTCATGTAATTAAATATATGAATAATTTTCATTTTCCTGTAATTTATCAGATTAGACTATCCAGATTAGATTCAATCCGTTTTGCCTCAAATCCATTAAATAATTTCAACACTATTCTACAATATCCTAAAATAGATGAAATTCCTGGTTATATTGAACTTAAACTTTTTTTTTTTTTTTTTTAAGGTTATTTTTAAGTAAACATACTTTAAGTATTTTTGTGAGGTCTTCATTACTAGTAGTGACATCACTTAAAGAAATCAGATACGACTAAATGACTCATGTTCGCCTGTTATTAGATGAAATGCATGAAAAATGTAAACACATCAACGCAATAATTGCTGAAACGAAAAAGTTATCAGTTTACTTCGCACACATAATGATACTGTTGTACTGGAAATACTGTATAACTCATTTGTTTGTGTTCTTCGTGCAAGCATGCAAGGTGTTTTCTTTGTAAACATGTCACTGTGGATCTGTTCACATCCGATACAAATATGGGTCGCTTAAACAAACGCTCACTTAAAAACATAAAAGGCAAATGTGACCAGGCATATGGTACATGACCAAAATATAATATCGGGAACTGATGTTAATGTGACTGTAACAAGACTGACTACGATTCAGTAGTTACTTTAAACGACACGTGATCTCATGGAAAATGATAATGAATTCGAACCTGGCTGGATTTAGTTTAGTTTTATGTGATTGATGTCATATGATCGCCAGCCTCCGCACTGACCTGACTCTTAATGTTTTGAGCTTTTTGTACAAGTGGGGTTTACGCGGTACACAGACTTTTGGTGCGATTGTGTAAACGCATTAACGCAATAATTGCCGAAATGAGACAAAATCGCACGTTGTAAATGAATTCTGCGTTCGTGAGTCGGTCAGCCGAGGATTTTATTGGGATCCTCTCATACAGTGTGACAAGTTATAATCTTACGTTATAATCTTATTATAATCTCTGACGTTAGGCGTCCTAATATTAACAAATTTGCAAGTGCGAAAATGTCAAAGCTTTTAAATTTGGTTGTTGTGTTGACGCTATCGTGCGTTTGCCAAGCAGACATGCAGACATGTGCATTTGTGTTTGTTAGTGCTCATATTCCAGCTCTGACTCTATGCCAGTTTTCCAGAGTAGTCAGTTCTGTGGCTAACCACCAAGCCCGCGTAAGTGTGAGTTTGTGAATAATACAGTCCGTGCAGGATTTCACGGAGTTTTTTTTTTTTTTTTTGGTGATTGTTGTGGCCAAAAATGCTTGATTTTGCTGCGGCTTTTTTCTCTCTCAAAATTTGTGTCTGTTTTTGAGTTTTTTGTGCTTTTTTTTGTGGAAAACTACTTGAATTGGCAAAATTCAATGAGCCGTGTTAGTGTACTAATGTTCGACGCGCATGAATCGAAGAGGGCTTTGGCTGAATGCTGTGTTGTGATGACGTCACATGACACGTCCTGGCCAAAACCTGCAGAAAATCTGCAGTCATTTTTAAAAAATTGCAAACTCCTCAGAATATCGCGGAGTTTGCTTGATTTTGCGTTAATTTCTGCAATCGGAAAAATCGCGAAATTCTGGAGGGACTGATAATAGAACAAGTGTTTGCTTTTCATGATGCTTTGTGGTCAAGCTACTTCCTCACCATCACATTACTTTTTACATTTAAATACTTTCAAAAACATTTGAGTTACTTCCTAGCTTATTTAGCTATTTCTTAGCGACTTCCACTATTCATTAAGATAGTTTCACCTAAGTAGCCTATAATGTTTCTGTTCAGAGATTCAAGCAATAAAAGCAAGTCATTCCATCCGTAATCATTTCCTTAAATGCCCACTCATGACTACTGCTTCTTTTTGGCTGGGTACTTGAAAAACTATATAGTATTTTGTCAAAGCGTAAATAGTTTGTTTGCGGTGCTATGACCAAAGAATTTTTCTTTCTATAAGTAATTAAATTCTTTCCTCTTTTATGTGTCTTCAGAAAATCTTCCTTCTTCGTGTAACACGTTTTGATATGTTTCCATCCAAGTTGCGAATATAACTAATGCAAAAAAAATTGGAATATCGCATAAAACATTTGCGAACACAGCATAGTTTCCATCCCGTGTGTTCAAGAGAACAGAATCGTCACTCCCGGGGAAGCTGGCGCATCTCACTCTCCGCCATTTTTACTTTTATGAGCCAATTTTCTAATCACATGATTTGTTGAGGCAAAGTCACATGACTTTGCGCGTCGAGGAATTTATCTGGTAGGTAAATGTGTTTCCAAGAAGCCGCGAGAGATCGTAAGACCTGGAGAACATTGATCCATAGAGTGGCCGGGAGTCGTGCTCGACTGAATGGCTTCCAAGAAGAATCCAAGAAACGTGTTTCTATTGTAGTTGATGCGCGTGTCTTCTTAACGAATAAAAAAAATTGTCCACCTCAATTGAGCGCATAAGTTTTTTATGCGCATTTTGGAGATTTTATTCGCTTCTGATGTTTCCATCCAGCGTTTTTTTGTTTTTTTTTTATGCCATATCCCAAAATTCGCATAAAAATATGTGGATGGAAACAGCTTGTGACGATTGAATAAATATGCAAATGACACTATGGCGTCATCTGGTGACTTTCTGAGCGTGCATTAGGTACTTTCCCCTGATAAAGAGCTGACAGCTTTGACCAAGAATGTTAGTAAATAGTCTGCATGGCCCTTTAACACCCAGGTCCTGCCTCCTGTTGTTCCTCAGTTCCTCAGGGACTCAGTTTACCTGTCGGCAGGTACAGGACGGAAACTTGTTTTGGACCAGAGCAAATATGAGGCGAAATCGGATTTTTTTAGCCTTCAAAAATCACCTACACACTCGGATATAAGAAGCAGAAAAGGTATAGTGTCTGGTGATGGTGTGGGCGATTTATGACATCCTTTTTGCGGTGTTTATGAGTGCGTTTTGTTGATGATGCCATTAAATCTCGGGATGATGGCATTAAATCAGCGTGAACACCTGTGAATGGCTCAGGGTACACTTTAAATAAGCGTAACACCGCGGGAAAGATTATAGCCTCAGGTTTAGCCGAGTTTGTAAACTTTGTATAGTATGAGACTTCATTATCACGCATTCACCGTTGAAAACGCCTTAGTGAGGAAGTAATTCCTCTTTTGTGTTGCTGCTCTTCTCATAGCCTACCTATGAGGAACTACCACAACACAAAAGCGCTCAAATGACAACTTTTTCGGTTTGTTGGATTTTAAGATGACCCTGAAACGAAGTGACACTTATATCAAGGCTATATTAAGTTGGTCACCGCCATTTTATGTCGCCCAGTGTTTAATCTTCTGATGTTTACAGTAGCTTTGAGCTGAAACTCTTGAATGAAGAGGATGTCGGGAGGAGAGAGCGCGAGCTCCATGAAGACGCAGCTGGTGAGCGCGATTCAGCTGCAGGAGCTGGAGGAGGAGGAAGAGGAGCGCGAGGAGGAGGAGCGCGAGGCTGCTGCTAAACCTGCTGCTAAACCTGTCCCTAAACCTGCCGAGGAAGCAAAGGGTAATTGTTTCTAATTATAAAGCTGCGAATTCACACTGGCGTCTGTGAAACAGGGCAGTCTGTCTAACTAGTAAGAATAGCTTGTCAATTCGTGATAGACCCCCTTACCCTAACCCCTTACTCTAACCCAGAGTTTTCCTAAACTTTTTGGGGGCAAACAACCCCAAATGGATATTATGAATTTTCTCCACCACCTTACATTTTTAAAATTCCAGATTTATAGTACTATAACATTTGAACATTCGTAAAATACATATGTGTAACGCAAATGCCTAAAAAAAAAAAAAAAACAAGGAATATTCTTTGCATCGACTTACTAGTCTAGTGGGAAGTGTTGTGTTGTTATAGGGAAATAATAAACCACAAAGTGAAAGCTGCAGAAATATCTGGCAAGTACTGGCCACTCACGTGACAGTAATCTCTTGTACTGTATTCTTCACACGTCTGGGCTGTGGTGTAGGGTGGATAGACAGAAGCCCCTTCTCATGAAAAAAAACAACAACTATCCAAGCCTGCCTAAATCACCCAAACCACAAGTCAAATTGTGATATGGTCTGATGAGACCAAGGTAGAATTTCCATCCATCCATTTTCCATACCACTTATCCTACACTGGAGCCTATCCCAGGGAACTCCCAGGGGGGCACAAGGCGGGGGACATTCTGGACGGGGTGCTAACCCATCGCAGGGCACAATCGCACACACATTCACACGCTACAGACAATTTGGAAATGCCAATCAGCCGCATGTCTTTGGACTGGGTGAGGAAGCCAGAGTACCCGGAGGAAACCCCTGAAGCACGAGGAGAACATGCAAATGCTACCCCAACCGTGGAGGTGTGAGGCAAGCGTGTTAACCACTAAGCCACCATGCACGGACATGGAGTCATGTGGGCCGGGAATCAAACCACCAACCCTACGATGGGTGGACAACCCGCTCTACCACCTGAGCTACAGCTGCCCAGGCTGGTTCAATGTTTTGCAATGACGCAGTCAGAGCCCAGATTTAAATCCTGAAATCTTTCGAATGACTCAAAGAGGGCTGTGCACAGTAGATCCCCTGGCAATTTGATAGATTGGTAGCATTTTTGTAAGGAAGAGTGGAATAAAAGTGCCAAATCAAGATGCGCCAAGTTGGTAGACTCTTAACCAAAAAATGCTGTATTACAAGCAAAATGGGCTTAGTTAAGTATTAGTTAAGGAGTGTGCACACTTATGCAACCAGGTTATTATAAGTTTTCATTTTTATTTTATTTTCATAAAAGGTTTCATTTAGATTTGTTTCATTTAGATTTTCTCTTTAATTTTGTTGGTTGTTCTATCAGGAAGAAGATCTGACATGATTTATCTTGGTTTCATTTTTTTTTTTTTACATCACAAAAACCTTTGGTTTTTTTAACGGGGGTGTGTAGAAATTTGATATCCAGTGTAAATAAAAGTCCTTTAATGACTGAAACATGCTAATATACCACTTCTGTCTCCAACATGCAACAGCAGCCTTAACACAGGAGCACTGAAAACTCAAAGTTAGCTTCACACTTTCTGAATCTCAAAACCTGCACTATTACATCTATACTATTGACTGATTTCTTTGTATAATTGCTGAAATTGTAAAGTGAGCGCGTTTGTCGTGGTTTATTTTTTGTCATTGGATTTTGAGTGCAAGGTTGAAATTTTTAGGCATTTTTTTTTTTTCCATCACAGAAAAAAAGTATTTTTCATGGAATTAAATGTTGCTAAAATATTTACATAGAGCAGAAACTATGAGTGTGTGGTTGCCCCAGGTTTGGTGAACAGGAGAAAAAAAAAACAAAACAAATGATGTGAACCATCAAAATGACACGGTGACATCTCTACGTTCCATGTAAAAAAATATTGCCTGTCAGTTGAGAACGCTCCCGCGCTTGCACTAGCCTTTAGGCCTTCTAGCTCACACACCTCCTATTATGTGTAAACACTGAAAGCCGGGTCTGTCTTAGTTTACATTTTGAGTTTGAGTTTTAATATTGAAGCACGCACTGTACATAGACGCAAGAAGCGTAACTTGATTATTACTATCATACATATTATTGATTGCCATTTGGCCTCAGATTACTCATTAACAATTTTTTTTTTTTAAAGAATTGATTCAAGAGAATTTAACTACACAAGATTTAATGTAATTTAGAAACACCGTGCAAAAACTTATTCATTATGGTAAAAAGGAAATACATTTGTGTTGTAATACTTGGCAAGTTAAGATCACAATTTACAATGCAGTTGAATTATAATAGGTCTACGTAGTCTTTATAACCGCCACTGATTTCAGTCACAATATAAAAAGGCTTTATTGGTCAATATTAGAATACAGTTCTAGAAAAAAAAAGAAAGCTTTCAGGCTTCTTCAACATTGTTTTTCCACTCAGCTAATGACTCTCATGCATCTGTTTTATTGTACGCACTGTGTATAGTTTTCTCAACCATTGAGGGATCTAGAAATTTAGCAAAAACAGTACACCACTGTCAAAAGAACAGATTCTTTGGTGAATTGCTTGTCCCTCCAGTCCTTATAGTTGAAACCCAATGCGAAAAGAGTTTTGGTGTATTTAATTAAATACAATTTTTTAATTCTTTCTTTTGTAAACACAGCATAAAAAGAAATTGTCTTTGAGTAGGAAATCTGTTTAAATTAGGATTTCTGATCAAACAAAAAATATTACAGTAATGTAACGAGATATTTTTTTTTAAATGAATATTTGTTTGTTTGATGGATTGTTTCTTTGCATTGGTTAATTTATTTAAATATTTTTTATTTTGTTTTTTTTTTTACTGAAGATTTCACCTCCATTGTTTTTTCTTCTGCAGGATTCTGGGTATTATCGTTGTAGTAATCCATGTGTTTCATCATTAAATCATTTCTTCCTGGTTTTCGCAATAACCTCTGACCTGGTCATCCCTGTGCTGCCTTTCTTTGCTCTGACAGATCCGAAATATTACAGCGTGGAGGAAGCCGTGGAAAGCATCGGCTTCGGGCGCTTTCACATACTACTCTTTGTTATTATGGGCAGTGCCAATGTAAGAGGTTTGTTTGTATTTTTCTCTATGATAAAGTTCTGTATCTGTACGTGTCAGTAATTCTGTATCTCTGTGTGATGTAGATTGTAGAGGCGATGGAGATCATGTTGTTGGCTGTGGTATCTCCTGAGATCAGATGTGAGTGGCATCTGGAGGATTGGCAGGTGGCCCTGGTCTCCACGGTGAGATTTCCAACCAATCAGAACTGTCCTGCACTCATTTATTGGCAGTCTGTGATCAGATAAGTAAGGGATAATACTCTTGGAGGCATGCTGTTATAGGAAAATAAATGTCAATGGGGTAGTGAAAGTGACATGTGAAGGCCAATGTATGGTAACCCATACTTGGAATTTGTCCTCTGCATTTAACCCATCCAAGTTAGTGCACACACATTAGGAGTTGTGCACACACACACACTACAAACCATGAACACACCTGGAGCAGTGGGTAGCCATTTTTGCTGCGGCACCCGGGGAGCAGTTGAGGGTTAAGGGCCTTGCGCAAGTGCCCAACAGTGACAGCTTGGCAGTGTTGGGATTTGAACTCATGACCTTCTGATCAATAGCCCAATTTCTTAACCACTGAGCTACTACCACCACACCCCTGGTGAGCTACCACCACCACACCCCCGGTGAGCTACCACCGCCACACCCCCGGTGAGCTACCACCACCCCCTTGTGGTGTGGCCTGATGTGAAGAGGAGCTAACTGTTACCATGTCAAAGCTGATTATTTTCCTATAACAGCGTACCCTGATGTGTTTTATTCCTCTTATAACACAGCAATTTGCAATTACATCTTATTACGACGCATCATAATTTTAGCCATTTATAGTTATGTTTACTGAAATGCAAAATGTTATCACTTACATTATAGCAGCTATAAACAGCCGTTGACATTGGAGACTCCTTCCAAAAATCCATTCTTTCTTTCTTTCTTTCTTTCTTTCGAATTGACATTTTCTATTTGTTTTAGTTTCAATCCTTTTTCTTTTTTTCTTTCAAGCTATTTTTTTACAGCTGATTTATTTGTTTTTGTTTGTTTGTTTGTTTCACTCCCCTCTTTTCTTTCCTTCTTTCTTTCTTTCCTTCTTTCTTTCTTTCTTTCTTTCTTTCTTTCTTTGCAATTGACATTTTCTATTTGTTTGTCTGTTTTATTCCTTTTTCCTTCTTTTACTTCTTTCAAACTTTCTTTCTTTCTTTTTTTTTTACAAATGCTATTTTATATTTGTTTGTTTGTTTGTTTCACTCCCCTTTCTTTCTTTCTTCCTTTTTCATGTTTTGTTTGTTTGTTTGTTTGTTTGTTGAAAGTGTACTTGTTTATGTATAATTTATGTTTTTCCAAAAATGCTAAATAAACTTCTCTTAACAGAAAACTTCAACAATTACGCACGTTTTCTAAGCTGTTTATTAAGTTGTTATTATAGCAATGATTACACTTTAGAGCAAGCGCATTATAGAAAATGAATCAACATCTTCTGACCAATCAGAACTGAGAATTAATAAGCATTGTGGTATCAATGAATTTAACCAGCCTGGTATTTTATAGCTATGGAGTTCTAGAGTATGCAGGCATTTCTGCTCTGTTAATATTGTCTGTGTGTGTGTGTGTGTGTGTGTGTGTGTGTGTGTGTGTGTGTGTGTGTGTGTGTGTGTGAGTGTGTGTGTGTGTGTGTAGATGGTGTTCCTGGGCTTCATGTTATGCGGGGTCCTGTGTGGATATGTGGCGGATAAACATGGCCGCTGGAAGGTCAGATAGCATCAGTTACATCAAAAACATCTTGTATGATTTTCACTTTATAGTCTGATGATGGTGTCTGATGTTAGAGAAGTGTGTGTGTGTGTGTGTGTGTGTGTGTGTGTCCGCTCAGTTCTGATAGTTATGTACACACAGGTGGTGTTCGGGGGCTTCGTGTGGGCCGCATATTTCTCTGTGCTCACGTCATTCGCACCATCCTACGGCTGGTTCATTTTCCTGCGTAGCATGGTGGGCTGTGGAGTAGCAGCCACGTCACAAGGGTACTCAAACACACACACGCACACACACACACACACACACACACACACACACACACACACACACACACACACACTTCCTTTCACTAAACATAATAAACTTGTGCATCCTGATGTGTCATCATCCTGACTCATCCTGTTCATCTCCCTGTTAAAGGTTTGTTCTGAAGACGGAATTCATTCCTGCTAAATACAGAGGCTCTCTGCTGCCCCTGGCCTCCGTAAGTGAGAAATCACAGCTCATGTGTAATAATAACCCTGTCCAGGGTGTCCCCTGCTTTGTGCCACAGGTTCCCTGGGGGGTGCAATAGTAATAATAATAATAATAATAATAATAATAATAATAATAATAATAATAAATGTCTCATTGGAGTTCCACATTCCCCTGTGGTCAGATTTTCTGGATGTTGGGATCGTTGCTCATCATCATTCTGGGGATGACTGTGGTGCCCGCGATGGGCTGGCGCTGGATGATCCGCTTCTCCGTCATCCCCAGTGTTGTACTACTCGTCCTCTTCCAGGTGAACCTCATATCATGGACATGGATAAATAACTTCTTTCTTTTTTTCTTTCTTTCTTTCTTTTCTTTTGTTTGCTTGTTTGATTGTTTACAATGTATTTGTTTATTTACAATGTATTTGTTTGCTAACGATTTACCTATTTATTTTACCCTCCATTTTTCTGTATTTCTTTCTTTACAATTGATTTATTCTATTCAATTCAAGATTCAAGATTTTTATTTGTCACATACACAGTTATATACAGTCTATAACTTGCAGTGAAATGAAAACGTGAAATGATTTATACAGCTGACATTTAATCTTTATTTATTTCACTCCTCTTTGTTTCTTTCTTTCTTTTATTTGCTTTATTTTTTATTTTATTTTTTTTGTTGGCTTAAATGCTTGTTTAAATGTATTTTTATTACAATTTACTTTATTCATTTATTTATTTGACCTCCTTGTCTGTCTGTTTGTTTGTTTCTTTCTTTCTTTCTTTCTTTCTTTCTTTCTTTCTTTCTTTCTTCCTTCCTTTTCTTTGGTTTCTTTGCTTGTTTGTTTATAATGTACTTGTTTATTTATATTTTATACAACCCCAATTCTGAAAAAGTTGGGACAGTATGGAAAATGCAAAAAACAAACAAAAAGAGTTATTTGAAAATTCAGTTCACCCTGTACTATATTGAAAACACATTATTAACACATTATTTGATGTTTTACTTTGTGAATTTAATTTATTTTTGAAAATATACACTCTTTTTAAATCTAATGACTGCAACACACTCCAAAAAAGTTGGGACAGTCGACTGTTTACCACTGTGTAACATCACCTTTTCTTTTAATAACACTTATTAAGCGTTTGGGCACTGAAGACACCAGTTGGAATTTTCCCCCATTCATCCATTACGCATTTCTTCAGCTGTGCAACTGTACGGGGCCTTCGCTGCCTTATTTTGTGCTTCATAATGTGCCACACATTCTCAATCGGAGACAGGTTAGGACAGCAGGCAGGCCATGCTAGCACCCACACTCTCTGCTTACGCAACCATCCAGGCAGAATGTGGTTTGGTGTTGTCCTGCTCTGGATGGCAGCATATGTTCTCCAAAATGTGTACATATCTTTCTGCATTGATGTTGCCCTCACAGATGTGCAAGTTACCCATGCCATGGGCACTGACACACCTCATACCATGACAGACGCTGGCTTTTGGACCTCACGCCAATAACAGCTTGGATGGTCCTTTTCCTCTTTGGCCCGGAGAACACGACGGCTGTTTTGTCCAAAAACTATTTGAAATGTCGACTCGTCGGACCACAAAACACGATTCCACTGTGCTACTGTCCATCTCAGATGAGACCGAGCCCAGAGAAGTCGGCGGCGCTTCTGGACAGTGTTGATGTATGGCTTCAGCTTTGCATAGTAAAGCCTTAACTTGCATCTGTGGATGCAGCGGCGAATGGTGTTGACTGACAAAGGTTTACCAAAGTATTCCCGATCCCATGTCAGGATATCCATTACAGACTCATGACGGTTTTTAAGACAGTGACGTCTGGGGGATCGGAGATCACGTGTATTCAGAAGTGGTTTTTGGCCTTGCCCTTTACGCACCGAGATTTGACCGGATTCCTTGAATCTTTTAGTTATATTGTGCACTGTAGAAGGTGAAATGCCCAAAATCCTACCGATTTGTCTTTGGGGAATGTTATACTCAAAATGTTGGATTATTCGCTGATGCATCTGTTGGCAGATTGGAGAGCCTCAACCCATTCTTGCTCTTGAAGGACTAGGCCTTTTTTGGAGGCTCCTTATATACTATGATTAAATGATTGCCTCACCTGTTTCACACCACCTTCTTATTTCAACTTGTCACATCACTATTAGGCCTAAATTGCCCCGTCCCAACTTTTTTGGAACGTGTTGCACGCAAACGTTTATCTTCAAAAAACTATGCAGTTGATTAGGTAAAACATCAAATGTCTTTATACGGTTTTGTTTAAATACAAGTCAAAGTACATTTACAAATCACTCCTCTTTGTTATTAGCATTTTCCATACTGTCCCAACTTTTTCGGAATTGGGGGTGTATATCTCTATTTATATGTATATATTATTTCACTGTCCTTTCTTTCTTTCTTTTGTTTTGTTTTGTTTGCTTGTTTGATTGTTTACAATGTATTTGTTTATTTGCAATTTACCTATTTATTTCACCCCCCTTTTTTTCTGTATTTCTTTCACACATCTTTTTCTTTCTTTTTTTTTTTTGTTTGCTTAAATGTTTGTTTAAATGTACTTGTTCATGTACAATTTACTTCCTTATTCAATTATTTGACCTCCTACGTTGTTTGTTTGTTTGTTTCTTTCTTTTTTCTTTCTCTGGTTTCTTTGCTTTGTACTTGTTAACTCTCCTTTCTTTCTTTCTTTCTTTCTTTCTTTCTTTCTTTCTTTCTTTCGTTCGTTCGTTCGTTCATTCATAAATCATTCTGCCCTTCCATGCTATCTTTCCTCTTCCCTCCAGTTTATCCCTGAGTCAGCGAGGTTCCAGGTCTCGGCAGGGAATGTAGAAGGAGCTGTTGCCACTTTAAAATGGATCGCTAAGATGAATGGAGTGAGCTTGCCTGAGGGGGAACTACGTGAACCTATAGTGGTATAACTCTCTCTCTCTCTCTCTCTCTCTCTCGCTCTCTCTCTCTCTCTCACACACACACACACACACACACACACACACACACACACACACACACACAGGCTAGTTGTTATGTTGTGTGTTTTCAGACGGAGAGAGGAAATGCTGCCACTCTGGTTAGTCGAGCTTTCATTAGGACATCTCTGCTGTTGTGGTATTCATGGTAATGTCTCTTATACACTCATCTCACGTGTGTGTGTGTGTGAGTGTGTGTGTGTGTGTGAGTGTGTGTGTGTAAGCGTTTGAATAGAAGTATTGTTTTACACAAGTCCGTGAGCAGATCTTCTTATAAAGATGCCAAACATGATGCCTGCAGGTTTGTGGCGTCTTTCTCCTATTACGGCTCTGTGCTGAGCAGCTCCGAGCTCCTGGAGAAGAACCTGCTCTGTATGACCGACGCCGACGCAGAACACGACATCAAACACAACAAGGACGAGACGCTGTGTTACTGCATCCCGTTCAACATGGCCGATTACCAGACCCTCCTCGTCAGCTGCCTGGGAGAGGTGGCACGTGAGTTCCTGACGTGAATCCTACACCGTGTAGTCTATGAAATAAAACACATATGCGTATATCACAGGCCATGATGTTTGGTTTTCTTTGCAGTGATCCCTCTGAACATCGGCCTGTTGCACGTCGTGGGCCGAAAGGTCAGCATGGTCATCCTGCAGGTCCTCTCGGCCATCTTCTTCATGCTGCTGAATGTCTGCACCACCATGTGAGTGCACTCTCCCGTTACAGCACAGTACAGAACAGCTGGAACTCATCTGTATTTATATTACATCTAAATAATTTCAATTTACAATAGCACTGCGCTTATAGGATTTTAAACCACAACACTGCTGAATTCTCAATTCTGATTGGTCAGAAGATATTGATTAATTTATCATTGTTATAATTGATCATTTTTACACAGGGGTTTGTATGGTGGACTTTTGCTTTCTTTCTTTTGTCCTTCTTTCTTCCTGTTAATGTAAATAACATAATTGTTTCAGGACAATAAGTTTTAACTCGGACAGAAATGTTGGCCTCGTATGGCGTAATTTGTGCACACTAGCCTTGTGCAATATTGATTTTTCCCCCATTGTGATTTTCCTTTTTTAAAATATCGCAGTAAACAGTTTCAGAACGGTTAGAATAAAAAAGACAGGAGAACGTTTACATTGTTTATTTACAATGTACTTGTTTATTCATTTGACCTCCTTGTTTGTTTTTGTTTGTTTCTTTGTTTCTTTCTCTCTTTTCTTAGATTTGTTTTTTGTTTGTTTGATTGCTTAAATGTACTTGTTTATTTACAATTTGTTTATTTACTTATTTATTTAATTATTTAGCATACTTTCTTGCTTAGTTTCCTGCCTGCTTTTCTTTCTTTCTTTTTCATTGTTTATGAATTTCTATCTATCTATCTATCTATCTATCTATCTATCTATCTATCTATCTATCTATCTATCTATCTATCTATCTATCTCTTCCTTTTCCTTGTTTTTTGCTTGTTTGCTTGTCTTTCTTTCTTTCTTTCATTCTTTCTTTCTTTTCCTTGTTTTTTTTTTGTTGCTTATTTCCTTTCTTTTTTTCTTTCTTTTCCCTTTTGCTCTATCTATCTATCTATCTATCTATCTATCTATCTATCTATCTATCTATCTATCTATCTATCTATCTATCTATCTTTCCCTTCCTTTTCCTTGTTTTTTCATTGTTTGCTTGTCTTTCTTTCTTTCTTTCTTTCTTTTCCTTATTTTTTTGCTTATTTGCTTTTCTTTCTTTCATTCTTTCTTTCTTTCTCTTTTCCTTTTTGCTTATTTGCTTGTCTTTCTTTCCTTCGTTCTTTCTTTCTTTCTTTTCCTAACATTAAATAGTCAGTAAGATTTTATTTCACATTATTGAGCTCAAGACATCCTCAGAAAGCGAGGGAGCCCAGAGTCAAGGGCATGTAAGATAGGGGGAAGGGGGCGGGGCTTTCAGGAAGTATTCACCTGTGCAGATCATTCCAGAATCACATGCCGACTGGGTCATCTGGGGAGAAAAAAGACACTCTTTTGGCGTATTTTTGTGTTGGCAAAAAATTAAAATATAAACATCACTGCATATTGTGGAAGTGTAATATCATGATAATATCATTATATCACACAAAGCGGGTGTACACTAATAAGTTTACAGAGTAATAGTTTGAGAGTGATAGTGATCTCTTTTCACCCCTGCAGGTTTGGTTTCACAGTGTTGCTCTTCCTGCTGCGTTCACTGGTCTCGATGAATTTTAATGTGGTTTATATTTACACTGCAGAGGTGAGGTTCTTTTATATCTACAATGAGTCTGCGAACCTTTGTTTTATGAATAAAGTTACAGTAATATGAATAATAAATCTACTGAGATATATTGCAGTTGTGTATATTGCAGTAATGGTATGTTCCTGCAGGTTTACCCTACAGCAGTGCGCTCTATAGGAATGGGCTTCTGTACTTCATTCAGCCGAATCGGTGGGATGATCGCACCCTTTATAGCACAGGTAATGTTTGCTTAAGTGTGTCTGGGTGTGTGTATGTGTATGCACATAAATATTTATTCATATCTGCGTGGTGGCTTGAGAAAACCCATCAGATGTCACTGTGGTCGAATTCTGGCAAATGGGCCAAAAATTATTCATTTTAATCTCGGCCTGGCTATGCTCTTGGTATCTTCTTGCAAAAAAAAGAAGCCAGTTTAATAAACACAGTGGTAAAAACAGACAGTTTGCACTCTCAGTCATGTCTAAAACCTTGCCAGCTAAGTGTGATTTCCTCACAGTGAACGTCACGCTTTGATTCTTGGATATCTATGTAGGGTAGTGAAAGAGACATAATTCTAATCAGTTCAGTTTGTAATCAGATACCGGCTGTCAGAATGTCCATGATGCTCCTGCACCGCAGTCAGAATGAAATCTTTATATGCAGTTTTCTCCCTTTTGACTTTTGGGTTACTTTTAAATGTTGTAACTTGACTTGTGGTTGAGAAAAGTGAAAGTGACGTAAAGGCCAATGTATGGTAACCCATGCTTGGAATTTGTCTTCTGCATTTAACCCATCCAAGTTAGTGCACACACACACACATTAGGAGTTGTGAGTAGTGAACACACACACACTACAAACCGTGAACACACCCGGAGCAGTGGGCAGCCATTTTTGCTGCGGCGCCCGGGGAGCATTTGAGGGTTAAGGGCCTTGCGCAAGTGCCCAACAGTGGCAGTTTGGTGGTGCTGGGATTTGAACTCACGACCTTCTGATCAGTAGCCCAACTTCTTAACCACTGAGCTATCACTGCCCTGCCCCCAAGAAACAGTTAAGTAAATGTATACTAAATAACAGTATACTATAATTATCATGTGAAGGGCTTTGTCAGGCCGTCGCACACACACATTAAAACGTAGTGTTAACTGTGCTGCTTTATGTAGAAACTAAAATTTTGGACATTTATCAAACTTTAGTTATCAAGACACTTATCTTTTTTTTTTATTTTATAGAAAATCAGGTGTCAATATAATCCAAAGAGTCCATTTTTTTCGGTCTCAGCCTCAGTGTTCTTGAGTCACTTCACGTTTGCTTTATTAGGTGTGACTGTGTGTTGTGTGTCTCAGGTGTTGATGTCTAAGTCTGTGCTGTTAGCGTTGTCTCCGTTTGCTCTGACATGCTGTCTGTGCGCTATCGGGACTGTCCTGTTACCCATCGAGACTAGAGGACGAGCGTTACTGGTAAACTTTTAAAGCATTAGTAGTCATTGCATGTAGGTCACTGTGTGTTGTTTTCATTCTCCTGCACTCATTTACACATGGTTAGCTGGCTAGCTATCTTAGCTAATGTTACTGAAACAAATATAGTTTGGATTATATTAAATCAACCTCTAACAAACTTTTTCTTTTTCTTTTTCTTTTTTTTTTCTTCAGCAAAATGAATAATGCACACTTGCTCATGAAGAAACTATGAATATTTTATAACTATGTATTTTTTTTTCTTTGTTAGTTGTTTGTAAATTGATTAAATTTGGATCACAAAACCGTTGTGTAGAATTGTGTCTTTCCTTAAAAAAAAAAACCCCCAAAAACCTTCATACAAACACTGCAAAGGTTACATCTTATACTAAATAAACTACATAAACTAAATTCATCAAATATTTCTCAGTGGGAGACTTTTATAAAACAAGTAATTATAGAATGATTAATTACTTTAACTCCCAACACTGGTCAACAGGTCCAGCCTTTCTTTATTCTTCTAACACCATAAATGTCATAAAAAGTGCATAACATAAAAAATACTTACTGAATAATATACTTTAAGCCTATAGTCAAAAAAATAAAATAAATGCACTTGATTGTATTTAAAATATGCAAGTAAGTATGCTGTAAATATACTAAGGAATGTGTGCACTATACTAAAACATGCTACAAATGTATTATTCATCTCAAATGCAAGAATTTTACTTTAAATAAATGTTATAGTACATTTTTAAAAATAAAAATACATCTACCCTCCTTTTCACACACTGTTTCACACCAAAGAGCAATTTAGAGCTAGCCACAATATAGTGTAATTATATTTTTAATATCAAAGAAAGTAATGTTAGTATTCTGCCTTTTTTGTGAACTAATATGTTTGTTGGCTAAAAGTATTCATTATTGTGCAGTTCTGTGAAAAAATACCGTGTGAAAAGCGATTTCTTCTGTTTTTGTGTACATCTCATACTAAATAGTTTTAGATCTTCAATAGAACGTAAAACAAAGACAACCTGAGTAAACACACAATACAGGTTTTATTTATTTATTTATTTTATTGAAGCAAAAAAAACTTATCCAACACCTGTCACCAATGTGAAAAACTAACTGCCCCTTTAAACTTAAAATCTGGTTGTGCCACCTTCAGCAGCAATAACTGCAACAAAACGCTTCAGATAACTGGAGATCAGTGTTTCACAGCGCTGTGGTGGAATGTTGGCCCACTCTTCTTTGCAGAACTGCTTTAGTTCAGCCACACTGGAGGGTTTTCGAGCATGAACTGCCCGTTTAAGGTCCTGCCACAGCATTCCAATTGGTTCAAGTCAGGACTTTGACTAGGCCACTCCAAAACTTTAATTTTGCTTTTTTTTGAGCCATTCGGAGGTGGACTTACTCCTATGCTTTGGATCATTGTCTTGCTGCATAATCCAGTTGCGCTTGAGTTTCAACTTACAGACTGAAGACCAGACATTCTCCTTTAGGATTTTCTGGTAGAGAGCAGAATTCATGCTTCCCTCAATTACTGCAAGTTGCCCAGGTCCTGAAGCAGCAAAGCATCCCCACACCATCACACTTCCACCACCATGCTTGACCGTAGTCAAAAATGTTTTTTCGTTACTCCTCCTACAAATTTTATCCAATCATCAGCAAATTTGGCACGTCATCTTCAGAGTAAGCCTCACAAAAGAATTTTGAATACTCCAAACAATTTTCCTGTAATGGACCAACGAATCTGACAGCAAAGCCACCAAACAGGAAGTGAGGCTGTGTCTCAGCAATGACTTTGCGCACTGACACAAAACTTGGTAGGCAGCTTCAGGACCGTGTCCTGAGGCTATGCAACAAATTTTGTGACAGCGCCACCTACTGGTCCAAAAGTCCTTCTCCAAATTTTGAATGAATGCTGTAGGACACTTTAAGTATTATTCTCGTTAGTGTGGCTGTGAGGAAACTAAAAAATGGTGTACAATAACCAAGTCTAGTTTATTTTACTAGCTATCAACTTTTTTTCAGTATATAACTGAATGAAAAGCCAGGATTGATTAGTTGATTAATTTCAAGAAAATTCATTCTTTTCTTTAAAAAAAAAAAAAAAATGTAATTCCTTGAAAGACACTAATGTGCTAATGGAGTTGAAAATAGTATATAGAGATAATCTACTAATGAGAAATATTAGTAAGTTTTGCCTTTAAGAAGTTTGTACTTGCTGTATTTTTTCCAGTTTAAATCAGCCCTCGCTAGATGGAGACATCACACTGCTTTTTAAAGACACACTAATACAATTTATATTCAGCTACAACCTGGTTTAAGACCTGATTCTCTTGTGTTCTCGTTCTCTCTCTCTCTCTCTCTCTCTCTCTCTCCACCTCAAAGTGCTCTCTGTTAATCTTATTACATCTTATTACAGAGTCTCAGTGCAGATGTAATGAGGGGATTAGCATGTACACCATGTCTGCGTCTGTCTTTAACCCAATTTCACACAGTCACACAGTGTGCTATTATTCATGACATAAAAAATTATTTATGAAATCTGAAACATGGTTTAATGACAAAAGAATATGAGAATAAAAGGTGTGTGTGTGTGTGTGTGTGTGTCAGGTGGGGACCAAAAATCTCTATAAGGATGACAGTTTTGACCTTGTGGGACATTTTGTTGGAGAATAAAACCTGTTTTGTTTGTTTGTATTTATAAAATAAACAAATAAATAAATAAATTTAAAAAATATTTTAATAAGTCAAAAGACTTCATTTTACTGATTTCAAGGTTAGGGTTGAATTTAGGTGTAGGCATATCAATAAATAGCTGCATTAATTATTATGTCTCTGTGTGTGTGTGTGTGTGTGTGTGTGTGTGTGTGTGTGTGTGTGACGCTGGAGTCAGCAGGTGCCGGCTGTGTGAGAGTCAGTAAGTGCCTGGCAGATCCTTCTCCTGACCTTGCCAGTGAGAGAGAAAGAGGACAGAGCCGCTCTGTGTGTGTGTGTGTGTGTGTGTGTGTGTGTGTGCACGTGAGTGAGGCAATGACGGAGCAGTCCCAGTTTCTGCACTGCAGCTCTCTCTCGGATGGTCCTGAAGGAAATGGAGCTGCAATGGCAGTGAAATAAATCTGGCAACGTGCCAGAGGGAGTGAGACAGAAAGTAAGACAGAAGTGAAGGAGTGAGACAGAAAGCAAGCGAAGGAGAAGTAGATCGGATGTCAGCAGCATGCGTGTGCTGCAGTGACCCGACACTGTGAGTATTTTTTATAATCTGATAGAATCATCTTTGTTTTGGTTTGATCCTACAGTATGTGTGTGTCATGTATGTACAGTGTGTGTGTGTGTGTGTGTGTGTGTGTGTATGAGTCCCGTGTGTGTATGTGTGTGTGTGTGAGTGGTTCTGTGTGGTGTTTTTGCTCACGTTGAGAGCTGATGTGTTTTCAATGAGGTTCTTCGTGGATCTGTGTTGCATCAGGAAACAGCAGTGCTCTAAATATGTCATTGCAGGATATGTAACAAACACAACCTGCTTCTGCAGAAGACTTCAGATGAGGTAATGATGTGGTTTTGGGTCTGTGAGCATCCATACATACTGTATTAACATGAGCTGTGTGTGTGTGTGTGTGTGTGTGTGTGTGTGTGTGTGTACACTCATCATTTGAGTAGTGTCTAGTCCATCAGCAAGATCAGCAAGTGATTGATCTGTTCTGCAGCACTGCTTTAAATCCAGCACGCTGTCAGTCACACACACTTGACTAAGACGAGGCAGATGGATAATCGGTGGAGTATCAGATTAACTGAGAATTCAGGTTATTAATCATTCATGATGTTTGCTGGCTTTGCTGTGATGTGCACTTTTCTGCACACTGCAGTATTTTTAGGTTTAGACACTCAGGACAGACTGTAGTTTTAACCTCTGGTCAGGTCCATTCAGGTAATCCCATCTCAAAGCTCTCAAAGTGTGTGTGTGTGTGTGTGTGTGTAGTTCTCTGTTTACCTGTATGTGCCTATGTCTGTGTTTGTCTATCAATATCTGTGTGTGTGTGTGTGTGTGTGTGTGTGTGTGTGTGTGTGTGTGTGTGTGTGTGTGTGTGAAAGAGACAGAGAGAGAGAGAGAGAGAGAGAGAGAGAGAGAGAGAGAGAGAGAGGCAGTGTGTCTGTCTGTGTATGTGTGTCTGTTCCTGTTTCTGTGTTTCTCTGTGTCTTATCTGTTTTTGTGTGTATGTGTGTCTGTGCCTGTGTATGTGTGTGTTTCTGTTTCTGTGTGTGTCTGTGTGTGTGTGTGTGTGTGTGTGTGTGTGTGTGTGTGTGTGTGTGTGTGTGTGTGTGTGTGTGTGTGTGTGTGTGTATCTGTGTGTGTCTGTGTGTGTCTGTGTGCTGTATGTCTGTCCCTCTTTCTGTGTCAGGGTGTGTCTGTGTATAGTACTGTGCAAATGTTTTAGGCAGGTGTGAAAAAATGCTGTAAAGTAAGAAAGCTTTCAAAAATAGACATGTTAATAGTTTATATTTATCAATTAACAAAATGCAAAGTGAGTGAACAGAAGAAAAATCTACATCAGATCAATATTTGGTGTGACCACCGTTTGCCTTCAAAACAGCATCAATTCATCAATTCATCAATTCCTCTAGGTACACTCGCATGCAGTTTTTGAAGGAACTCGGCAGGTAGGTTGGCCCAAACATCTTGGATAACTACCCACAGTTCTTCTGTGGATTTACGTAGCCTCAGTTGCTTCTCTCTCTTCATGTAATCCAGACAGACACGATGATGTTGACATCAGGGCTCTGTGGGGCCATACCATCACTTCCAGGACTCCTTGTTCTTCTTTACACTGAAGATGGTTCTTAAAGACTTTCGCTGTATGTTTGGGGTCGTTGTCATGCTGCAGAATAAATTTGGGGCCAATCAGATGCCTCCCTGATGGTATTGCGTGATGGATAAGTATCTGCCTGTACTTCTCAGCATTGAGGAGACCATTCATTCTGACCAAATCCCCAACTCCATTTGCAGAAATGCAGCCCCAAACTTGCAAGGAACCTCCACCATGCTTCAGTGTTGCCTGCAGACACTCATTCATGTACCTCTCTCCAGCCCTCTGGCAAACAAACTGCCTTCTGCTACAGCCAAATATGTCAAATTTTGACTCCTCAGTCCAGAGCACCTGCTGCCATTTTTCCTGCATCCCAGTTCCTGTGTTTTTGTGCATAGTTGAGTCGCTTGGTCTTGTTTCCACGTTGGAGGTATGGCTTTTTGGCTGCAAGTCTTCCATGAAGGCCACTTGTGACCAAATTTCTGTGGACAGTAGATGGGTGTACCAGGGTCCCACTGGTTTCTGCCAGGTCTGAGCTGATGGTACTGCTGGACATCTTCCGATTGCGAAGGGAAGTAAGCCTGATGTGTCTTTCATCTGCTGATAGATGATCAACATTGCCCGTTTCTTTGTGCTTCTTCAAAAGAGCATGGACAGCACATCTGGAAACCCCTGTCTGCCTTGAAATTTCTGTCTGGGAGAGACCTTACTGATGTAGTATCACTACCTTCTGCCTTGTTGCTTTGCTCAGTCTTGCCACGGTGTATGACTTTTGACTGTAAACTGTCTTCAGCAACCTCACCTTGTTAGTGGAGTTTGGCTGTTCCTCACCCAGTTTTATTTCTCCTACACAGCTGTTTCTGTTTCAGTTAATGATTGTGTTTCAACCTACATATTGAATTGATGATCATTAGCACCTGTTTGGTATAATTGTTTAATCATACACCTGACTATATGCCTACAAAATCCCTGACTTTGTGCAAGTGTACCTAGAAGAATTGATGCTGTTTTGAAGGCAAAGGGTGGTCACACCAAATATTGATCTGATGTAGATTTTTCTTCTGTTCACTCAGTTTGCATTTTGTTAATTGATAAATATAAACTATTAATATGTCTATTTTTGAAAGCTTTCTTACTTTACAGCATTTTTTCACACCTGCCTAAAACCTTTGTCTCTGTATGTGTGTGTTTCTGTGTCTGTGTGTGTCTGTTTCTGTGTGTATGTGTGTCTGTGCCTGTTTCTGTCTATGTCTGTGTGTGTCTGTTTCTGTGTGTATATGTGTCTGTGCCTGTATCTGTGTGTGTCTGTGGCTGGGGGGTGTGTGTGTGTCTGTATTCTGTCTGTGTCTGTGTCTCTGTGTGTGTGTCTGTGTTTGTCTTCCAATGTCTGTGTGTACTGTAGGTCTGTCCCTGTTTCTGTGTGTATGTGTGTCTGTATCTGTGTATGTCTGTTTCTGGGGTGTCTGTGTGTATCTGTATTCTGTCTGTGTCTTTGTGTGTGTGTCTGTGTTTGTCTACCAATGTCTGTGTGTACTGTATGTCTGTCCCTGTTTCTGTGTGTATGTGTGTCTGTATCTGTGTATGTCTGTTTCTGTGTGTGTATGTGTGTCTGTATTTGTGTGTGTCTGTGTGTGTGTCTGTTTCTGTGTATATCTGTGTGTGTCTGTTTCTGTGTGTGTCTGTTTCTGTGTGAGTCTGTGTCTGGGGGTGTCTGTGTATGTCTGTATTTGTCTGTGCCTCTGTGTCTCTGTGTGTGTCTGTTTCTGTGTGTGTCTGTGTTTGTCTACCAATGCCTGTTTGTACTGTATGTCTGTCCCTGTTTCTGTGTCTGTGTCTATGTGTGTCTGTGTATGTCTGTGTCTGGCTGTGTGTGTCCGTGTGTGTCCCTGTGTCTGGGTGTGTCTGTGCATCTGTGTGTTGCAAAGAAAGAATTGTAGTACACCACTGACACAAAAATTGATGGTATTAAAAAATTGATGGTACTCCGGTTTCCTCCCCAGTCCAAAGACATGCATTGTAGGCTGATCGGCATCTCTAAATTGTCTGAAGTGTCTGAATGGGTGTGTGAGTGTGTGTGCGATTGTGCCCAGCAATGGGTTGGCACCCCGTCCAGGGTGCCCCCCTCCTTGTGCCCGGAGTCCCCTGGGAGAGGCTCCAGGCTCCCCGCAACCCTGTGTAGCCTCTGCTATAACATAAGTGATAACATTAAATGTAACTATAAACTGATAAAAAGTATGATGTGTTCTTTGTAATAGGTGGCAAAATGCTGTGGTATACGCATAATAAATATAATAGCACTTTAGGATGTACTGTTATAGGAAAGTAACTCATCACTACTTCGCTGATTATTTTCCTATAGCAGAATTACCCTCATGTGTGTTATTCCTTAAGTGCTTTCCTTAGTGCTTTCAGCTACTGTAACCTACACATTGGTTGTGAAATTATAGCAAGATGTACTTCACACTTAACATTATTACAGAGTCTTACAAACTCCTCCTTGAATGAATGAATCTATCCCAGTACAGTCGTCTGTAGGCCTCTCTCACTACTTCCATCCTTCCCCTCTGTCTTTTTCTCTCTCCCTCAGGTGTGTTGGGATCATGTTGGGATGAGATGGGTGATGGGCAGGTGGTGGGGGAGGGGTGCAACCTCTACGCCCTCTTTGACCGATTTGTGCAGGCATCAACGTGCAGAGAGACCCTGTGGGCGTTTCAGGAGCTCTGCACTGAGCTCCATCTGCAGCCAGGAGACAATCCGCTATTCTACAAGACTCTGAGGTCCAGACTGCACTACTGGAGAGCCAAAGCTCTGTGGGCCAAGCTGGACAAACGAGCCAGCCAGAAAGAGTACCAGAGAGGCCACGCTTGTTCTAACACTACAGTAAAAAAAATCACACACACACTGGACTGGACAAAATGTATAAATAAAAGTTGTACTGGTTAAATACACATAAGCAAAGATCACATTAATATGTAGTGTCAGTGTGTTTTATGTGTGTATGTGTGGATTAGTGATGTTGTGTTTTCTATGATTGTTAGTGTCTGATAATAGGCGCAGGACCATGTGGGCTTCGCACGGCTATCGAGCTGAGTTTTCTGGGCGCGAGGGTGGTGCTGGTGGAAAAGAGGGACACTTTCTCTCGGAACAACGTCCTCCATCTCTGGCCTTTCACCATCCAGGATCTGCGTGGTCTTGGAGCCAAGAAGTTCTACGGAAAGTTCTGTGCAGGGGCCATCGATCATATTAGTGAGTGAAGCCTATGAACACTGTCTGCTGTTTCATTATTGCTGTCTGTGTGTGTGTTTTTGTCTGAGTGTGTGTGTTTGAGATTATTACTGTATGTTTCACTGTGAGCTGATGCAGTACAATCTCATAAAACACAGATTCCCTACACAATTAAAAATGCGAACTCTTAAAGTAAAGCTAAAATCATTTCACTCATATTAAAGTACAAACTCGTGCATTTACTTAAAGTATGAAGGTAAAAGTGCATAACAAAGTCACAAACAAAAACGAAATGAAAAATCTGTACCTTAAATTCATTTTGGTCTCTAATGGCAAATCAGTAGCCTTTTGACAAGGGACGTGAATAAACTTCCACTAATCATTCACACAATAACTAGCTAGATACAGCTGACAGTATATAAAATGCACTACAGTAAACTATATCATAGCAAATTATCTCGCATATAGACAGATTTATCTACGATTTCTATTGTGAGATCATTGTAAATAATATTATTCAGCTGGTTTCTTCACATTTTTACAAATTTCAAGCGTCACAACAGCCCAGGACAGTACCCCTCCCCGCCAACAGAGGTCTCTGTCTCTGTAGTTGTAATCATTACATTCCTGTTTACTTCCTGATTCTGTTCTATATTGGCATATGGTTTTCAAACATGCATTGCGAAATCTTGCCAATGTTTCCTGTTCTTAGACCCTGTTCTCCAGATTGCCATATCTGTGTCGTTTCACTACGTTTTGGACGCCCCAGTGTTTTGATGATTAGTACCATTAATGTGTTTGACCATTTATTGGCTAATGTCATAAATTTTAGATTGTGTTTTAATAAGCTCTTTGCATGGATCATTACTGGTCTACTGAGTCTGTTACATCAATCATGAAATGTCCTAGTCTGTTTCTGTTAGCAGATGTTTTTGCTGATTTCAAGCATTTACATAGTTCTAGAAAGATTCATAAGCTTGCAATAAAAAAAATGTCTAGAAATAGCCCTAATAATTTATCTCATTATAAGAAATATTAGATAAACCTGCCTAACATTCAATACATTTTCACTTGCCAAGATATATATGTTTGCAGTGTAATACCTAGCTGTTTCAGTACAAACTGGATAGATAAATACAAAACTGGTATCGTGAATGGAAGACATCTTGAATAAAAGAAAAGTTATCTAAAATTTCTCATTATGAAGTTATTATATAACAAATATAAGACCGCGAAGTCTATTTTTAGGTATATTTAAATGATACATTTCAATGTTAAAATTCTTATTCTGTTAGCAGATAATTTAGTTTCTTTCTAGAAATAAATGCTTAAATGAAGCAGAATGATCTGCCAATAGAAGAAGGCAACGCTAAGCTTGAAATGAGAAATAAAAATCTAGAAAAACGCTTAATAATCTTATATTTATTTACAAACAATCGAATACACCCTGGACGTAACGCCAGTCCATCACAGGGCACTGTCTGAAGTTGGATGCGAAAAGAAAATCTCCTTCTGTCTTCCAAAAACATGTAGATTATAGAGTAACCAATCTGGCCTAGGTCTAAAGGTCATTGTTAAATGGTAGAGCAAGCACCACACTGAACACTCTCTTACCCCATTTCTTTACAATGTTTTTGGGAAACTGCGATTTAGTGAGTAGAAAGCTGCGATCTTTCTTTCAAAATGTTGAGTAAAGTCTCAAAAGAACAAAAAAACTGAAGTATACACTGTACTTTCGCCTTTGTTCCTCTGCATGAGACTGAATACAGTCGTATTTGTGTGTAAAGGTATTCGTCAGCTGCAGCTTGTACTGCTGAAAGTGGCTCTGCTCCTCGGTGTGGAGGTTCATGTGAATGTGGAGTTCAGGAGTCTGAGGGAGCCTCCGGAGAACCAAGAGAGCCAAAGTAAGATCACATCTACAATCCCAGATCATACCTAATACCTAATGTTTTGGCCTCATTTCCATTGTAGAGTTGAACTGTACTGATCATGGAGAGTAAATATTTAAATCATTTTGACCTCTGACTCTACATCCACAGCTTACAGTGTCTTTTTTTTTTTTTTTTTTTTTAATGTAGCTGGCAACCGGCTTCAGAAATTTGGATCTGACTGACTATTCACACTTCTGTTTATACACACAGTTAATGAGCAAGATATAGTCACATATAGTTAAAAAAAAAAAA
Organism: Cranoglanis bouderius; assembly: GCA_023630585.1. Taxonomy (NCBI): domain Eukaryota; kingdom Metazoa; phylum Chordata; class Actinopteri; order Siluriformes; family Cranoglanididae; genus Cranoglanis; species Cranoglanis bouderius. The sequence continues at coordinate 26,826,547 of CM042538.1, forward strand.
AAGTTCACTGTATCATGTCTTGAGAGGTTTTGCTTGAAGCAGTGGCTCATAAATGTGGCTTTGTTGTTTGCACTATTAGCCTTTTCCTGTGAAATTAGGCTATTACCTGGCCACAGTTTGTGATGATAAGTACCAGACTCTCTAACGAAAGCTAGAAGCCTGACCTGTGAGACTACATTACATTGGCAATTCCACCTACCTACAGTTTGTCACAGCAACAGCGTGCACCATGGTTACTTAACCATATTTAATGCAACGAAACTGTTGTGTAGCTTAATTCCACGGTTATTCACTGAGATTTCACATTTACATAACCCAGAGTCTTTTCCTTCCTCTTTCATTGCACACTCTTAGCTTGGGCTGTCTTCTCAGTCTCAGCCCTGCCCAAAGACTAACTGATGTATTGGGTGTGTCTCTACAGTATCTACAAAGTTACTTGTAAATAAACAGTATGAGACTGAAAAAGGATTTGTACAGAAAATGTACCACGCTGAAAAGTAAAAGCTTCATTGCACTGTTCTTATGTGGTTCGATCTCTTCAGCAGGGGATTTTTTTTTTTTTTTTTTTTTTTTTTAAGAATTAAATGCTCACTTCATGTTGGAACTGAATATAATTCATGTTCTATCACTGCATTTCACTTCCATCAGTGTGGTGAAGTCGTGCTACACTGAAAAGCAATACCATATCAGAACTACCACTAAAACTGAGCAATGCAGCATTGCAATGAATAGTCTGGTATGTTTTCTGCATGTCAGTGATGAAAAGTAATGCTGTGTATGTATTGTATTTTTGTGTATATACAGTATATTGTATGTTTTTCTAGTTAAGCTGCATTTCCTCAATTCAGCAGAAAGGGAAGCAAAGGCTACAACTACTGCGTAATTATTATATACATGGGACCAAATTGACGTCACTGACTCACTGTGTGACTTACTCTTGTCATTGTGGCTTTTCTTAGATACTTCCTAATCCTCATTTAGCACAAAAACTTTTGGAAAAAGAAACCTTAATCATTCACTTAAGTCTGTGCTAGCACAGAACAGCATGATGTGGCAACTATTTGACCCTACACTCTTAAAAAAGAGTGAATAGTTACAGGTCTGGCCTTCTAAACAGAGCCCTGTTGTAGAATTCTACTTAAAAACCTTAAGGATTCCCCCAGAGGGACAAACCAATGGATCATCAGGAACTCTAAAGTGCTATATAGAACCCTTTTTTTTAATGAGAGCTGGAAAACAGGTTATAAAGATAATAATATTTAGCCCTAATTGACAGGCTCTTGGATCTGTGTTCTGTGCAGGTATTGGCTGGGGTGCTGAGGTCCATCCCCCTGCACATCCAGTGAGTGAACTGCAGTTCAATGTGGTTGTTGGAGCAGATGGCAGGAGGAACACCTTACCAGGTAATAACTTTTTTTGTACAGTTCATAATTGTATACTTAGAGTTCATAATTGTATACCAACAGTCCATAATGTATACAGTGAAGCAACCCCAAACCATAACATTACCACCGTGCTTCACAGTTGGTATGATGTGCTTGTCCTGAAAAGTTGTAAATGCTGTTACTGTGGCCAAACAACTCTATCTTTGATTTGTCTGTCCAGAGCACATTATTCCAAAAGGCCTTGTCTTTGCCTATATGCTCATTGGCAAAGTGTAGTCTTGCAAAGGCTGGTCAAATTTGTGCAATCTCTTTCTGATTGTATGCACCAACAGTTGCAATACTTACTAGCAGATCCTTTGATGAAATTTTGGGATTCTTGGAGATTCTTTTTGCATCAGACAGTCTGCTCTTGGGCTGCATTTGCTGGGACAGACTGGACAACTTGGCAGTCATTTGAAATCTGCGCCATTTGTAGATGATTTTCTTACAGTGGAATGATGTATTTCAAATAATTTGGAGATAATTTTTTCAATCGCTTGCCAGACTCATAGGCATCCACAACCTTTTTTCTGAAGGCCTAATAGAACTCTTTAGATCTTGGCATGATGACACCACACACCTCAATAACAAAGGGAACACCTATATATGAGAGGGGTATAAATAAGACAGGTTCCATCTGCACTCCCTAATCAGTTTCTAATCACTGGCACCCAATCTTGAACACCTGATTCTAATTTTATGGATTTGAAGGTGTGATAAATGTAGGGGTGCACTTATGTTTTCCATGTGCTGATCTGTTTTTTTGTTAATTTAAATTGTGAAAATAACTACAAAATGACAATTTTATGTGTCATTTGATAGTGTGTATCACCTTTATTAATAGGTACTGTTTCAAACAGAATCAAATGTTTGCTTGTCCAAATATGTCAAAAAACCCAACAATTTCCATGGGACATACTTATTTTTTTCACATGACTGTATATAGTCCTCAAATGTACATAACTGTATACTTACATTATCCATAATCATATACCTACAATTAATAATCATCCATAATCACAGACCTATAATCCATAATTGTATACCTACGGTCCATATTCATCCATAATAACATGTCTACAGTCCCTAATTTCATACCTATAGTCCATAAACGTATACATACAGTCAATATTCATCAACATACAGCCATATACATACCACCATCATATACCTACAGTCTGTAATCATCCATAATCATAGCCCTATAGTCCATAATTCTATACATACAGTCAATAATTGTATACCTACACTGCACCATCATCCATAATTATATATGTACAGTTCACAATCATCCATAATCCATAGTCCGTTATGGTCCATAATCCTATACTTACAGCCCATAATTGTCTATAATAATATGCTCCAAACCCTGTAATTGTTCATAATCTCATACCTACAGTCCATGAACATTCTTAATCATATATTTTCAGTCCGTAATGGTCCACAGTTGTATACCTACAATCCATAATCGTATACCTTGTACATGTTGTAAGTAAATGAGTTTTTTCAGGCAATAATATGCCTTTTTGGTAAAGAGGACAAGCTGCATATACTGTACACTAAAATATGAACAAGACCATAAGGAAGGATCACCTGAATATTTCTATCTTTCGAAACATGTCAGATTGCATGCAGACGGAATCATATTTGTGGTCACGTTGGATGTGTACAAAGGCTTATATCCACCTTGGTTTCCACCAAGTGTCATAAGGTTTTAAATTTGTTTAGTCTGCAGGCTTGACAAATCTGTGACTGTATGACGAAACATATTTCTTGCACATTCAGCTGCATTTCACAATCCAAGGTTGAAATCACAGTTCCTCAATTCTGACTTTTTATTCTGCACTTCTCTTAAGCATAGGATACTGCTCCCTTTTCATTTTTATGCTTATCTGTTTGGTGCCATTTGGTATTTAGTGTTGCCTCTCATTTATTTGATCAAGGAAAAGCTCAGTCTTTCTGTTTGTCCATTAGGATTTCGTAGGAAAGAGTTCCGGGGAAAGCTGGCCATCGCCATTACTGCAAATTTCATCAACCGTAACACCACAGCTGAGGCCAAGGTGGAGGAGATCAGCGGCGTGGCCTTTATTTTCAACCAGAGGTTCTTTCAGGAGCTACGCAGTGCCACCGGTATTGAAAGATACAATATTTAACATAACATTAAACAAAATAGTATTCTCTGCTAACATTTATTGTTGTTATAATATTCAAAATGTTGTGAAAGTGCAGCACTGAAATGACTTGTTATTATTTCAAAGATTTACATTCAATATCATGCTGATGTTATTACGTTCAATTTTATACTGGTATTACTTACATATAATAGTGAGCACAAATGGAATTAAAGAGTAGATAAGGTTAAATCTAGAACCTTAAAGGTTGCTTTAGTTTGTCCTTCTGGGGGAACCTTTAAAATTCTTTGGAGAACCATTCTACAACAGAGGGTTTCCAGGTTGGTTACAAATAGAACCCTGTTAGGAAGCCAAGAACACTTTGATTATCTAAAGGAACCTTTTTATCTAAAAGAGTAGAGTTGTAACATGCTTAGAAAAAAGTGCCATGTAAAACCCTTGTGTTTTTTGGTTTATCTTTTTGGGGGAACCATTAAAGGATCTATCTATCACCCAATGAGAGATGGTTTTCCTATCAGAGATGATCACAAGTTGAACAATTTTAGGAAGTTTAGAACCCCTAACCATACAAAAACACAGTTAGACACAGTTCTAACACCGTTAGAAAAATGGTGCCATCTAGTACCATTAGGAGTTCTTTAGTTTGTCCCTCCTTCTGTGTAGCTCCTTAAAATGGAGGGATTCCTTACCAGAGCAAGTTACAAAGTAAACCCTTTCAGGAACCATTTTGTCTAAAAGTGTATTCTTCAACATATACACATATTTAACATAACAAGTTATGTAGCCATGTAGAGATCTTATGCGTTCTTTGGTTTGTCTCTCTGGTGGAACCCATAAAGGTTCTCTGTAGAACCCTACAGCAGAGCTATCAGAGCAAGTCACAAAGTAAATCTCTTCAAGAAGCCAAGAATCCTTAACCATGCTAAGAACTTGTGATGAAACTTTTTTTTTGTCTAAATGTATAATCTTTAACATGGATACTGATTGATTTTGCTTGCAGAGTTTTTTGTGCTTTTTGTGGAAAACTACTTGGATTGGTGAAATTACAGTTGCGTGAAATTGTTCTGCAAGATCTTTCACAGTGATGTCTGTTGGTAAATTAGACCATTTAGCTGTACTCATGTTCGACGCACGTGAAGAGGGCTTTAGCTGAATGCTGAATGTTGTGATGATGTCACATGACGTGTCTTGGCCCAAATCTGCAGAAAATCTACGGTAATTTAGAAAAATTGTAAGCTCCTCTGAATATTGCAGAGTTTGCTTGATTTTGCGTTGATTTTTGCAATCGTAAGATCGCAAAATCCTGGAGCGACTGTTATGTAGAACCCTAGAACAGAGCAATTTACAAAGAAAACACTTTCAGGAAGCCAAGAACCAGCCCAGATAGCAAGTGACATCTGGCCCACATACCATATGGAATGACGGCAATGACTCAACCTGAGTGTGGCTGGCTTCTGGGCCAGATGTTGGCCCAGACAAAACAAGCCTAAAACCGGCTTGTTGTGTGAGGGCCAGATATAGCCATATGTACCATAGTTGGCCCAGATGAGGCCCAGAAATGTATGCTATCTGGGAGAGATATGAGGAACCCTTTTGTCTATGAGTTTTATTTTTAACATATACATACACTATTAAAAAAACAGGACTGTTTTTAACCATTTTTTTAATCCATTTGGTTTGTCTGTGCTTTGTAATGGCAGTTATCAGTAGTATGTTTCTCTCACAGGTATTGACCTGGAGAACATCGTCTACTATAAGGATGACACTCATTACTTTGTCATGACGGCTAAGAAGCAGAGTCTGCTGGAGAAAGGAGTCATACTGCATGTGAGTTCGCATCTAATGGTGTGTGTGGGGGGGTGCATGCATGAGTGTCTACACCTGTGCTATTTATTTTCCTTTAGGATTATGCAGACACAGAGGTTTTGCTCTCCAGGGACAACGTAGACCAGAATGCATTGCTGGCGTACGCACGGGAGGCAGCGGACTTCTCCACCAATCACCAGCTTCCGACTCTAGACTTTGCCATGAACCACTACGGGCAGCCGGATGTGGCTATGTTCGACTTCACATGCATGTACGCTACGGAAAATGCAGCCCTCGTACGGCAGCGCAGGGGACATCGGCTGCTGGTGGCATTGGTGGGAGACAGTCTGCTGGAGGTGAGATGAACAAACACTCCACTCTCTCTGCTCAGTTATGGTTATGTCTCCAACACTAGAACTATTTCATGTTTACATTTGCACCCCAAGGCATGGGCAGCTGCAAACAACTGCTCTTTATTTACGGGTTATGGGTTACAATAACATACTCAATCATAACTCCTGTGGATTATAATGGCTGTTTGTGATGGTTTTGCCAAAATATGAAACACGTTGTAATATGTTCAATAAGTTTAACAAGTTTGATAGCTCGTTGTCTACATTTCCTAATTACATACTGTATATCTATACTGCTTATTTCCGCGTAGCCGTTCTGGCCGATGGGGACAGGCATTGCGCGTGGTTTCCTGGCTGCTATGGACACAGCGTGGATGGTTCGGAGTTGGGGAATGAGACTTGAACCTTTAGACGTGCTGGCTGAGAGGTTCGAGTTTTTAAATCTGCTTGAATGCTTTATCAGGTGTACTGTATATCTGTGCTGGTAATGAATGATGAGTTTTCTGTTCGCTCTGTTAGGGAGAGTGTGTATCGGCTGCTTCCTCAGACCACACCGGAAAACGTGAGTAAGAACTACAGTCAGTACAGCCTGGACCCCGGCACACGCTACCCGAACCTCAACACACAGGCTATTAATGCATCTCAGGTGGGTCACACACACACACACACACACACACACACACACACACACACACACACACACACACACACACACACACACACACACACACACACACACTATAGTGCCAATATAGTTCACCAATATAGTTCTATATCTGCCTGATTCAGACCGTCTCTTTTTTCCTGCATGTCTAATGCTTCTCACATTTCATGTTTTCCCGTTTCATTATATAATTAATGAGCTTTAAAAATAGCAAGAAAACAACAGTCTAATATATCAGTTTTTTATGAGGAAGGGACAAAAAATACATGTATTAAATTCAGACCATTATAGATTTTTTTCTTTTGTATCACAAGAGACGTCACATTTTTTTCTCCATAATGTCTGAGGATAAAGTGGAGAGGAAGATGAGACGTGTGTATGAGACAGGATGTCATAAGCTGTTGTTTTAGTCCACTCACACATGCATGGGGAAAAATCAGAAGACATTTTGAAATGAGTGAAAGTCACTGCACATGATTCATAGTGATGATTCATGCGCAGCATGAACAGGGACATGAACAGGTTGTCTTTGATGCTGTTCATATGATGATGATGATGATGATGATGATGATGAAGATGGCATTATGTAGGTCTGCCACCTCATAGACACAGATGAAGGGCCACTTTTGGGAGTCGTCATAGGACCTTCTCCAACATCGAGACTTACACACCAAGGTGAGGAATGACCTTCTGCGTATACACACACACACACACACACACACACACACACACACACACACGCTTTTTAAAATTAATTACATGTCTGTGTGTATATACAGTATAATGTTATGCTCATTTACATTTTTTTTTCAGTTGACATTCCACTTAGTTTTAGTTCATTTTAATGTGGGTTTTTTGTTTTGTTTTGTTTTGTTTGTTTGTTTGTTTGTTTGTTTCATTCTATTCACAAGTATTTTGTGGAAAATTGGAGACTAAGACGTGAATTCCTGACTTTTTTTTTTTTTGCAACATTCAGGGGAAATATTGCAGTTTTTGTTTTGTTCCAGTTTAATTATTTAATTATGTACCACAGTGCTGTAAATTCTCAAATCTGATTGGTCAGAAGGTGTTGATTAATATTCTATAACAGCGGCTCTGACAGTATTTCTGGCTACAAGACAAATCACAGGTTTATATTACTGCGCTCGGTTTAATACATTATTGTTTCTATAGTAAGTGCAGAATTATTCAGAAGGACTTAAATGATGGATGCACAACATAATGGGATTAAACTTATCAACCATATCAACAATTACAAGTTTTCTATGAAGAGAAGTTTATTTAACATTTTATGGAAGGAGTCTCCAGTGTCAGCGCTTTGTAACAGTCAGTACGTTTACCATAACAGGAAAGTGTGGTTTCTCTGTAACATCAAGTCAGAGCAAAAAGAGTTTGTGACAGAACAAATGTTTAGAACTTGTTTCGTGGATGTTCCAAACTAAATCCATCCAGTATCCATAGAACTTATCCTAGAGTGGGTTGCAGGGGAGCTTGGAGCCTATAGGAGCCTACCAGGGAACAATCGCACACACATTCACACACTACGGACAATTTAGAGTGGCCAATCAGCCTACAACGCATGTCTTTGGACTGGGGGAGGAAGCCAGAGTACCTGGAGGAAACCCCCGAAGCCTGGGAAGAACATGCAAGCTCGTTGCACGCTGGGCAGGCGGGATTCGAACCCCCAACCCCAGACACGCGATTAAATAAAAACTGTAATTGTTATCAAATTGCTGTGCTGTAAGACAGGACATGTTGTTATAGGAGTGGTTATAGCAACTCCGACTCACATCAGATGCATCACACCACCGCACTGATGATTATTTTCCTTTAACAGCACACCCAGTTGTCTTTATTCCTCACTTGTATTTCAGTTTACGAAGATGTTTTTCTAGTTTTATTATTAGCTTTAGTTAACTATAATAACCCTGATGTGCACACAGACTCCACAGCTCGTTCGAGTAAGCTGCTGAGTTGGTGCCAAGAGCAGACGCAGGGCTACAGGAGTGTGTGTGTGACGGACCTCACCACGTCCTGGAAGAGCGGCCTGGCACTCTGCGCTCTCCTGCACAGATACAGACCTGACCTCATGTGAGTTGGTCCTTATACACGTCTTTGTCTATAAACTGTTCCATAGGATTCCATGGATTTTGAACTTCCAGATTCAGATGTTTTCGGTTCGGTGTTTGCTGTTGTAGTGATTTCGACTCTCTGGATGAGAGCGAGGCCGAACTGAACAACCAGCTGGCCCTGGACGTAGCTGAGCGGGAGTTGGGGATCTCCCCCATCATGACAGGCCAGGAGATGAGTGTGCTGGAGGAGAGTGACTCGCTCTGCATGGTCATGTACCTCAGCCAGCTTCACGACCTCCTCAAAGACACAGCGCCACCCAGTGGTGAGGAGAATCAGCATTACATCACCAGTCAGAAGGATAAAACATGCCGTATGCTTCGGTCATATGTGTTTCTGTCTCTCAGTCTTCACTGAAAATCAAAAGGAAAGATGAACTCTATAAATATTGACATGCAAAAATGAATATATAACATGCACTGAGTCATATCTTCAGCTTAAACATACAGTATTAAACAGCGCTGAGCCTCTTCCTGTAGTGTCTAACAAGGTTGTAGAGGTAAAAGATTTTGTTAGAGGAAAGCGAAAATGTTTGAATCTTGAGTCTTTTGCCAATTGTCTGAGTGCAACATGTGAATCATTGTGCCTAATATTTATTTTGATATTTTCTTGAAGTGTGCGAATAATCCTGTAATTGTGTGATTCTGTGAGCAGAATTGTGGCCTAAACTGTCTATTCTGTTCTTTCAGAGAGTCTGAGTGCTGAGGAGAGAGCAGCTTTGATGTCTAGCACCAAATCTCCACTGTCTTTACTCAACAGGCTTGGACAGAGTCTGTCCCGCAAACGTAACCCCAAGGTAGTTTATACACACACACACAAATACAGGCACGCAACAAGTAATGAACAAAGACCTGTTTAACACACATGTATCTGATAGGATAACAAAGAGAAGGCTGCTGATGGAGTTGGAAAGAGAAGAAGGACAAGTCAAGCTGGACAGTCAGAAGACGTGAGTTCTTTTTATTGCACTGTTTATTGTTTTATTATTATTATTATTATTATTATTATTATTATTATTATTATTATTATTATTATGTTGTTGTTGTTGTTGTTGTTTTGGTGGTGAATAAAAACATTTCATCACAACAGGAGGAGGTTTCACCAGATCGGCATGAGGACCACGTCCCAGCAGTGAGCCCTGGGTCAGAATCGAACACGGCAACGGTTGCCGGTGCCAACCAAAGCCGAGTCAAATCAATGGCGTCCCGGCTGTTGGCCAAGTTTGAAGAAAACGCCTCCCCACCTTCAGTCACTGCGATACGGAGACAGGTGTGTGTGTGTGTGTGTGTGTGTGTGTGTGTGGGCTATGTGGCTAAGGCATGTATTGGGTGTTTGTGTGCATGGCTCATTGTGTGATTCCATCACTATCTTGCTGTTTGTGTCCATGCGGATTGCTGTACTGTATGTTTATCCTACTGGTGTTTGGCAGATATTGAGCTAACATGCCTCTGATGAGTCCTGCAGTATGTGGATCATTTCTTGTTGAGTCCTGAAGCACTGCAGTTGAATTAAATGCTATGGGATATGGTTTGTGTTTTGTTTTGCTTTGTTTGTTTGTTTGTTTTTTAAAAATTCCAGTTGGGGTTAAATGGTAAAGCAGATCTAGCCATAGACCACCACGAGAATGTGTGTGGAACATAGACAGAAACACAGATATGAGACTTAAGTACTGATTTTTTTGGGATCGGGATTCTAGTCTTGCAATTGCTTGGTATTGGTTTGAAAAGAGGGGGGCACAGTAGCTTAGTGGTTAGCTTGTTTGCCTCGGACCTCTGGGGTTGGGGTTCAAATCCTGTCTGCTTTCTCAAGAAAATAACTGCAAGAGCTGGCTATCATGTGACTTTGTTATTATGTTGTATGTCAACAGGAAAAAAGGAGCTATAAGGTATTAGATATAAATGTGGAGGAAATATTGATTAGAGAGATGTGGGGATTGTCTGTTCTGCAAAGAGAACCGGAGGTACAGTGCAAAAACCACAGCGCCTCTGTGCGCCGCCAGGAATCGTATTTATATTTGTCTTTACTTTTGCTGTTCCTAACAATGATTTGGGTATGACATGCCAACAAAATTCTTATAGAAACAATATTACTATGCTGACATTTTGACCTCACCATTCCACACAAATAGATGGATGGTAAACTGGATTCAGGGATCTGCTGCGCATGACAGCAGATGAATTTGATTTCCACTGGCTGGTTCTCATCACTGTAGTCACTGAACATATCGTAGCCTCCTCGGGAATGTGTAGCGAATGGTCACTGAGATGAGGGGATGTAGCCGTTGAATTGAAGGTTATTCAAATAATGTTGACCAAACAATTTTAGTTAACATTATTTATTTTCATTTGCTTGCAATTGGAATAAATGCATTAATAATTCATAAGCCATCATTCATTCCTCTGGGGAAATACTGGGTATGAGGCAGGAATCATCCTGATCGCCAGTGCATTGCATGACACCATTCACACACAGACACACACACTCACTCTCTCTCTCTCTCTCTCTCTCTCTCTCTCTCTCTCTCTCTCTCTCTCTCTCTCTCTCTCTCTCTCTCTCACATGTTCACACCCATTACACCTCTGTAGCTCTTATTCTTGTATTCTTGTCTGTTTGGTCTGTTGGTGTCAGTATGGCTCCATGCCCAGTCTGGAGCAAATCACATCTGCTGCTTCTCTACCTGAACCTCCAGTTGAGCCTGTGGCTCCAGCTTCTGTTCCTGCATGGAGACAGGTACACACCAAACCAAACTCTTAGACCAGGGTTCCCCAATTCTGGTCTTAGAAGAAATGAGTCTGGCAAAGTGTACTGGAATCTGCTTCTCCAGCACCAGAATCGTGGAACATCCTGTATATAGATCATAACTAGTGAAAGTCAGTGCTGTGATTGTAAGATTCTAGAAATGGGAAATGTTGTTATTATAAATTATTACTATAGGGCAGGGGCGTTGTCTGACAAAAGACTTCAGCGGGACACATGCCCCCAAACCACCAAACCACCAAATAGTTTTTGGAATAAATTATTTACATTTTTAAGTAATTTAGACCTAATATATATATATTTTTTTACTGTGGCATCACTTAATTTTCACTCACAGAATGATGCAACATAGCCCTGGTAGCCTTGACCTTAATCTTGAACCTGCTAACACTGATAGTTTCCAAGCTAATTTTATGCAAGTTAAAGCATTTTCCTATTTGTTTTGTTTTGCTTCATACAAAACTATTCTATGCTAGGTACACTTCTATCTGATTTAGCTAGCTAATGAATGTTAGCCCAATGGATCTTATGCTTTGATCTAATTAAATAGTGAGCAGGCTAGGACTGATTTACCCAAGCTTGATTATTTAATCGGTTACCCAAGCTACTCAAGAAAAAAACTTGCCTGTGACTGTACTGGCCGTAAATCAAATTGTGTGTTTCTCTTCACACTGCAAAATGACATCTTAGCAAGTGGATACACAGTACTGTGCAAAAGTTTTAGGCACCCTATTTTTTATTGCAAAAATAAGAAACAAGTGCGAAGGTCAAAGTGTCCAGAAGACCTGTGGCTGGTTCTGCAAGATGCTCAATAAAACTTACCAGATAATTTCCTTATAAAACTGCACACATTGTACTGGAGACTACTATTTTTATTTTGATTTTTTTGTCACACCAAATATTGACTTTGTTTCATTTACTACTGTTTACTGTTTACTACTGTAGAAACATTTCATTTCATTATTTTGAAGGCATCTTTGCTCTACAGCATTTCTTTGCATGTGCCTAAAACTTTTGCACAGTACTGTACCTTGAATATAGTCAAATGTATCTAGTATTTCTTATTAAATATAAGGTTATTAAACCTATTTCAAGCCATTTGTACTCATTCCAAGCTTGAAATAGTCTTGGCAGATAATCTAACAATCTCTTTAAGCCTTTATTTCTAGAAAGAAGCAAAATTATCTGCATAGAATAAGAAAACTACAAACTTGAAATGAGTAATAATGTCTAGAAATAGGTTTAATGATCTTATATTTGGTTTATTGCAATCTTATAATAAGAAATACTGGATACATTTGACTATTTTCAAGATATTTTCAGTTGCTAAGATGACTTTTTGTTTTGTTTTGGAGTGCATGAACTCTTCGTGTTGTTTGTGTGTGAAAGCCTCGCCTTTTTCTTATGTTGAATTAGTGTTACTGCACCACTGACTGCCCAGGAAAGGGTGCACTAACATTTATTATTATGATAAGAAGGTAAGGACTAGGACAGCTAACGTGGCTATCAGACAGCATTTTGTTTGTTACTCAAAAACGAAATCAGTATGTATTTCTAGTGAAATTATTTGCCCTTTGGTTTACTCCAGTAAAATGTTTGCCTCAGTATACTGGTTCAGGCCACACCCCTGCTATATGGTCTTTCTAGGATGACGGTTTTCTTTCTTTATCGTGTATGTCGATGTGCTCTGTGTAGAAAAAGCGCACGCAGCAGCAGGAGCTGATGAGTTTTCGCTTTAAGGAGATGATCAGAGTGCACTCTGGCAGGAGTGAGCAGGTGAAGACATCAGTGCGGTAGTGCAGTTTATTCATTTCTAGACTAGTGGCCTCTCACATCCTATTCCTATCCCACACAAAAGAAAATAATTGCCCTGTGAGTTGGTTTTAATGTAGGAACCTAGAATGTGTTTGTGTAGTGTAATACCTTGATTTATGATAAGTTTAAGTGTTAATCAGTTGGAAATGACAGACCAATGTGCTCCTGTGTGTGAAGATCTCTGACTGTTATTACTGACCTGTTTTTTTTTTCCCCAGCCAGTGTGAAAGAGCTGTGCAAATACTTGTGAGGGTTATTGTGTGTGTGTGTGTGTGTGTGTGTGTGTGTGTGTGTGTGTGTGTGTGTGTGTGTGTGTGTGTGTGTGTGTGTGTGTGTGTGTGTGTTTATGTGTGTGGGGTGCCTGGAGTGTTTTAAATTTCAATAAATACAGCAGACTATGTGTATTTATTAGTAACCCCAGGTTACATGTGATTCCTGTGTTTAACTGAAATCGTTCACAAACCAAATTATTGTTGCTAGTACACTGTAGGACCACAAAGTAATTCATCAGTGTGTTAAAGAATACGCCAGTGTTTTCTGACCTCATCTCGGGGTCTCCGCATCTGTACCCTATGAGTGACTGCCACAGAATGTTATTCCTCTTTCCCTGTACTGAGAAAAGAACAAAAAATACGGTATCTGTTGACTCTCTTTTTAACGTATGTGATTATATAACACAAATGCAAGACCAAAACTGTTATATTCTAACAATAAAGGTATTAGTATGACACAGACATGAGAGAAAGTCTTATCAAAGCAGTTATTATACTTTCAATAAATCCATTCATCACCAGTAACTGCTTTATACTGGTCAGGGCTGTGGTGGATCTGGAGCCTATCCCGCGACCACTGAGAGCCAGGCAGGAATACATCCTCAATGGGACTCACACACACGTTCGGACATTTGCACACACATCGGTAATTTAGCATAGCCAATCATGCGTAGCGATGTTTTTGGGAAACGTGAGAAAACTGGAGAACCCAGAGGAAACCCACTAGGACCTCTGCTCAGGATGAACCAGGGACCAGGGAAAGTTTTCCACATTTCTTTCTCTGGTTGTTACACCTACTTGTCCACCATGCAAATATAAATAAAAATAAACAAATAGCTTGGACACTGCTTGTCCAGAGCACCACCCCTGGCTGTCTGCAGAGAAGTTTGCAGAAACAAACATGGACACTTATATACCATTAGTCACTAACTTTCATTAGTCATTAAAAGTTCATCTGATAGCAATTTTTAAAATATTTCTTTTTTAAGGATTCCAATTTGTTTGCATTTACGTTTTTGGAATCCCAGTAAATTTAACAATTATGCTTGTGGAAACAATAAATTCTTCCCTTTTAAAAGTAATCCCATCTTTGAAAGGATGAATTATACAAGTAGTAATTTAGATTTGTTTAATGGCAACTCAGCAACTGCCCTTAGACTTCTCTTATTAGTGAGTTTCAAGTCAGTGGGTTTCTCTTCTTTTCTCAGTATTGTCCATAATAATGACACGCTCACACGCTACAGATACAAATACTGCACATCCTTTTTAATTTTTTTTTATATGAATACAGAGCAATTTATTGTGGGAATCCATTAACCATGTTTCATTTTCATCTCAATTTTCCCTCTGTGTGTCTGTCACCACTAGAAGTACATTAAGATGTACACAGGGGGAGTGAGCTCATTGGCTGAGCAGATAGCCAGTCAGCTGCAGAGTCAGCAACACGAACCCAAACACCTTCTTGACAAAAAGGAGCTGGTAAGCTCTTACCTGTAGACCACAGTGTAGCTAATGTGTCTAATCTAATGTGTCTAATCTAATGTCTGAACCAGTAACCAACACTTTACCAGATTGGTCACTAGCTTGTCTCACCTTGTGTGTGTGTGTGTGTGTGTGTGTGTGTGTGTGTGTGTGTGTGTGTGTGTGTGTGTGTGCGTGCGTGTGTGTGTGTGTTTTGTGACCAATTATTCTATTCTAATAAAGCACAGTATTAGAGCAATGGCTGTTTAATAGAGGCAAAGTGGCTGTTTTTAGTTTACAGTTAGTATACAGTTAAGTGCAAAAGTAGGCAAAATGTATAATAATAATAATAATAATAATAATAATAATAATAATAATAATACAGTATATATCCACAATTTGAGTCCCTAATGGTTGTATTTTGTTTTATAAAACTGTGTTTGAGTAACGTTCTTCCCCAAAGTCTGATTTGTGCAAATGAGTCTTGTTCTTTTATTTGTTTGTTTGTTCTTCCATTTTTATTTTAGACATATGTAGACTTTATGTCATTAAGCCCCTAATTAAGCACATTAAGATAAATTAACACAATAGTTTTAACAGTTATGTTTCGTAGAGATACTGTAAAATAGCGGTGTGGTTGTTGTTGGGTTTTTTTTTTGGGGGGGGGGGAACAAAGAAACTAATCATAACATCTGTTTCTTCATTGCTGAATCAGAAGTCCATTTTTCTCTCCATGCTCTGCCTTTGTGAGAGTCTGTGCCAAAACATTATATCTAGATGAACTGCCTCTGCACCTCATCATGCTCCTAATCTTTCATCTTTAACACAAAAAGGGAAACAATGCAATGAACGTGTTCCCATTTCAACTAATGTTTTTCACTCTGAGGCACATTAAAATTCATTCTTACAGTATGTCCTAACACTATGGCAACTGCCCTTTACTTCCTGACATGCAGGGTTCTCAGCGGAGAGAGTTCCCAGTGAATATCGGCGGCAGTGATGTGTGTTATTTCTGCACCCGGCGTGTCTATGTGATGGAGAGACTGAGTGCTGAGGGCAAGTTCTTCCACAGGAGCTGCTTCCAGTGTGCCCACTGCAGCTCTACACTACGCCTCTCCAACTACGCCTATGATGAGCTCCAAGGTGTGTGTGATACAACAAAAACAAAGGGGGACCCTTAAAATATTTGGGAATGTGATTTCAATTACCTCCTTTTCCAGTATGTAAATGGTCTGCACTTATATAGCGCTTTTTAACCTTGGCGGATCTAGAAAGCGCTTTACACTGTTTCTCATTCACCCATTCACACACAGTCACACACACATGCATGGCACTAGATTGAATAAAAATGAATGAATAAAAGTCTTAGAGTAATACGACCAATTCCATTGTTACAGTGGTGCTTGAAAGTTTGTGATTTAGAATTTTCTATATTTCTGAATAAATATGACCTAAAACATCATCAGATTTTAACACAAGTTGTAAAAGTAAGTAAAGAGAACCCAATTAAACAAATGAGACAAAAATACTATACTTGGTTATTTATTTATTTAGGAAAATTATCCAATATTACATATCTGTGAGTGGCAAAAGTATGTGAACCTTTGTTTCAGTATCTGGTGTGACCCCCTTGTGCATCAATAACTTCAACTAAACAGTTTAACAAACTGTTGATCAGTCCTGCACATCAGCTTGGAGGAATTTTAGCTCATTCCTCAGTACAGAATAGCTTCATTCCTGGGATGTTGGTGGGTTTCCTCACATGAACTGCTCGCTTCAGGTCCTTCCACAACATGTCAATTGGATTAAGGTCAGGACTTTGACTTGGCCATTCCAAAACATTAACTTTATTCTTCTTTAACCTTTGGTAGAACTACTTGTGTGCTTAGGGTGGTTGTCTTGCTCCATGACCCACTTTCACATTAACCAACACTGATGTTCAGTGTTCTCCTGATGGTGGACTCATGAACATTAACATTAGCCAATGTGAGAGAGGCCTTTAGTTGCTTAGAACTTACCCTGGGTTTCTTTGTGACCTCACGGACTATTACACGTCTTGCTCTTGGAGTTATCTTTGTTGGTCGACCACCCCTGGGGAGGGTAACAATGGTCTTGAATTTCCCGAGGTCCTCAAAAATCTCCTTTGTTCATGCCATGATACACTTCTACAAACGAAATCAGACTCTGATATATCCCTGTTCTTTAAATAAAACGGGGTGCTCACTCAAACCTGATTGTCATTTCATTGATTGAAAACATCTGACTCTAATTTCACCTTAAAAATTAACTGCTAATCCTAGAGGTTCACATACTTTCCCCACTCATATGTAATATTGTATCATTTTCTTCTACTTATAAATGACCAAGTATAATATTTTTGTCTCATTTCTTTAATTGGGTTCTCTTTGTCTACTTTTAGGAATTTTATGAAAACCTGATGATGTTTTAGGTCATATTTATGCAGATATAGTGGATATAAAAGTCTACACACCCCTGTTAAAATGTCAGGTTTTTGTGATGTAAAAAAAAAAAAGAAAAAAAGAAAGAAAGTTAAATCATGTCAGAACCTTTTACACCTTTATTGTGAAATTGCAACATATAAATATCAAGTGACAAACACCAGAAATGTTTTTTGGGGAAAAAAAAAGAAAAAGAAAAAACTTCCAATACCCAGCTTGCATCTCGTGCACACCCTTTTAAAACTGGGAATGTGGCAGTGTACAGAATCGACCAATCACATTCAAACTCATGTTAAATACTTATTAGTTTACACCTGCCATCAATTAAAGTGACTGATTACCCCCAAAGAAATTATCCTACACCAAAAGGTTTCCATTTTGGAGACTTAAATTAGGTGTCACAAATTGTCCCTCTCAGCATGCGGCACATTTCAGAGTGTGACAAGATTTGCTTTCATGTTTTGTTTTGAGTTCATGACATGTGCTTTATTCACCTTTGACCCTTGCCTGTTTTCATGGTTTGATTACGGAGTATCCTGGTTTGTTGCTGCCTGCCTGCCAAATTAACGACACAAAGAATTTACGCATTAGCACCCTGCATTCTCTAACCACACATTACATTATGGCAGTATTTCCAGACTGGTCCTGAAAGGGTCTACGTTTTTGCTGCTTCCCAGCTCCAAACACACCTGTACTTAGCTATCAAGAGCATTAATGTGGAGCCTGTAGGGTGCCAAGCACTAGTTTGGGAAATTCTATATGAGGCCTCAATGCTGACAATTACAGAATTCTATAGTCTCAATTGTACTTATTTCTGATAGTTATTTTTAAAGATATTTTTATCTGTGTTGTGTGTAGCAGAGGGCAACATTTGTCCCTTTCGTACAAACTGTGCCGTTGTTTCTATTCACCAGTCATAAGGTCTGATGTGTTAGGGAAGACAGGGAGTGTATTGTTGGCCACAAGCACTACTGAACACTTCTACACACACTCACATATTAGCAGAAACAGAGCCTTTGGCTAAAAGCCTGGTTTGAGTACATTTTTGAAGATGCAACTCAAAACACCACATGACTGTTTGGCCAATTCAGTGGATTCTTCTCAGTCACATGACTTGAAGGTTTAAAAAAAGAGGCGGTTTTTGGAAAGCCTTTGAATACAATATAAATACAAGTTCCTGTCATCTTTCTCTCAATCTTACTTTTTTCTGTATATTTCTTTCTGTCTGTGTAGGGAAGTTTTATTGCAAGCAGCACTACGGATACAGGCTGGCGGGAATGGCTCAGAGGAAGAGACCAGCTCCAATCACAGTTCCTCCTCACTCTACACAGGTATTGTCGTCTCTCACTCTAGTCATGGAGGACACGGCATTTCATAACTGAGTATTTTTGATAATCTGTTTGATATTTTCATTTTTTAAAAACATATAGGCATATTCTATACACCTGAAACTGCATTACAGTCCTGGAGGGTCAGAGTGCAGCACAGTGTGATGATTTTGCTGAGACACCTGATTCAATCACCAGTTGATTACCAGCTTTAATAGGTGTGCTAGAGCATTAAATAATAAAAACAATTGGAACTGGGGAGCCCTGGTTTATGGTCTTCCCTTTTCTGATTCATTTAGTTGATATAAAGTTGTGGGGCACGGTGGCTTAGTGGTTAGCACATTTGCCTCGCACCTCCAAGGTTGGGGGTTCGATTCCAGTGTGTGTGGAGTTTGCATGTTCTCCCCGTGCTTCAGTGGTTTCCTCCGGGTACTCCGGTTCCCCCCCCCAGTCCAAAGACATGCGTTGTAGGCTGATTGGCATCTCTAAATTATCCAGTGTGTGTGATTGTGCCCTGCTGGGTTCCTTTCCCTGGGATAGGCTCCAGGCTCCCCACAACCCTGTGTAGGATAAGTGGTATAGAAAATGGATGGATATCAAGTTAAAGCAAATGTGCACATAATCCATGTATTCCTTTATCCAGTCTTAAGTGACGAGCGAAGATCTTTTCCTTTCTATTCAATTCTATTTGTGTGGAGTTTTTTTAACCTGGTTTTGGTATTGGCAGTAATAGAAAAAAGTGTAAGTGATAATGTGGGATTAGTAAGCATGTGTAAGCATGTGTAATGCAGTGATAATCTGGCTTTTTATGGCCATATGCACCCTAAATTTCTATACAAAAAAAACAACAACAACAAAAAAAGTATTTTCCAATGTAAATTCATATTTTAAATAAGCGTTGTTATATTTTTTGTCTCTGTCATTTTTTTTCAGCTGAATGCAATTTTCACCTTCTACCAGAAATTTCTTCATGACTGTCTTTCTTGTTCATCTATCTATCTATCTATCTATCTATCTATCTATCTATCTATCTATCTATCTATCTATCTATCTGTCTGTCTGTCTATCTGTCTATCTCTCTGTCTGTCTGTCTGTCCATCTGTCTGTCTGTCTGTCTATCTGTCTGTCTGTTTGTTATGTATATCTATACCTGTTGGTCTGTCTCGTCTAGTATGCTTCTGTCTATGTATTGTGTCTGTCTTTCCTGTCTGCCTATCTATCTGTCATATCTATTTATCTGTCTATTTATTCACCATGGTCTATACATCTTCCATGTCTGTCTGTCTGTCTGTTTATCTATTTATAATAACGTGGACATTTCTTTATGATTTTTTATTTTATATATATATATATATATATATATATATATATATATATATATATATATATATATATATATATATATATATATATATATACAGTATAATACACAATAATGTATATTATACACATATAATACACAAAATATGTATACAATTTGCGGATACATTTTAAAAAAAACAACTTTTTTTGAAAGTTTAAAATAATTATTCAAAGAGTTAAACATTATAACACGGTTCAGATTCTGTTGTTGTAATCCCTAAGCTTTGCCTGCACTGCAGTTTGCATCGTACCACAACACACTATCTATTTATGGTAATCTGTGTGGGTTTCTTTCTGTGTGGGTGTCTCACACACTCTGTCCCTCTCTACAGGCACCTCCTGCTCCTCCTCCCATTCCTCTGTCACTCTCCTCCTCTGGATCAGTAGATGTGGTCCCTCCCCCTGACAGCGTCTCCTCCAGCACTCCTCCAGACTCTCTGAGTGTACTGGCTAAGCGGCTGTGTGGAACTCCGGAGCGCATCACACTGGAAAACTACAGGCCGTGCTTGCAGGAGGAGGACAGCCCTCTGCAGGAGGTGCCAGAGGAGACACTAGCTCAGCACAACCTCAGCCTGAGCCTGCAGGAGAAAGGGAGCGAGGAGCAGTCCAGGTATCAGGCACACAAACACACACACACACACACACACACACACACACGCATTCTCGAAACACACCCACATTCTCGAAACACATTCTAGCTGTCTTACATGCATTCACATCCAAAAACTTGGCCTTGTTATAATTTCCCAGGCATTTGTAATGTTGCAATGTTCTCTCCCTCTTTTTCTCTTGGCAGTAGTTCAGAGTCAGAGCTGGAGGAAGAAGGGGAGGAGCCTTGGAGGAGGGGGGCGGAGCCACATACCAGGGCAGATAGAGAGACAGAGTTAGACAGTGGGACGGACCAAAGAAAGGAAGAAGAGAAAGTAAAAGATGAGAAGGAGGGAGAAGAACAAGAAGACGTTTCTGAAGGAGAAGAGGATGAAGGGGAGTCTAGTGATGGTAGGAGCTTTTGCACCTTTCTGCTGAATTTTTAATACTTTGTTTTTATGTGAAATGTGAAATAATGCTTTCTGTGAAGGTCATATGAACTATGTATGCACTCATATCATGTTATACACAAGGCATTATACACATTGTTATAATCTTTTTCTGAAAATGCATTGCCCTTTATTGATATCTTTATTACAGTATTTATTATGAATTGTTAATATAATGTATTATAAGTAACACATTATAACACTAATAATTAAGAAACCCAGTCACAATTTATCAGGAAATCATACCATAACTTCAGAAAGATATAATGTCTTATAAACACTACTTGTAATGCATTGGTAACCATTTATAAATGTATCATAAGCATTAATATAAACTACAATACCCTTTAAGTAAGGAATAAGACACTTGGGGGTATGCTATTATAGGAAAATAATCAACGATGACGCAATACAGAGTTACAGTTATCACCCTGAAGTTGATTATTTTAGAATAACAGCACATTCCAGCACTGACACTGGAGACTCCTTCCATGAATGTTAAATAACCATCACAGAAAACTTTGCAAGAGCAACAGTAACACGTCTTTGTTAAGTCTTATTAAATATGTTAATTGTTACATTTGTTTTTATTACACCTGGCACTGTTGTCACAGCTGGTGTTACAGAAAATTATTCAACACATTCTGAACAATGAAAATCAAGAATTCAACAAAGCTGTGGTATAAATACTGTAATTATAAAAATGTGTATAATGTCTTAATGTTAATGTTAATGTTATAACATGAATGCATTCATAAGTCATTATGCATATGGCCTTCATAGAAAATGTTACCTGTGAAGTTTTCTGATGATAGTTTTTAAAGATGGAGATGCTAACATACAGTTTACTAACATACAGTTACTTTCTCTTTAATTTCTGTCTCTTTTTAACGTTGTGATGTTTTCACGTATGTGTGTGTACTTTTGACAATTGAATTGTGTGTTCCTTGCTTGGTTCTTTGGTGAAGTATGTGTATGTGGATGTGTATTTCTCATACAATTGTGTGTGTGCGTGTGTGTGTGTCTGTGTGTGTGTGTGTGTGTGTGTGTTGTGTTTATGAATAGAGGGCGAATACTGCCCTTGGGAAAAGGAGTTGCATTTAGGGGTGTGGCTAAAGGAAGAGGAGGCAGGTGGGATTAAAGGTAGCATTGCTCCCTGGTCATGATGGACTTTTACTTCGGTTCTGTTTTTCATTAATAACCCATCACTCAGCAGTCAGTGATGCTACGCATGATCAGTCATGTGCTTACACTGCATCTTGTTGTACTGTATGAGTTGCCTGATAATGCAGCACAGTTTCTTTCTCTCTTTTTTTTTTTTTTTTTTTTTTTTTGTTTTTGTTGTTTTGTAATTTTAGAAATATTATTTTTGGCACATGCTATTAAGAATTTCATGCATATCTCAAACTGTGATTTTTTTTTCCCCCCCATTTTTTAATTTTTTTTTTTTTTTGGCTTCCTTGACTTTTCCTTTTACATTACCAACTGATTCCACCAAAAGCAGAATCTACAGATAATTGATTAATACTGGCCAGTTTCCTACTGTATGTCTAGTCTCTACTGTTATGATTATGTCCAGGAATGATTGCTCAGAAATTAAGTTGTTAAGAAATTAACTGATCATATGAAACTTAAAGAAAGGTTAAAACAATTTTCACATTTCACCCATAGATGGAAACCTGGGTAGTAGATAATTGTCCTTACTTGAGTTCACATCCACGCTTCATTCTATTCTGTTTCCTGGCTGCAATGTGACATCATGATGCTTCTTATAGTTATGATGTGTTAAAAGGTTCCTGATGTTTGTCCGAATCTCAGCAAATTCACTTTTCAATTTTCCCAGAGTCTGGTGAGGAACACTCTGATGATTTGGAGGTAAAACCTCTTTCAGACATAAAGACTGAATCAAGTGTCTCTGGGCCACTGGAGCCCCTTCCCTCACTAGCTTCAGAAACCGTACACACACTCATCGTAGACCCTACACAGACCTACACACCCACATCCAACCCTCCTGTGACACCAGAGGATCCGACAGCCAAGAGATCTGTGGTCATTGAGGAATTCTGGCTGAAGAGTGCAGAAATCAGGAAGAATTTGGGGCAATCCGTGACCTGTGATCCAACCACCCAATCCTTGAGCACTGGAGAAGTATTTTACACCTCTACACCCACAACATCTGTTTCTAACTTGCCTTCACACACTCCCTATAAGAATGACTCAATCACCCAAACCTCAGGTACACTAACTCAGAGTGCTGGCACTCAAAGCACACAGACGCCTTCTATGACTGACCTACAAAGTGCATACACACATTTCCAATGTGGCAGCTCACACCCTCCAGAAGCAAGGATTGAGAATATGTCTGTGAAGGAGAGGAATGAACTAGAGGAGGTACTGGACCATTCTTCAATGTTCTACAGGTCTGGCATCACTTTGGAGGGTCAGGTAGCAGAAGAGGGAAGGGGCTTGACTACTATCTCTTCCTCCAACACCAGTGGAACCCAAAGAGTTTCAGCCCCAGATTTGAGATTTTTGCCTCTTCCTAGGAGTCCTCCAGTAGCAAGGCAGAAGCTTGACTTGAATCGCTCAGATCCAACTATAAACAGGGAAATCTTGTTGAGTTCCCACACTGTCCCTCTTCGGACAGACCTTGTACAGCATGATAGGCTGAAATCTCACCTGAATAGAGCTCAGAGTCTACCTCCTGCTGAGGTGGAGGTCTTATATGCAGGAGATGCAGATAAATTGCATCCTTGCCCTGCTATGCCCTACTACGCCAGCATCACAGCAGTTCCTACGTCCAATCTCCCAACCAACACCTCTGGGAGGGACAAGAGTGCCCTGGAGGGAAGGAGAGCACTATCAGAGGTCCCCTTGCAAGTGGGTGGGGCCGAGGCCTGGCAACGGAGGTCAGAGATCGAGCCACTGGAGGAGGACAAGATGAAGAAGCGGAGCTCACTATTCTCACCAAGGAAGAACCTGAAAAGTGGCAACCTGTCAGGGGAAACACAGCAGGAGCTGGGGAAACACAAATCCCTGTGGAAGAGTGTCTTCTCTGGGTATAAGAAAGAGAAGAAGAGGAAAGAGTTAGAAGGTTATTCCAGGACTCTGCCGAGCACTACCAGCCTGGAAAGCAGGAAGAGAATGCCTGGCTTTCGCAGAACCTCAGGTAAAAACGGTTTGTTGCTCGGTAGTGTGAACATGGCATTAGAAAGAGAGAGAGCAAAGAATAGAAACAAACACAGTAAGAGGCAAGTGATTGATTTGTGAACATTTCTCTTTATCAGACCTGAGCTCAATGAAGGATCTAAGCTTCTCTGAAGAAACAGACCTGTGCTGCAGTGTTGTGCTAGACAGATCTCCACTTAGAGCACAGGTAAGAACAAAACTCTTTCCTCTATCTCTCCTGTACTCCTTCATCTCATCTTTGCACTTCCTTTCCTTCCTTTCTGGCGACTGCTCCATTCCCCTTTCTGCTTGATTAATTTAAAGTTCATTTACAGCCCGTGGAGAATAGCATAATGTATGATACCTAAAACGTACACAGAATGAATCTGCATTTGTTGGATCTCTTGCATAATTCCATTTAGTCTGGTGGATAGAAAAAATGAGAATGTTATTACACTGGGGGCTGAACTGCCTTGTGACCGTGTTTTCAGCTGAGTCAGGAGGTATCTGACCTTATCAGGTCAGATGTTCAGAAAGAGACAATCACAGAGGAGGAGGATGTAGTGGAGGAGCGAGAGAAGGTATAAAATACAGCTTTTCCAGCACTTTGTTGGTAATGTTAGGATATTAGAGGAATGTGCTAGACTTGTCATGTAGTGAGTACTTTTGTGTTGTGTTTTAGAAATATACTGTAAACACCTGTACACTTTTAGAGTAGAAAGTAAAATTCGAGTGCCCTTCAGTTTGTCTCAGCTTGAAGGTGTGTAGAACCATACAACAGCAGGTTTTCCCTTTCAAAGAATGTTCCAAGTAGCACTTCACTTTCTAAGGGTTTATTTTTCAGAAAAGATTCCAAGTACCGTTTCCCCTTAAGAAGCTAAAACTGTTACCCATTATCCCCTTTTCTGAGTGTAGGAGGGCAGATATATCCCCTCAATGTGTTTTGTACTTTGTTGTTAGCTTGCCTCTAGCGCTATGAGCTGTCCTGTTGGGAGTACTGAGAAGGTTTGTTTGTTTCTAATATAATTAAGTTTCCACTTTTTTCTCTCCCAAGTCTGTTTATGTGCCCCATGCATTGGCATTCAAGAGAGCATACGTCATTAAGGTAGAGCCAACATTCCCTTTTACACAGCCTGCCCACATTTTAACTTCTGCTGTTCGAGCAAGTAGAATTCAGCCTGCCTCTTGATTCTGTTACCCAATAGAAACACAGCAAGAAGTCACAGAGGCACGACAAGGTGGTGACCCCAAAATCATCATGTTCCACTGAGGTGGTAGGGGTGTGGGTGGTGTTCCCTGACCCCTCGAGTATAAGCTTATCTTCCACACTCTTTCAGAAAGCAGGAACTGAAGAGGAGCTTGACGCCAAGCTGACCCGCAGAGTACAAAGAGCTGCACGCAGGCAGGCCAAGCAGGAGGAGCTGAAGAGGCTGCATCGTGCACAGGTCTGTGTGTGTTTGAGATTTATGGTAGTCTGAACATGAATATATGTTTATTAACGATGATACGGCAGACTGCCAAGTTGCTAGCAAAATTCTGCTCACTCGTAATAGATAACCTTTTTGTTTGGAGAAGAGCATGCAAGTATGTTTTGGCTATGTTCAGACACGGAGCTCAAATTTGATTTTTGCCATTTTTCAGTTTGTGCAGGAAACATTTTCTGCAGTCTGAATGGCAAAAATCCAGTCAGCATCAGGCAACATTTGTATATAATTTTAAATCTGATTAAAATAGTACATCTAGATGTCTTGATTCATTTTGACCAGTCAAATCAGTTTTCCTGGTTCTATCTATCTATCTATCTATCTATCTATCTATCTATCTATCTATCTATCTATCTATCTATCTATCTATCTATTTATTTATTTATTTATTACTTTGTTAGTTAGTCTTTCAGTGCATGGTCTGGTACAACACGGACATACAAAAGCATTAAGGCAGATCAGTGAAACTTAAGCAAATAAAATATGGCCTCACTTTTTTTTCCGTTTGTTTGTTTGTAAAAGAAAAAAATTTTTTAAAAATCTTTTAATGTAAATACATTTAGGACCCCGAGCAGACACTCACTCATCACTCAACTTCCCCCTACCTGCCATGTTACCATAAAAAAATATTGTGGATGTTCAAGGAAACCTGACTACAGTTCGAACTAACAAATCGAATTCAGTCACTCATAATTTGCAATGGACTTAAAAGACTCAGGTCTTAAAATCTAATTTAGGAAATAGATTTGCTCTGATGTGTGAACAAAGAAATTCTCTTTAGTGTTGTTAATATATATTTATCTGTAGTTAGTGTAACATGCTGTAGCCTGCTTACTACATTTAGCATGTTACATGTAGAGCAGCTTTGCTAGAGTCTGGTATGGTTTGTCAGTAAATGTGGCCAAGAACCACCTACTTTAACAGAAAGAGGTCATTTGATTGGCATAGCAGATGACCAACCACTGACCTTTTCCCTCAGCATGTTGGCAAACAAATATATTTAAAAAAAAAAGGGTGTCTAAAACTTTTGCACAGCACTGTATATAGCTATATATAACTATAAGTTATTATATTTCAGTATTCAAAGGTTTTTCCAGTGAAACCCAGGCCATGGAAATGTGGAGAGTCAGTCAGATTGCAGCCTTTAAGATCCTGAAGGTTGTGGCCAGAAAAGTGTGCAAAAAGTTTGTACAAATCATATCGGATGATCCACAACCTGTACATCACTGAGACTTTCCTGTGATAATTAGAATCAATATCTTTGTATTGCAGTGTAGTATGGTGTGTAATCTTTCTGACTGAGGTGTGTGTGTGTGTGTGCATTTTAATAGATAATCCAGCGGCAGTTGGAGCAGGTGGAAATGAAGCAGAGGCAGTTGGAGGAGAAGGGCATTGCGGTAGAGAAGGCTCTCAGAGGAGAAGCAGGTATTGACAGTCTTCTGTCTTTCTTTGTCTCTTCATAATATTACTTATTGTATGTGTGTGTGTGTGTGTGTGTGTGAACATGTCTCATCTCAAACTTCCAAAACATACATCAGCATTGCTATTTATTACAACATCGAATGTCAGGATAACATTCGAATAGACCCAAATGGCTGTTTGCTCACTAGTATGTCCTTGTTGTAGACTACTGGGAGGACTCTAGTGCCTCAGACCTTCTGGACATACACCTGGGTGGTATGTAGCTTAACATAATCAGAACCAGGCTAACAATGCTAACAAGCTAAATGATTTCCTTCTTACAGAGAAATGTTTTGTGCTGGAGAAACTGTATAAGCAGATCTTTCAAAATACAGCTAGAACCCTGCTTTTCCCTCTTCTTCATTCTCTTTGTGGGTTTGGATTTCTTAACATCATCTGAGCTTTTTTTTTTTACTTCTCCTTTAAAGGATGGCTAATCTAAAATGGCTAACAGTGAATAACTCTCTTCTGCTAGCTTTCAAATTGCTTGTGTCTGTGTGTGGGTGTGTGGATATGTTGTTGTTTAAGTGTGTGTGGCGATACATGACATCTTTCATCATCATTATGTCATTCTTAGTCCCGTTACCCGACCTTCATATTAGCAAGCGACAAGTCACTAGTGTCACGGGCATGTAGTAAGTTCTAACATTGTTGCTGGTGGGCGTGGCCTGGCCAGTGGTTTTTTTTTATTTTTTTTTTTACTTTATTTAGTTCTGCTGAAAACAGTAATAGCCAAAATGTAAATGATTTTTAACACTATCTAGTAAAAGACATATTAAATAATGCGCTAATTGGTGTGAAAATTGGCTGTTTGATTTATTTTCCATGCTAGGCTTTGCGCTAGATTTGTTGGCAAAGTAGCAAAGCAAGCTAACTCTACTAGCTACATACACTCACAAGAGGCTCTGACCATCTCTGCTACTTCCTTCCCAGCTTTATTTTTAGTTTTTAAAGTCTTTACATGCATTTTTTAAGAGGTTGTACTGTATATGACAGGATAAAATGAAACCACGGTTATAAGGTTGTCTTCCATGTCAAACAGTAAATAGGAAATAACGGTAGTTAGGAACTAAAGTTATGTGGGGAACTGAAGAAATGTCGGACCACATGTGCGACAGGATTGGTCCAAAGAATCATTCGAGCCAATCGTTTGGATCCGTTGCTATACCGCATCATACCTGATTTGCATAGAATTGAGAATTGCATATAATTGTTGCACAATTATTGCTGGTGTGAACCTAGGGTTCATGCAAACATTTTTTCGGTAGGTAAATGTACAACACGACCTTGTAGTTTAAAAGGTACACCAAATTCAATTTTACTTTCATATCTGAATTACATGATGGCTTTCTCAGCAGTTGAGTCAGCGCTGTCTCAGCCCCTCTTCATCTCCTAATCATCATTTCATCTCATCATATTCTCCTCCTTATCTTCTACTTGCTCCCTCTGATGTCCCTGAAACTTCCCTCGTGTCTCTTTTCTGTCTTTCTCTTTTTCTTCCTTGCTGTGGCGCTAGTTGAGCCCATTCTCGGTTCCCCCCGTAGGAGACCCATCTCCCTCTGTCCTTGTTGTTCCCAAGAAGGTAACTAAACCTCCCTCCTTTCAACTGCTAGGCAAATCTCTTTGGCACAGGTACCACCTGTAGTTCTTATACAGTTCATATTTAAAGCTGCTGGATGTAGGATTTGGGGATTTGGGGGGGGGGGGGATAAGGTGCACCTCTTGTTGAAAAATGCGAGCTGTTAGCGAAAGAATATTTCACAAAGCGGGTTGATGATGTAGATACCATGATGTAGATCAGGGTTTCTCAACCTTTCACCCACTTTTTTTGAACGGCAGTCATCCATGGCCCACCAGTCAATTAACAGGAACTAATTTAATGTTTTTTTTTTATCTAAAATATAATCCTATGTCACCTGTGCATACAAGGATGCATAACACTCTATCAGAGAAGTCAACAGAGCAAGCTAGCTGGGTAATATTAGCTAGCTAGATAAAGCACAAGCTGTTATTGAAGGGGAAAGGGTTGTACTTTTACATCTGGTTGCTTCCAGTGTGTGTGTATATTTATGACATTTTGTTCTTTGTATTATTATCATCTGATCCTATCTGCAATCTACGGTCTCAGTTTTACCTAAATACCTCAAGTTAGCTAAAACAGAACTAGCTAGCTCACTAAGGTAGGGGTGTGAGGACATATGATGATGTAACGTGAGCAGTATATTACAGGCTTGTTGTTGTTTTTTTATACAAAAAAAAATAATAATAATAATTCTTACACAGCAGCAGCTTTAAGGAGGCGTTTTAACCACTGTGGATGTTTATCCTTTACTTCTACTAAAGACTTCTTTTCTTCCTCTTCTCTCTATTTCTTGGTTGATTGTTGTGCTTAGCTAGAGCCAAAGGCACGGAGCATGACCACTCTGTTTACGTCTGTACCGTCTTTTTCCTTTACGTAGTCCACGAGCCCCCGCTCCATCAGCTAAGTGCGTCTCATTCTCTTCCTTCTTCATCTCGTTCTCACTCTGTTTCTTTTTCTTTCTTCTTTTTTTTTCCCCCTTGCCATACCGCATGTGCATGGTGCAACTGAATGTTCTGGTTTTATGAATCACTGCAATGGGAAAGATATTCGACTTATTTTACATAATATACATAGGAAGTACTCTCTCTCTCTCTCTCTGTGTGTGTGTGTGTGTGTGTGTGTGTGTGTGTGTGTGTGTGTGTGTGTGTGAATACATGCCTCCTTGCATGCTTCTCTGTATTAAACCCCCACTAACAAGCCATTAGTTTGGTGACACAAATCTTTCTTAGGTATTGATGTCAAGCTAGGAAATATTTTTGTCACCTTTTCCTCTCTGAATTCTAGCAGGACATCCATCCTCTAGCATGTTCTTCCCATGTTCTTCTCTCTTCATTTTTGATCCCTCGCCTTCTTCGCTGTCCCATTAGGAATGGGGAAGAAGGATGACCCCAGCCTAATGCACCAGTGGTTTAAACTGGTCCAGGAGAAGAACGCACTGGTGCGCTACGAATCTGAACTCATGATATTGTGAGTGTCTTTTATTACATGTGCTGTACGCCACAGTTTGTGTCCTGCATGGTTCCCACGGGGAGGTTTGGATTGCTCTAGTTGTGCTTTAATGCATGTGAAATAAGGCTGTGACCTCTGGTGTGGTGTGGTGTGTGTGTGTGTGTGTGTGTGTGTGTAGTGCTCGAGAGCTGGAGCTGGAGGACAGGCAGAGTCATCTGCAGCAGGAGCTGAGGGAACGCATGGCAGTGGACGGTCAGTGCATGTACAAACACACACACACACACACCGAAAAATATAAAAACAGTCTTAGATACGGAGCTTGAACATTTTCAGTTGTCAGAGCCAAATAAAACAAAATAATGTGGATAATTTATACAGCCTAAACAAATTTTAGACAAAATTTTTTTATTTATGTCTGTTACAAGTCAAATGACATATTTAAATGGTCTCTAGGGAGCTGGTGGATAAAATACCTGCACTATTTTCCCTCTAAACTACCCAGTCAAAAGTTTTTGAACATGCTGTATTAATATTTTTGACAAATTACAATTAGGGACTCTAAGACTGAAATAGTCATAAGTGAACTTGTTGAAATGTTTCTGACTTTTTATTATATTGCAAAAAAAACAAAAACAAATAAACAATCTAGATTTAAATAGAAAAGACTGATCTGCATAACATTTTGGGACAACAACCTTAAATTTATCCTCAAGTACAGAATAAACAACTAAATTATTTCCATTCTCTCTACTACAGTGTGAGACTTTCTTGTTTGTTTCTTGTCTTCTGTACATTTATGTTAGGTACATAGTAACGTTCATGGTGTGTGCAAGTGTGCTGTCAGACATCGATGTGAATGCTTGCACACAATGGGCCTCATTTATAAATCTAAACCCACAATTTATCAAAATAAAACCCACAGAGAGCTGAAAATGAGGAAACAATGACCAAACAGTGAATCTTCCAGTAATGCAGCTCAGCCACTGCAGCGAGTCATCTACCGCAGACACGCACTAACTCGTCCTCTTTTTACAATGTGCTAATTGAATGGCTACTCTTATGTGTCGTAATTTATTTATGGTTTCCGTTTGCTTTCTTTCAAGTCATTGATATGAAATGATTTGAGTTTTACCAAACAGTCACTAAATTTATGAGTGCAACTGAAATAAATAAGCAGTTTAAACTTACAATGTAATCTATATAAAATATATATTTATTTTAAATACTCATGACAGTGATACTATTTGAAGCCAATCAATTGAGGTGCACATTAGTCAGTCTCCTTATATGTAAATTTATACAATCTCAGAAGCTTGCTTAGGATACTACAATTTTCCCCCCAAACTAATTGGATTTTCAAACGATCGGCTTGATAAATGTCACTCACTCGTTTGCAGAATTAAATCAAGTACATTTCTGTCTCTCTCTCTCACTCTCTCTCTCTCTCTCTCAGACCATCTGAAGAACGAGGAGGAGCTGGCAGAGGAGAGGCAAATCCTAGGCGAGATGCTGGACGTTGTAGAGCAGAGGGACGCTCTAGTGGCTCTCCTGGAGGAGCAGAGACTGAAGGAGAGAGAGGAGGACAGCGACCTGGAGGCAGCCATGCTGTCTAAGGGCTTCAGCCTGCATTGGGCTTAAAACACACACACACACACACACACACACACACACAAACCTTCTCTGTGTAGAATAAAGAAGGGGGAGGTGGTCACTGTACACTGGATGCAGGAATTTAATTAAACTACATTTGGACCTACACACAAAAATGTATTTTTACTGGACCATATTTGCTTTGGCCCGCAAGTGTGAAGTAATTTAAAATATTCTGTATTATCAGACGCTTGGGCAACTGTGCAATGTATATACAGTATGTTTATATTTGCAAAGAGAGACAAGTTTAATGAAATTTGTCTTATAAACACTATTATGCTAACTGCACTACGATAATATGCATATGTAAACCTTAAATGCTGCAATAGCTTCTTTTTATTATTATAGTTTTATTATATTTACTTAATACAGAAGAGAAATGCAAAGATTTTTTAAGCGTATTGCCTGATTATATTTTTGTTGATTGACAGAGGTAAAGAAATGGATTTAGAGCTTGAAATCCTGTGTGTGCGATTGTTTGAAGATGTGCTACCTGATGCAAGAACAAACAGCCATGTGTATATTTTATTTATAACAGTATTTTATTGTTTAACCAGATTTGTTTTGCTAGCTAGTTTTGTCAAACTAACACCAAAAAGGAAGCATCATTGAAGCAATTGCTGTCTGTAAGAACGTTTAATTTTGGTGAATTAAACTGATTACAATAATTTATACACTTTCAGAGCGACGCACTTGTGAGATGAATATTTGAACACTCAAGCACTGTTTGGGACAATGATCATGGGCATCTGTGTTTTATTATGACTAACAATGAGTTTAATACTTTTAAAAAGCAGCTCTAATGAATGTTGTGAATTTTAAAATGTATCACAACGTATTTTGACTATTTTGACCTTAAACAAAAGTAATATTCATAATATTATTAGTTTTTTTTTTTTTGGGAGTTAGCTAGACATGAATGCTGCACCCTGACCTCTGATTGTTCTGGGGGCGGGGCTTATTTCCTTTGTGGTCAAACTTGGGGTGGAAATCGCTTTTTTTTTTTGTTTGTTTTTGTTTAATACCATACCATGCATACTACTCATAACAAACCCTCCCAAAAGCATTATGCAACACACACTATGTAATCAAGAATATTTTCAGTACATACAGTATGAGTATGATGTATTACTCAGCCTGAATTTCCAAATATGATGACAGAGCTGTCTTTGTGCTGTACTGCATCCCACACTTCGTTTAAAAAAAAAAAAAAAAAAAGTAAATAAAAACAACAATAAAATCTGCCATAAATGCAACAACAGCACCCAGGTTCAAGATCTCATCCAGTCCATCTGTAGATGAGAAATTAAAAATATTAATGTATTTTTCTTTGTGTTCAATTGATTATATATATATATATATATATATATATATATATATATATATATATATATATATATATATATATATATATATATATATACAGGTGCATCTCAGTAAATTGGAATGTCATGGAAAAGTTCGTTTATTTCAGTAATTCAACTCAAATTGTGAAACTTGTGTATTAAATAAATTCAATGACACAGACTGAAGTAGTTTAAGTCTTTGGTTCTTTTAACTGTGATGATTTTGGCTCACATTTAACAAAAACCCACCAATTCACTATCTCAACAAATTAGAATATGGTGACATGCCAATCAGCTAATCAACTCAAAACACTTGCAAAGGTTTCCTGAGCCTTCAAAATGGTCTCTCAGGTTGGTTCACTAGGTAAGCCACAAACATTCATTGCCAAAGAAGCTGGCTGTTCACAGAGTGCTGTATCCAAGCATGTTAACAGAAAGTTGAGTGGAAGGAAAAAGTGTGGAAGAAAAAGATGCACAACCAACCGAGAGAACCGCAGCCTTATGAGGATTGTCAAGCAAAATCGATTCAAGAATTTGAGTGAACTTCACAAGGAATGGACTGAGGCTGGGGTCAAGGCATCAAGAGCCACCACACACAGACGTGTCAAGGAATTTGGCTACAGTTGTCGTATTCCTCTTTTTAAGCCACTCCTGAACCACAGACAACGTCAGAGGCGTCTTACCTGGGCTAACGAGAAGAAGAACTGGACTGTTGCCCAGTGGTCCAAAGTCCTCTTTTCAGATGAGAGCAAGTTTTGTATTTCATTTGGAAACCAAGGTCCTAGAGTCTGGAGGAAGGGTGGAGAAGCTCATAGCCCAAGTTGCTTGAAGTCCAGTGTTCAGTTTCCACAGTCTGTGATGATTTGGGGTGCAAGGTCATCTGCTGGTGTTGGTCCATTGTGTTTTTTGAAAACCAAAGTCACTGCGCCTGTTTACCAAGAAATTTTGGAGCACTTCATGCTTCCTTCTGCTGACCAGCATTTTGAAGATGCTGATTTCATTTTCCAGCAGGATCTGGCACCTGCCCACACTGCCAAAAGCACCAAAAGTTGGTTAAATGACCATGGTGTTGGTGTGCTTGACTGGCCAGCAAACTCACCAGACCTGAACCCCATAGAGAATCTATGGGGTATTGTCAAGAGGAAAATGAGAAACAAGAGACCAAAAAATGCAGATGAGCTGAAGGCCACTGTCAAAGAAACCTGGGCTTCCATACCACCTCAGCAGTGCCACAAACTGATCACCTCCATGCCACGCCGAATTGAGGCAGCAATTAAAGCAAAAGGAGCCCCTACCAAGTATTGAGTACATGTACAGTAAATGAGCATACTTTCCAGAAGGCCAACAATTCACTAAAAATGATTTTTTTATTGGTCTTATGAAGTATTCTAATTTGTTGAGATAGTGAATTGGTGGGTTTTTGTTAAATGTGAGCCAAAATCATCACAATTAAAAGAACCAAAGACTTAAACTACTTCAGTCTGTGGCATTGAATTTATTTAATACACGAGTTTCACAATTTGAGTTGAATTACTGAAATAAATGAACTTTTCCACGACATTCTAATTTATTGAGATGCACCTGTATATATATATATATATATATATATATATATATATATATATATATATATATATATATATATATATATATATAATCAATTGAACACAAAGAAAAATACATTAATATTTTAATATACATTAATATTTACTGCTCTTTACGGGTTTTTTTTTTTTTTTAATGTAGAAACATTTTTCATTATTTTCATCTTTGCTCTACAGCATTTCTTTGCATGTGCCTAAAACTTTTGCACAGTACTGTATATTGTATAGGACATTTCAATCACAGCCTAGGTTTTATTTCCAGGGTGGCAGCTGCCATCCCGTGCCACCCCCTTGGCCATATCCTCTGCATGCTCTCACATACTCTGTAGCCTTTTACTCAGCCTTTCTGTTAGATTTATAGGATTTGTTTGACTTTTTTATTATTTTATTTTATTTATTTATTTTAATAAATAATTCTTAGGAGGACTTTACTCCCCTCACATTTCCTCAAGTCATTATCTTCTTCACTGTCCTGATTTAGCTTCTCTTCTTTTATGATTTATTAGGTCTTCTTTTCCTTTCGGCTGTTCCCTTCAGGGGTCACCACAGCGAATCATCTGCCTCCATCTAGCCCTATCCCCTGCATCCTCTTCTCTCAGACCGACTACCTTCATGTCCTCCTTCACTACATCCATAAACCTCCTCTTTGGTCTTCCTCTCGGCCTCCTGCCTGGCAGCTCTAACCTCAGCATCCTTTTACCGATATATTCACTCTCCCTCCTCTGAACATGTCCAAACCATCTCAACCTGGCCTCTCTAACTTTGTCTCCAAAACATGTCACATGTGCTGTCCCTCTGATGTACTCATTCCTGATCCTATCCATCCTCGTCACTCCTAAAGAGAACCTCAACATCTTCAGCTCTGCTACCTCTAACTCTTCCTCCTGTCTTTTCCTCAGTGCAACTGTCTCCAAACCATACAACATCTCTGGTCTCACTATTCTCCTGTACACCTTTCCTTTCATTCTTGCTGGTACTCTTTTATCACACAACAGACCTGACACTTTTCTCCACCCATTCCAACCTGCCTGCACACGCTTCTTCACCTCTTTTCCACACTCCCCGTTGCTCTGGACTGTTGACCCTAAATACTTAAAATCCTGCACCTTCTTTACCTCTTCTCCCTGTAAGCTCCCTGTTCCACTTGGATCCCTCTCATTCACACACATGTATTCTGTCTTGCTGTGACTAACCTTCATTCCTCTTCTCTCCAGAGCAAACCTCCACCTCTCTAGACTTTCCTCCACCTGCTTCCTGCTCTCACTACAGATCACAATGTCATCCGCAAACATCATAGTCCATGGAGATTCCTGTCTGACCTCATCTGTCAGCCTGTCCATCACCACCGCAAACAAGAAGGGGCTCAGAGCCGATCCTTGATGCAGTCCCACCTTCACCGTGAACTCCTCTGTCACACCTACCGCACACCTTACCATTGTCCTACTGCCCTCATACATATCCTGCACCACTCTAACATACTTCTCTGCCACTCCAGACCTCCTCATACAATACCACAGCTCCTCTCTTGGCACCCTGTCATACGCTTTCTCTAAATCTACAAAGACACAATGCAGCTTTTTCTGACCCTCTCTGTACTTCTCCATCAACATTCTCAAAGCAAATATTGCATCTGTAGTGCTCTTTCTTGGCATGAAACCATACTGCTGCTCACAAATGCTCACTTCTCCCCTTAGCCTTGCTTCCATTACTCTTTCCCACAACTTCATTGTATGGCTCATCAGCTTAATACCTCTGTAGTTTCCACAACTCTGCACATCTCCCTTGTTCTTAAAAATCGGCACCAAAACACTTCTCTTCCATTCCTCAGGCATCCTCTCACTCTCTAAGACCTCGTTGAACAACCTAGTTAAAATCTCTACTGCCATCTCTCCTAGACACTTCCATACCTCCACTGGTATGTCATCAGGACCAACCGCCTTTCCTCTCTGCATCCTCTTCAAAGCTCTCCTAACTTCACCCTTGCTAATCCTTTCTACTTCCTGCTCAACAATATTTGCCTCTACTACTCTTCTCTCTCTGTCATTTTCCTCATTCATCAGTTCCTCAAAGTACTCCTTCCATCTTTCCCTCACCCTCCTGTCACCTGTCAACACATTTCCATCTCTATCTTTAATCACTCTAACCTGCTGCACATCCTTACCATCTCTATCACTCTGCCTCGCCAACCGATACAAATCCCTCTCACCTTCCTTACTATCTAGCCTTGCATACATGTCCTCATAAGCTTTCTGTTTGGCCTTTGCCACCTCTATCTTAACCTCACGTTGCATCTCCCTATATTCTTGTCTACTTTCCTCCATCCTCTCACTGTCCCACTTCTTCCTAGCTAACCTCTTCTTCTGGATACTCTCCTGAACTTCCTCATTCCACCACCAAGTCTCCTTGTCTTCTTTCCTCCTTCCAGATGACACACCTAGCACCTTCCTACCTGTCTCCCTGATCACTTTGGCTATAGTAGTCCAGTCATCTGGAAGCACCTTCTGACCACCTAAAGCCTGTTTCAACTCCTCCCTGAAAACTGCACAGCACTCTTCCTTTTCCAACTTCCACCACTTTGTCTTCTGCTCTGCCTTTGCTCTCTTCATCTGCCTCACCACCAGGGTCATTTTACAATCCACCATCCTATGCTGTCTAGCTACACTCTCTCCTACCACTACTTTGCAATCGCTAATCTCCATCAGATTACAGTGTCTACATAAGATATAGTCCACCTGTGTGCTCCTGCCACCACTCTTATATGTCACCCTGTGTTCCTGCCTCTTCTGAAAGTACGTGTTCAGCACAGCCATCTCCATACTTTTAGCAAAGTCTACCAACCTCTGTCCTTCTGGGGTCTATCTGACACTCTCTTTACCTCCAGAACATTCTTCACAAACTCCTCCTTCAGGATCACTCCTACTCCATTTCTCTTCCTGTCCACACCATGATAAAAGTTTAAACCCTGCTCCAATGCTTCTAGCCTTGCTCCCTTTCCACCTGGTCTCCTGGACACACAGAATGTCAACTTTCCTCCTCTGCATCATATCTACCAGCTCTCTGCCTTTACCTGTCATCATACCAACATTCAA
Organism: Cranoglanis bouderius; assembly: GCA_023630585.1. Taxonomy (NCBI): domain Eukaryota; kingdom Metazoa; phylum Chordata; class Actinopteri; order Siluriformes; family Cranoglanididae; genus Cranoglanis; species Cranoglanis bouderius. The sequence continues at coordinate 26,864,380 of CM042538.1, forward strand.
AGTCCCTACTTTCAGTCCCAAACTCCTGCCTTTCCTCTTCTCTCTCTGCCTACAGACACGCCTTCCTCCTCTAACACACCTCCTTCTTCGACCAACAGTAGCCCAATTTCCACCAGTGCCCTGTAGGTCAACGGCACCGATGGCGGTCGTTGTTAACCCGGGCCCCAACCGATCCGGTATGGAAGTCATTTTAGTGATTCGCATATTGAATTTGGCAAAAGTTTTACGTCGGATGCCCTTCCTGACACAACCCTCTCTATTTATCCGGGCTTGGGACACTAGCTTGTGACCTCCTGTGGCTAGATTTTTATCTATTTATTATGATTTATTAGGTATATGCTATTTATTTATTTATTTATATCCGCTCTCAACCCATTTTCCTGATCACGTCTACTTCAAATCTGTGTCTAAACTCCTCACTTTCCGTCTTTTGTGGTCCATTTTTTAGTCACACAAACTCTGACCAGCCCAAAACTCTGCCATTAGCAACTGGGTAGTTCTGTATGTCGTGTTTTGGGCAGATGGCTCACGCGACCGGAAGTGCCCGGATGTGGCTGGATTTCTCCTTTCTCTCCTCCCTTCTGTGGATAGTGACCGCCTCTTTCCATCTTTTCCAGCCTCCTCTGTTTCCGCTCTTGTTGTGCGAGAAGGGAAAAAAAAAAAAAATGGACACCAGTTGAGCGTTACAAGTTTACAACGGTTTGTTTTCAGCTTTAACCATCGATTAATCAAGCTTTTGTTTTGTGCGCGCGCGCGCGTGTGGGACATGAGGCACGGAGTTTACATCAGACCTTAAACAGACGAAGAGTTAAAAACTAACTCACCAAGTTATCCTCGTAGTCCTCAAACAGAAGCTCGGATTACTTTTCTTTTTTTTCTTTTTTTTAACGAAGACTGCAATAAGGTGAGTGTGAGTGATGTGCTTTAAATCCACGAAGTTTGTTTCTTTATATTGTTTTTTTTATTCATTTATTTATTTATTTATTTTTGCTTAAAACAAAACACGCGCGTGCCCAGTTCCTCTGTGCTGCAGTGGGATGTTTATAAGCACTTAAACGTCTAGGCATCTGTCTACATCATTCAGTCGGAGTAAATCTTCTCATTTATACAAATACACGTAGAAATGTACAATATAGACTTTTGTTTTCTAAGTTCAAAGCTGCCCACGCGCTTCTGACCACCGACACTGCGTTCCTCATAGATGATGCACTAAAAAAAAAAAAAAAAAAAGTTTCAGATTGCATCCAGATACTGACTAATGCCTTTACTGTGTACTGAAGGAGAGAACAGTGTGTCCAACTTGTTTCAGGGGGAAGTAGCTAATGCATGCTCAGAAAGATCACTATGCGTAAGTTGCATATCAAACCGTGTTACAGGAAAATGTAGAATAGAAAAATGTGTTAGAATTTAAAAGAAATAAACAAATTATGATATATTATTTCTTATAGAATGAAGTAGTCTTTGGTCACCACAAACTAAAAATGACATATTTACAAAATACTACAGAGGTTCCCAAACATTTTGGACAAATGACCCCAAATTGGACAAGTCTCGACCACTCTACATTTTATTTATCTCAGATTTAAAATTTAGGACTGTTGTAAAAAAAAAATTGAACATTTTTTTCATGTCAGTAATATGTGTAACGCAAGTGACCAACAACCAAAGGCAATGATTTATAGTGAGAAGAGTGAACTTCGAGTGCTTGTCACAGCTTTATAAAAATCAGGATATGTTTGAAGGGATCGCAGCCGGCTTCCAGTGATACATAAGGAATGAAACACAAAGAGGAGTGTTGTAGGAAAAGAACGTATGCCAGGGTGGTGTGATATGGCCCGAGGTAAAGCAGAGGGGTCTGGTTTATACTTGACACGTAAATTTACTTGTGTGTGTGTGAAGAAGCAGTGGCAGCACAAGCGCTGTTGTTCACACATTCGTCTGTGTATCTTATGTACATCTGGAGGATTGAAAGGGACATTCGCTATAGTTGGTACATAGCACATACACTCGTCATTCATATGCGGCTTGTTAAAGTGTGTCACCCAGTAGCGTTACAAAAGAGGAGATTGTGAGTTTCTCTCACAACCACATTTGAAAGTCAAGCAATTCCAAAGATGAAAACAAGCAATGATGATCAGTGATGGGATGTTGGGAACGATGGTGGTCAGTTATTGGGAAAAATGGTGGTGAGTGATTGGTTGTTGGGAAAAATGGTGATGAGTGATTGGTTGTTGGGAAAAATGGTGATGAGTGATTGGTTTTTGGGAAAAATGGCGAGGAGTGATTGGTTGTTGGAGAAAATGGTCATCGGTGATTGGTTGTTGGGGGAAAATGCTGATGAGTGATTGGTCATTGGTCCATCTCTCAGGGTGCATGGAAGGCTTGTATCAAGGCTCTGTTCTGGCGTATAGGTGGAGGAATGAACCTCCCCTAGACGTCTAAACAGCTGAGTCACTGTCTGTCATCAAAGCATAACTAAAGGCCTACCTCTTCATGGAGTACTTCAACTGGCACTTATTTAAAACATTCTTGTGTGTTTTTCGTACTATACTACCTGCCCCCACAGGACTGATAGTACTCTTAGTCCCTGACGTAGTGAACTAGTACCATGATGTATTTATTGATAGAGACTTCAAAGCACTTCTGAAAATCACTCTAGATAAATGCTTTAAATGTAAAACCTGCTCTCTCAGCTTGTATATCAAGCAGCTGTGTGGTATGAGTTGGTGAACCATATCGAGTGCAGGACATTTGCTAATGTCTGTACAAAAAGTCACTAGATTTGTTGTTCGGCTGTTTGACCTAAAGTTCCTGCAGTGGGCGAAAAAGTCACTGAATCTAGCGACAAAGTCTCTAAGTCGGGAACACTGATTGTATCAGGATGTGACTCTGTTTGTGTGTTTGGGGGGAGGTTAGTGACACATGAGTCATGAGTTCAGTTTCAAGCATTTTCTTTTTGGCACAAATTATAGCCGTCCATTACTACACAGCATAGAGTCCATAAAAGAGAAGGACCATTACACACTCATGTCAAATCCTTCCTCTTGACCTTTGAGGAAATATTTTTAGAAGTAAGCAGATCCATTAAAACTATTTAGGGACCAATCTCACGTCTTCCTTTTGAAAAACCAAACGAGTGTTCGTACTGGCTGAAACTCGGGGGACGACTCGATTATGCTAGCAGGGCTAATCCTGCCTGTCCATTGTATTTTTCATTTTCGAAATGCACATCTGATAACAAATGTCTGAAGGTGGATTCATTTTGGATTCGTGTGGAATCAACCACAACAGCACCACCGATGTATGTGAAATACTGTTATGGTTGTAGATTAAGCACACATTGTCCAGTAAAAGTAGCAGGGCAGTGTTTAAGGTGTTGGGCTACTGATCGGAAGGTCTTGAGTTCAAATCCCAGCACCGCCAAGCTGCCACTGTTGGGCCCTTGAGCAAGGCCCTTAACCCTCAATTGCTCAGCTGTATAAATGAAATAAATGTAAGTCGCTCTGGATGAGGGCGTCTGGCAAATGCCATAAATGTAAATGTAAGTACACATTACACAAAAGTACAGAAGACACAACCATCTAATTAATGTCATCTGAAACATTATGTCTGAGTTTTAACGTAAATAAATGTTCCTTTACCACCACATCTCCCAAAAAAAAGTTGTGGGTACACAGTAGACCTAAATCACCTCCCTGTGATGTTACTATTATGTAGGGGTGTGGCTTTTCTGATGTCCAAAATGCCTCGTCAAAACAATCACGCTCTCATATGTACAGAGTAGGGCTGCAACCACTAATCGATAAAATCGATAATGATCGATAATTAAAATAATCGACAACGGATTTCATGATCGATTAGTTGGGTCTGTGACGTCACTGTGGATAACCCCCGTCAGTGATGTCACTTCATAACGGTGAAAAACGCTTTTCTATGAATAAAACACATCTGGAAAACAGCGGAGGTCACAGAGTGAGCTGCTGCGGGAAGAGTGCACGATCCAGGTTGTCCGAAACATGAGAATGTTTTATATTAAACGCTTCAAACAGACTCGTAAGTGTATTGACGTGGCTTGTCGTGTCAGATGCTGCGACGGATGCGTGTGCTGTTTAACGTGTTCCAGACGTTTTCTTCAGCGCAGATATGACATTTTTACGTTTGTATCCTTATCTGTTAATGTTAGAAATTCACGCCAGTATTTCCATTTTACACAAAGCCTCGTCCTGACAGCGAGTGAGTCTCCGTTAAACTTCACTGAATGAGCGCGAGTGCGCACACGCGCGTCAATCAGACAGCGCAATAGAAAGGAAGCGCAATAACTCTGACTAAAATATCCATTTATATGATCAAATATGTAGTTTGATGCTGTATTTAGAAACAAAATTAATTGTGTTTTTTTATGAGAGCAGTAACTGTAATGGGGTTATAACGTCATTTTATATAAATGTAAGAAGTGTCGTACATTTACAGAATAAAGTAACGTTACTGTGTTCAAATGCGTGAATGTGCGTGTTACTGCAGGACATCAACCTCTTACCAGTTAACACTTAGTTTGTGCTTTTGTTTTTCGTTTTTAACATTTTTAATAGAGTGATTTAACTTCTGCTTTAAAGATTGTGGACAATCAGTTGTTTTTTTGATTTAAAAATATAATGTTAATATTTAAAAAAAAAAAAAAAAAAATCCTTTGCACAATGTATAGCATAGCCCACAGAGATACATTTAATACCTTTTTCATAGCCTTCAGTTTGCACAGTGTTTGAAGGACAACATTGGGCAGAATGTGAAATAACATGTTTTTTTCGAAAAAATGCAGAAAATAAAAATAGGCCTTTTAATCCAACTAATCGAAGTAATAATGGACAGATTAATCGATTATCAAAATAATCGTTAGTTGCAGCCCTAGTACAGAGCAATATTTACAAGTAAAGCTAGGGGTGGGCGGTATGACCAAAAATCTATTTCACGCAATGAGTAATTTTATTTCATGGCAACGATATATATATATCACGTAAAAAAATAGTAATTCTGGGAAATCAACTGTAAATCAATCATATGCTTTGACATGCTTCATTTTAAGATGATAAAACAGGTTACTTGTGCTACCGCTGCTACTGGGAACATTCACCCGACACAGTTTGCAAATAACATTTTTCTGCTCTTTGTCAGATTTTGTAAACCCGAACCACGTCCATAGCACCGATGTCGCGCCTGTTTTCATAACAAGTTCCTCCCCCTGCTCAGGATTGGTTTGTGGGACTTCTTCACCAGCGTGCTTATCTTTCTCCATGCTTTTCCTCTCACAACTACTCTTACAATCACAATCTCACAATCTACTCAGGGGGCGCTGGGGGCTTTTGCCTCTGGTTTTAACAAAAACAACATTCTTCTGCTCCTCCGCTAGCCATGATGACTGTTATTATCAACTGCTTAACATGCCCCGATGAACACGACTGCTTTGTCTGTATCTTTTCACTGCAACTCTGCATCGAGTTTTAAGAAATTATTACTTTAAAAAGTAACACTGGCAGTAAAACTGTCTTTCGCTGTACGATGGTTGAATTTTGCAATTAACCCGCTAGTTACATGCGTGCAGAACCGTGGGGCGGGGTCCGTAAGGATCACAGAATAACTACAATCTATTACACTCCTAGGAACTCCACCTCCTCATTGATTATTTTCCTGTTACAGCATTCACTTACGTGTTTTATTCCTTACATAATACATGTATAATATTATATAACCTAGTGTAGTTTTAGCTTGAACACTAAGACAGTGTGTGTGTGTGAGTGTGTGTGTGTGTGTGTGTGTGAGTGTGTGTGTGTGTGTGTGTGTGTGTGTGTGTGTGTGTGTGTGTGTGCGTGCCTCTACATTCTGGAGGATAGATGATGTGTGTTGAAAGTGTTATAAAACCACATTACTAATGTAAGTGCTTCATGCCCAAGAGAATGCCTTCAAAGCGCTGTGGTGTGTGTGTGCGTGCAAATGCGTACATGTTAAAAAACTCATGAGTGTGTGTTTAACTGCCGAGTTTTATCTCATCTCGCACACACTCGGCAACAGTTGCGGAGATTTGTTCTCGGACAAGAAAGAGATCAAAGACAGAGAAAGGGAAAACTGGTGAAATAGACATTTTGCTCCCTTTCTAATTGTGTGTGTGTGTGTGTGTGTGTGTGTGTGTGTGTGTGTGTGTGTGTGTGTGTGCGCGTGCACTGCTGTAGAACATTACAGTGCACCTGGGAGTGATGTGCTTTATTGTATCTTTATCGAAGTAAACATTTAGTTGTTGTAGTTGTGTAATGCATTAGTGCTTTACTTCATAAAGAAAAACATTTACTGTTATAACTGGTGATTAAAACCTAAACACATGATTTTGTTGTGTCTGGTTCGTTGGATATTTTTCAGTCATGCACACACACACCAGAGCACATGAAGACTTTTTAGATCAATATAATCAAACATCTCTTGTGTATTTGAATATGCAGCTGCACAAAAACAAAGTAATTAAAGCTCAGTTTGCACATCACAGGTTAATTGTACCTGGCAGTCTGCAAAGAAAAAAAAACCTCCATGTTTGTTTGGCTTCATGCTGTTGGGTCGATTCAGGGTCAAATCACTTTCTTATTGGAATCGAACCGCGCTAGAGTTCGATTGGAACCAGATTGAGGCAACCTCGCTTGGTATTCTCAGCGATGAATCTTGCAGTGTGAAAACCTCGCCAACATCTGGCGCTGAGAAACAGTAAGAGGAAATCAGATTCTTTGAGGTCATGCACAGAAGATTCCCATATCCAGTTTATTTGTGGGAGAGTGCAAGGACAAGGACATAAGCACATTGTATTATAGAATGCGTCTATAAGAAATTATATGCCGTGTCAAATCAATTTGTTGTTAGGAACAGCAAAAAATTAAAAAAAAAAACAAACACAACAAGATTCCTGACTGAATAAAGTGTGTCTTTGCCCTGTACCTCCAGTTCTCTTTGCAGAACAGACGGTGCTTGCTGCGCGTCACCCCAGTCGATCATTTCTCCACATTTTTCTCTTATTTTAATTTTTTTCTCTGTACGAAATAGTACAGAAACAACCACCACAGCCATAGTCACAAGGTTACACGATAGACAGCTCTCGCATTTATTTTCGTGAGAAAGTAGGATTTGGGGATTAAGTGTGCTTCAGCATGGATCTCTCCAGGAGAAAAATCATGCCGTGAGTGCACATCGTCTGCGATTGCTCGTGTGATGTGAGCACCCCTATATCCACAAATCAGCGGATCAGAAGGGGTAAATGTTGTGTAGTGTGAGCAGTACACTGAGTTCTGAGAACGTGTTCTCACCTGCCCGATGAACCACATGGGACAAAATGGTATGTATCTGAAAGTGCTCTCTTGTACCAAGGCTGTCTTTAGTAACTTGAGTTTGATTGCGCATTCTGTACGTAAAATCTTGTGTTGTTTATGAGGTTTTCCACAATAACCCCCATTTAAACATTTAATTTTATTTAAAAACAGTTCTAACATTAGAGTGGGTTATTTGTGGGTTCGAAACTCTTACATAACCACATGGATGCAGATGTTCTGTGCTAGCAGCTGTTCACGAAGCTTTTATGTCTTTCTTTAAGTTAAACATGAAAAAGTGATCCGTGGGTTAATTGTAGAGCACGCTGTGGGAACAGACTGCAGGCAGCCAGCTGTGTTTGAGAGACACTTACACTGATCCTGGCTTAACAAAGTCGGGCAATAACTGTAAGTAGTAATATGGCAGCTTTCCACTTTTTAAACTTGCCATTCATGCTATGCAGGAAATATGCTTGCTGAGGGGGAGGAAGAGCGATTAAAGTGCATTAAAATCTGGACTGTTCCAGCTGTCTAAGTGCCCTTGACCATAAAACCACTGCATTCCTGTTAGATGGTGTATTTAATAGGCAAAACGCCCTGTAAAGCAGTTTCAACTGAGAGCCACAGAATAAAAAATACCATCTACACTTAAAGGTGATGCAAAGAAATAGCAAACACATTTGAAGAAAATTGCATGACTTATTCATTTATATTCAAATTCTATGAAAATTGACAAGTTTTAAAGCACCTCAGTTGGAAATGTGAAAGTTTAAGAGAAATCCTTTTAGTCCTGATGCACACACAACTCTATTCTAGGTGCCGATGAATTTTCTGCAACAGCAGCTCTGAGGACTGCAAGGTTTATATTATTGCTCTTATTAGAATACTTTATCGTTTCTATAGTAACAGCTTGCACAGGGACTTGTATGGTGGGCAGGCTACAATAACAGATTTTTTATTTTGTAGTTGTTGATATGGTCGAGTTTTCTGTGAGGAGACGTTTATTTAACATTTTTGGAAGGAGTCTCCAGTGTCAGTACTTTGTAGCAGTCAGAGGTAAAGCAGTAACTTGGAAGTTTTCCAACACATGAAAGTCTTCGGGACAGAGGACGTTATGCTTCCTGGTTTCTCGGTAACGTGACAGACTGTATTGTTTGTCTTTCTAACTTCAAGAAAGTGATAAAGAGAGGCTGGTGAGAGAACAACAGTCTACAGGTTCTATAACATAAGTAATAACAGAAATGAACTTGTTTTGCGGACATTCCACATTAGCGCTGTGCTATATCGTATTGTCCATTATACACCGGTACAGATCCTCCCCATGATAAGAATTTGTCTTCCCGTGATATCGACGATGTAGTTGATTACGTGTTTACACGCCGCAATGTGGGCATCTCAAACGTAGAACGAGAACAAGCATGGAAGAAGGCGGAGTTCCAACCCTAGACGAGGGAGGAAGAAGAATTCATCCCCAAAAAAGGAGCTTCCTTCGTAATATGGAAGTGGTTCGGATACAGAAGATCAGATGTGAATCAAACAGCTGTGATCTGTAAAGTGTGTCAAAAACCCATATCAACAAAGGGTAGAAACGCATCAAGCAAAAACACAGACCACTGTATGCTGATGTGGCTTGTGGCCAAAAAGATTACTATTTTCATATCGTCATTTATATTGTTGCTGCAAAAAAATATCATGAAATATCGTGATATACAGTACTGTGCAAAAGTTTTAGGCAGGTGTGAAAAATGCTGTAAAGTAAGAATGCTTTCAAAAATAGACATGTTAATAGTTTATAATTATCAATTAACAAAATGCAAAGTGAGTGAACAGAAGAAATTGATCTATATCAGATCAATATTTGGTGTGACCACCCTTTGCCTTCAAAACAGCATCAATTCATCAATTCCTCTAGGTACACTCGCATGCAGTTTTTGAAGGAACTCGGCAGGTAGATTGGCCCAAACATCTTGGATAACTAACCACAGTTCTTCTGTGGATTTAGGCAGCTTCAGTTGGTTCTCTCTCTTCATGTAATCCCAGACAGACTCGATGATGTTGAGATCAGGGCTCTGTGGGGGCCATACCATCACTTCCAGGACTCCTTGTTCTTCTTTACGCTGAAGATGGTTCTTAACGACTTTCACTGTATGTCTGGGGTCATTGTCATGCTGTAGAATAAATTTGGGGCCAATTAGATGCCTCCCTGATGGTATTGCATCAATGGATAAGTATCCGCCTGTAATTCTCAGTATTGAGGAGACCATTAATTCTGACCAAATCCCCAAATCCCAAACTTGCAAGGAACCTCCACCATGCTTCACTGTTGCCTGCAGACACTCATTCGTGTACCGCTCTCCAGCCCTTCGGCAAACAAACTGCCTTCTGCTTCAGCCAAATATGTCAGTATATGGTTAGTCATTAGACTGCTCTCCACATCTCCATTTGAGATCTTTTCTCTGTTTAAAAAAAAAAAAGATCTCCATGGTTCTCTCTATTGAAATCCTAGGTCAGCCTACATAAATGTGGTGTGGTTTTTTTTTGTGTGTGTGTGTTTTTTTTTACTTTCCACTGTATTTGCCACATATTTTGCTTATTCTGTTTAGTTAGGATGTAAAATTAGTTTAAGAATATTCCTAATAAAGATGTTATGTAGAGTCTCAAAAATTTTTTAAACAGCATAACCAACCAAATTAAACGTTATATCTTGGCAGCCAAAAATGTGTGTATAGGCTTTTGCATTTTTTATTTAACAGTGGATGAAAAATGTTATGTATGTTACCCAGAAATACTTGTATTAAGTATTATACGAATACTTTATTAATTCCTGTAATAAAAATATAAAGATAATGTCAAACACAACAAATTCAGTAAGTACGTTACACAGCAGTTCTGAAACTGACTAGCAGTTAGCCACCTACATTATTTATAGAATATTTCGCAACAATGTGAGGTGTAGCCTCATGCTATATGCTTCCAGCAATACATAAAAGGTCACAAACCAGCATTTTTATTCTGAGCTCTGGAGTATAATCTTTAGTTTATAATGCAATTTTTCATTCAAAATTTCACCTTGTTAATTATATAGCCCATGTGCAAAGTCCTCAGTTGTGAACTTCAGCAAGTTTTGAGAATCTGCTGGGACAGATGTTGCACAGCAGCTGCCAAAAATGTTTTTTTATGATCCTGCAACCATCTCATGCAAGTACTTGTGTCTTCTTCCTCATTACTTTTTTAACACTCCCCAGGACACAGGGATGGCGTTTTTTTTAGGGCATAATTTCGGGCTCTGATATTAAAACAGGACCAAAAATACCTCGACATGACATTTACTGCTTGTTAGGTTTTTGATGTTCCTTCATTATCAGTACAGTAGAATAGTTTGTGTTGAAATATTAATAATGAAGTCATAAAAATGATATTTCTCAATGTTATTATGAAAGGATTTTATTCTATGTGCCTCTAGGGATTTTTTTTAGGTCTCCTGCTTTTTCTTTTTTTTCCCAGCCAGTATTTGTTCTCCAGCTTTTTTCCCCCCACCACACTAAGGTTGTGTTTTTGTGTCTCGTGTTTCTCTCATTTCTCTGTAAAAGGTTATTGTGGGAATGATTTCATTGATTCTTCTCATTGACCCTTAAATGCTTAAAGCTACTTCAGCCTTTTCATGCCTTACATAAGACTTAATAAGACTTATTAATAAGACTAGAAAAAAAAATAAATCATGTGATTTGATGCTATACATATATGTTACAGAAAGTGCTGATCTCCAGGGATTTTCACACACAACAGTCTCTAGAATTTACACAGACAGGTGTGAGGGGGGGGGGGGGGAGAAACATTCACTGAGCAGCAGTTCTGTGGTTGGAAAAGCCTTGTTGATGAGAGAGAGTCAGAGATGAATGGCCACACTGGTTCAAGTTGACAGGAAGGCTACGGTAACAACTAATATCCACTCGTTACAACCGTGGTGAGCAGAAAAGCATGATCAGAATGCACAAAACATCAAACCTCGAGGCAGTGGGGCTACAAGATTAGAAGACCACATCGGGTTCCTCTGCTGTCAGTCAAGAACAGGAATCTGAAGCTACCGTGGGGACAGACTCAATAACACCTGGTCTTTTTCCAATCTTCAGCTATTGAGTTAATATATTATATATTAGATTACATATATATTAGATTACGTTCCGCCCTAAAACAAAATGTGTTCAATGATAAAACCAATTCCGGTGCTCAGTAAAAGATATTTTGTTACTTATTAAATAAGTTATACTTAAATTATTAGTTCTGATTGCATTAAGTTGTTTTGTTGGTGGAATCAGAAATGTTTTATTGCTCTTATTCCACAACAGTCTGCCAACAATTACATTTTATGTATTAAAGAATGACGTCTAACTTTTATTTGTTATAGTTGCATTTCATGCCCATAAAATCACTTTTATCACTTATATTATAGCAGCTTTAAACAGTTGTTCCCTGATCAGTCGCTCTTTTTCTCTCTCTTGAACTTAAAAAATAGCAACTTGTTCCATTACAAAGAAAAGGGAAAGCGTAAAGAAGACCCTCGTGTGGTGGAAAACCTTCTGACTGTTACAAAGGAGTGGAGACTCCTTCCATCCAATATCTCCTCACAGAAAACTGCATTATATCAACAATTATACATTTTTCTTTGTTAAATAACATTATTATTATTTTTTTTTGGTTTGTGAGCGTCTGCCGTATAATTCTTAACGAATCAGCTGTTAATATAGAAACAAATTCGAACGAACACATTAATATTAACATTGTCAGAGCTGCTGTTATTTAAGCAATATTGCATGAGCCATGCCGATATTCAGTATAACCGCATGATTGTGTCTGGGATATTGCTTTTATACAACAGCTTAATACATTTGAAAATTTATATAGAGTAAATGAAATTTCAGACACAATACGACCAAGTAATTTGTTTATTTTTGCGAACGGAAAAGGTCCCGAAGAAGCCACTTCATCTGGGTGGCTAGCTAGCTAACATTGATTTGTACATTCCTGTTAAAGGTGCTTCCTTTTCATCTTCATCTGATGAGCTTTCATGTTTTAAGTCAGAAGATACATTAATGAAAAATGTATCGTTAGCCATGTCCGCTGATAAGGTCACTAACGCTACTGTAGTAACGGTTTCGGTGTAACGGACTCTCGCTGGAATTGGAATTTTACGAAGCGAACATAGATAAGCAGTGATGCCCACAGTGAAACATCCCAGTGTGGTTGTACTAAATATAAGCTCTCTTGGAATGCCGCTCGTCCAATCAAATTAGTGGACCTGAAGTAACTGTATAAAGAAAATCAATCAACACTGCTGTTGTAAAGAGATTAATGCTAATGCCACTGACAAAAACCAGACTGCTTTGTTTTTTCCCCCGGATTTGATTGATATATATATATATATATATATATATATATATATATATATATATATATATATATATATATATATATATATATATATATATATATAATCAATATCCAATATTATTGGACTACATTAAAGATGCTTCCCAAACCACACACACACTTAGTAGAGCTCGACTTTTTGCTGCCTTCTGTAAGGCCACCAAGGTCTGACCCCCTCGAGATGTTATCTTCCAGTTACATAAAGTTCTGATTGAGCCAACTCTGACAAGTACACCGTCTCGCTGCTCGAACACCTCCTCACACTCCGGCCTGGAAGTGCAGTAACACCCAGGAGTGTTGGTGAGACTGCAAGAGCTGATTAATTAGTAATGAGAGATGAGTGTGTGTGTGTGTGTGTGTGCGCATCTGGGAGTGGGCGGCTTGAGTTGCAGAGGTCATTATTTAGTCACTGGGAAGTGGGTAGAATGTCTCATTATGAAAAAATCAGTGTTTATGTACTTGTAACAACATTCAATTTATTCAAAAGCACAGTAGACCTTCACCTAGCAAATGACATTAGAGATTTATCATAAATATTCAGTGTTGCACATATAAGCATGTTTTAATTGCACTTCCAGCTGTGCAATTTCCACATCTGTGATCAACTTTTTTTTATTATTATTTTTTTATTTTTTATTTTTTATTTTTTTAGATGGCACATAGAAAAAATTTAAAAGTCAAGCATGAAAGTGGTTCAGCCATCAAGACCTTGGGTTATTGTGTGAATTGTGAATGATATTCCCTTAACACACAAGGTTTACAACCCCTGTCCTGCACATTTTAGTGTTTTCCATTCTCTAACACCTACTCCAACTCAGGAAGAACTGTTAATTAACTGAATAGTTGAATCAGGTGTGTTTGGAGCAGGAAAAACACTGAAATATGCAGGACAAGTGGCCTCCAGGACGAGGTCTGTGCTTTAACATATTCACTGAAAATTACTGGTCATAACTACAAATAAGTATGATGGTCAGGGAAAACCGGTCCGATGTGGTTGAATTCTAGCAAACGATAAATCTGGGTTTTCTACCTATAACTTACTTTGACACCTTAAAGTATTTACACCGATCAGCCATAACATTAAAACCACCGATAGGTGAAGTGACTAATACGGATTATCTCGTTACAGTGGCATCTGTCAAGGGGTGGGAAATATTAGGCAGGAATTGAACAGTCAGTCAGAAGCTGGCCTGGTTTTCTTTTACATCATGTGTGTGTGCGTCGCTCACCTGGGGAAGAGATGGCACCAGGATGCACTATGGGAAGAAGGCAAGCCAGTGGAGGAAGTGTGATGCTCTGGGCAATGTTCTGCTGGGAAACCTTGGGTCCTGGGATTCATGTGGATGTTACTTTTACACGTACCACCTACCTAAACATTGTTGCAGACTAAGTACACCCCTTCATGGCAGCAGTATTCCCTAATGGCAGTGGCCTCTTTCAGCAGTATAATGCACCATGCCACACTGCAAAAATTGTTCAGAAACATGTCAAAGAGCTCGAAGTGTTGACTAGGCCCCCAGATTCCCCAGATCTCAATCAGGTCGAGTATCTGTGGGAAGTGCTGGACAAACAAGTCCGATCCATGGAGGCCCCACCTCTCAGCTTGCAGGACTTAACAGATCCGCTGCTAACATCGTGGTGCCAGATACCACAGCACACCTTCAGAGGTCTTGTGGCGTCCGTTCCTCAACGAATCAGAGCTGTTTTGGCGGCACAAGAGGACCTACACAATATTAGGCAGGTGGTTTTAATGTTATGGCTGATCAGCGTATATGTGGATATGTCTTTATTGACTTTATAATCTTGCCTAGGCTTTCGTCCTGCAAAGCTCATCTTTGGTAAGGAGCCAGTTTAACAAATGCAGTCTGTCTAAAGATGTCTAAAACGTTCTAGCTAAGTGTGATTACCTCCCGCAATGAATGTCATGACCCGAAGCACACAGCAAAACTGACCATACAGTGGTTGAAGGAGAAAAAGGTGAATGTCCTTGCATGGCCTAGTCAGAGCCCAGACTTAAACCCCATTGAAAATCTGTGGAATGACTTGAAGACTGCAGTCCACAAACGGTCTCCATCAAATTTAACTGAACTTGAGCAGTTCTGCAAAGAAGAGTGGGCAAATATTGCAAAGTCTAGATGTACAAGGTTAGTAGAGACATATCCCAACAGACTAAAAGCTGTAATTAAAGCAAAAGGTGGTTCAACAAAATGGGGGGTGATCCTTTTTCCAACTCAGTGATTGTTATTTTTATTTAATTTTTTTTTTTTTTCTGACATGTTGGTGTTTCACTTGGATGTTATAAGTTGCTGGATAAAACAAAAACTATGTCCGTCTTCATTTCAGGCTGCAAACAACAAAATGTGATTATTTTAAAGGGGGGTGATTCCTTTCTATACCCACTGTATCTCTCCTCATGAAAATCTGTAGTTGTCAGCGGTAGATGAAAATGACACTATTCCACCATGTGAAGTGTTTTCCCAGTTCTCATATGTTATTTATTAGATTTCAGGCTGTACCAAATCTAATTTCATGCGTTTGCCTAAGAGAGAGGAGTCGTGATTAGGGGGTCATTCAACAGCATAGGGTTTCAAGCCACACTGACTGCTAGCAAGTAAATTTAAAATTAGCAAGTGCCACAATACTGAATATTGAAGAGAGAAAAGCCGTAGTGTTTTTAGTCAGTTTTTGCAATAAGATGGAAAATTACCACGAATGCTCAAGGGTACTGCATATTAATGCTGTATTAGAGTTAAACAAATTTTGTTGTCTCATTCTGTCCTCTCTTAGTCCCTGCCCCAACCTGTACAGGCCTCATTGGATCAGATTAAACATATTTTCCAATCTAAATCTGGGATGTACTTTAATACCATGAATGCTTATGATTTTGACTGGCGGGAAGCATAACTTGCACAGGAACAAAGAGAATTGTTATTTCAACAATATTACTACTTGTACAGATGCAAATACAGATAGAAATAAGACATGCACTATGAAGCAAAAGATATGTATGAAGACTGAGACCCTACAAGCTACTAGTTTCTTAATATTTTTGGAAATAAAACGAACAAAATTTGTTAGAAAAGGAGTTGCCTATAATTAGAATTTAACTAATGTGAAAAATTGGAATATCGCATAAAACATTTGCAAATAAAGCATCGTTTCCATCCCATGTGTTCAATAGAACAAAATCGTCACTTCCGGGGAAATAAGTTTACGGCATCTGGTTGGGTAGCACTTCGGCCTTCGGTGCCACCAAGTCCACAGTACTGTAAAAGGCCCTTAACCCTCAGCTGCTCAGTTGTATAAATGAGATAAATGTAAATCACTCTGGATAAGGGTGTCTGCCAAATGCCATCAATGTAAATGTAAATAAATTCACAATAGTCTGTAAGCCACTTGTGAGATCCCCAACTCCAACCATGGGATTTTGAAGACTCACGTATTTTCTTTCTCACCAACTTAAAACACATCGGCATCATGCCTGTGACATTTCGTGTAACTTGGCAACAGAAGCTTGCAGAAACAGAAGAGTGGTCTCCGTTATTTAAAGGGTGATAGGAAAAAATGGGATTGGGGACATCCAGAGTTTGTGCTATTACATAATATAAAAGAAAAACAACAAAAGCATTTTAAAACACTATGAAACATCTCAGTGTTTCTTGTTGGGGGGGAGCTTTTTAATTTTTTATTTATTTATTTTTATTAATGCATTCGATTGATTAACATGTTAGCTGTTAACAGGAGTACTGAGTAAATGACTTCTGTAGGGGGAAAAAACTAGAAAATTCCCTTGAATACCTGTTTGTGTGTGTAGTAGGTGTCTAAAATTGTGGCAGTAATTTGATTAAGGTTAAAATGAACAGGAATGTGTTTCAGAGATACCAAAACTAAAACTGGTCATCTAATCTGTGTTTAATTACAGTATTCCTCGGGGTATACATGTTTGGTATCATTTTAATCCATATTCCATGGTGAACGATGTGGCGATATCATAAATATCATATAGTTTAGGAAATAACACTTATAGTATATTTTGCATTATGTGCTCTTTCCACACACACACACACACACACACACACACACAGAGACATGCTGACACCCCCTGGTTTGCATGAACTCATTCTCAGGAACTTAATTAGCCTACAGTTCCTTAAAGTGAGATAACCCTGTTATGATGTGCTTGTGTGTGTGTGTTCCACCAAGAAGCAGATGGAAGATACGAGTGAAACACAAGTGCTTTAAAACCATCTAAAATCAGCCATCACAGATATGTTGAATTATTTATGATCTTCATTTCATCACTAAATCGTTTCAGTGCTGATTTATGATGCTGTAATGAAAGTTTTACAGGATAATTGTAGGTTAACTGACAGACAAGGTCTGGAAAGGCAAGTAAATATGTATTAAAGTCATAATGGGGTATTGTGTGTGTGTGTGTGTGTGTGTGTGTGTGTGTGTGTGTGTGTGTGTGTGTGTGTGTGTGTGTGTGTGTGTGTGTGTGTGTGTGTGTGTGTGTGTGTGTGTGTGTGTGTGTGTGGTAAACCAGCAGGCAGATGTTTGTTTAGTGTGTGTTGTGCAGCAGTGGCAGATTTAGGCATCTTCAGCTCAGAATGTGTGTAATTAGTCCTCCTCAAACATGCATACAGTGGGACCTGCTTCTGTTGTCGTTGACATACGTGAGGGCGATTGGGTAGGAGGCAGACAATTGTTGGACAGGCATAAGGTGTTTCAGAAATAACAAATGAGAGAGCATCTGCTGTGCTGGGATTTAAGGCTCAGATTTACATTTATAATGCTTATTTTTGTCTTTTGATTTATTTCTGAATATGTCCAAAAATCAAACATGTAGTGTCTAATCATGACTGGAACATCTGTGTGTGTGTGTGTGTGTGTGTGTGTGAGAGAGAGAGAGAGAGAGAGAGAGAGAGATAATGAATTATATGTCCTTCACTGATGGACTTATCTGTAAATGGAAAGCTGTGGAACATCTGTGGCTGATGGACAGTGCAAACTTAGTGACTCACCCTTTTCTAATGAGAACTCTTGGGGCTAAAACACTGAAAGACACTGAATCAGCATTCTATAGCACGCACTCACTCACACACACACACATACACACCATCATCACACACTAAGCTGCTCAGAATACTTGTCAGGGGCTTGCTTCCAACAATACACCCACTTCAGCACGTGTATAACTCAAATTCCAAAAATGTGCTTCTTGGATCTTCTTGGAAAAATGAATGTACCATGACGCAAACCAGATAGCCACCGCGCCCACTGCTTTCTGTAATACACAGATTATAAATCAGAATCAGGATCTTTTCAAGTACAAGTGTACAAGGAATTTGTCTTGCAGTTGGTGTTGACAAAATGGAGCAGAATTCACACAATATATGCAATATACAATACTTACAATATACAGTAATTATACAATACAATATACACAATAGTAATTTACACTTTAGACTGTAATTTTCAGTAAACGTACAATACAGAGGGCAAGCAATAAAGTGACATGTTTACATTGTTTTTTTCATGAAATGATAGAACACTGTTAGCATTTTTTTTTTTTTTCACCGATCAGTTTCCCATAATGTAACATTACAATTACCGTTACAGCTGTCGCTTATTACCTCACAGGGTAAAGTGGTAATCATATGAGACAAGGGCTTTGATGTCAAAGTATTGGCCAAGGGTGCCAATACTTTAATCTTAGTGTAAATAGATAGGGTTTTGTGTGCAAGCTTTGTTACACAATGTTATAATTATAAACAAAATACAATCTGTTACTACATTGTAAGTTCTATAAGCCATATAGGGCACTACGTAGTTTCTACACCCTATATAGTGAGCACATGTAGTGAATAGGGGGCCATTGAAGAAGCTGGTGAATGTTATGTGGATGTAAATCAAGCTAAATATCGGCATAAAAAATGTTACTGCAGATAAATATAAAGAATCAGAAACAGGGTATCGTGTGTTAAAATTGCAGAGATGTAAAAAGAGAAGGGAAATTTATTTAGTTTGAGAGTTACTACACATTAAACCAAAAAAAAAAGGCTTGAAATATTTCACTTTATGTGTAATGAATCTGTAATGTATGAAAGTTCCACTTTTTGAATTAAATTACGGGAAAAAATGTACTTAAAAAAATGAATTCTCAAATTTTTTGACACGCACCTGTAATGTCAGAAAGATATCGGTCCTGCCTGTTGTTGATAAATGCCAGTGGTGACGTTTTACAACGCGAGTACGTAGTCATGTCCCCGGAAATTGAGTCATCGGTGTCCCCAGTGCGTAGTGAGCCAGGGTCCTTACCACTGCCCCGACACGTGTACATGATGTACTGATACACCACTTAGGGAACCAGGGAGCTGATTGAGACGCACCCATACATGATGGCTATCAAACACACAGAAGAACTTGGCATTTCTGAGCAGAACGAAACCAAACATCTGTATTTAGAATGTATTTATTTATTGTTTAGTGCGTTACCTTTTCTTAAGAGGGACTCCCAAGTGACTCAACAGAAAAGCATTTGCCCTATAGTCTGAAGATTGCACGTTTGCTTCCAGACAAGGCCGCAGCCGTTCGTGGCTGGGAGTCAAAGAGCACTTGTGTTGTTGTTTTTTTTAAATAGTCAATTAATACTTTTTTTTTACACTAGGTTATAATACTGTGTAAATTTCAAAGCAACACCTCTAGTCTGCACGATTTCTACCACGCACATGTCACAGTTTGATACACATGGTGCCTGGTCAGGAATGTCCAAATACAGCACTGGTCATTAGTTATACTTCGGTTCACTTGACAAAGAAAACAATGACAACAATGCAGGAGCATGGATTTTTTTTTTTACTGTACAGCGCTGCCTGGTATAAAAGCTCTATACAATGCTGGAATATCTCTCTGCTCATTATTGACTACAAGTTCTATAAGAAATGAAGAATAACTCCAGAACTTGAATGTGACCCTGAGTTTATCGTCATGGAAACATAAGGTCATCAGGCACCCTTGCTACTGGCTAGTAGACTCTCGCTCTCTCTTTATCTTTCTCTCACTCTTTTACACGCCGCCTCTGTCTCAGAGTCTAAGGAAGAACAATCTGGATTTAGTATTAAACCAAATATTGATAAACCTTTCAGTCTTGATTCTCTGTAAAATTTTAGGACTTACTTATTTTGTGATAGAGTATGTGCACCTCAACGGCTTGTGTGCATTGTCTGCTGTGTGTGTGTGTGTGTGTGTTAGCGCTTGCGCCTAAAAATAGTGCACTTGCCTGAATCATTGGTTCAGACTTGACCTGTTTTCTGATCTGATCCACTGTCGTATATCGCGTTACGTTAACTGACGCAGTACAGATCTAGCAAGCTGCCAGCACACTTCTGATGTTTTGCAGTAGGCTCGCAGTGTGTCAGCTTGTTAACTACAAGGATTTACGTATCAGATCAGTATCTAGTAGCTAGCTCTGATAGCAGTGTATTATTGAAAATGTATCCCAGATCAGTGCAAAAGATAATATTATACAGCCTGTGGTTGTAAACTGGTGGCAAAAAGAATGATTGAACTGAAACTCCAGTGTTTGTTGTGTAAATCGCACCAATGCACAAGTGAAAGTAATAACAGGAAAGCCACGGATACACACGTTTATTTCATCTCCTGTATTTGTGCTTCAGGCCACCTCAGAGGTGCTGTGTGAGGTTAAAGGTAACTGTGGGGTGATCCGATTTTGGCTGATCATCTGTCTCGACTGTCTGAAACCTTGTGCATTCCAATATAATATACACCCCTGGCCAAAACAAAAAATGGGCCAAGCCCAAAATGGTAAAATATTAAGCTTTTAATGGTCTTAACAACAAATCATTGGTCAGGAAATTTGCAAGAATTAAACGAATAAAGTAACAGATTAAATAAAACAGATAAAGTAATTTAGTACTTTAGTTCTTTACATGTTTAATCCTTGTGTGTAAACTTGCGGACAGCTTTTTATTTTTAATTTTATACAGTATTATTGTTTTTTTTGTTTTTTTTTTATTTTTGTACACCCAGACATGTTAGTTTGAATTTTACATTAATGTTAATTTCGTTTAAGGAAAACTATTACGTGTTTGTCAACTACCTTTTTTTTCCCATGACTAAGACGAGACGATGACGAGACGACACCGACGTCATTTAACACTAACTGTGACTATATCAACATACGGTAATAAAAAAAGACGAGACTAAAATGTGGTTTAAAAAATAAAAACTTCACCAAAATCCCTCTTCATGTTTGTCGTAGTGGGGAAATTCTGCGTAAGGTTGCACAATGTTGACTTCCGTGATTGGCCATAATACCTGCAGGCTGCAGCCAATGGGAACGCTTCTCTATCAGCGTGTGCCCTCACAGGACCGATCAGACCACCTCAGGGAAGTTAACAGAGTCTAAAATGAGCTGACAATCTTAACAGAAACAGTTACTTTAACAGCTGCGATGGTAGTAACTTTGATATGGATAAAGTTGCGTGCACGTACCTGAAATGATCCATGCATCATGCAAAACAGAGGGAAGTACGTGTTTATTCTCCCTGTCAATTTCAAAACAGACGTCTCATCTGTTCAGAGTTCATGGCACTAGTCAAAATTGGTAAAGTGAAGCACCACTACTAAACAAAACAGCCACTTCAAATTATTTACAGTATAGCCATAAACTAATTATCAGTCTAACTATTGTAGTCTTTCAGTCATGTTAGCTGCTTACCTGGATTTTTGTAAGGAAGGAATTTAGATGAGTGCATTTCCATTACTAACTTGCTAAAGTTACTTACTGCAGCTTTAACTATGTTGCACCAGCTTGAAATGACTGACACGGACTCGGTTCGATCCAATTCTCAGGTTGAAACCTTATAACACCTCTATTTTGCATGAACACGCATGATCGGATGAGTTCACTTGAGATCAGTTGAGGCTCGTTTGCATATCCATGACCTGAATTTTTACAACCATATGAACACGAGAAGTTGAATTTCTATGGACTAGATTTTCGAGGTAAAGTCAAAACCACTATATTCAAATATCTCTAAAGTGCAGTAAAATTGAAATGCTTTATTTTATTTAAGCCTGAGCTCTGGTTCTGAGGAATCTGATTGGACTCCATAGGAGGGACAATTAAGCCACCCGCACTCCTGTTGGCAGATCCACAGGAGGCGGCGAGCTGGAGATGGGGAGAGAGAGAGAGAGAGAGCACATTCAGATGCAGAGAGGGAGGTGAAGACGGTGCATTAGTTGTGCAAAGGAGAGCCGAGGGAGCATGCTGAGAAGTGAAAAGCAGAACATTTTTATGAGAGAAGACATGAAAGATGGTCTATAGCTGCTTTTTTGGAGAATAAGAGTAGAAGGATGCAGGGTTGTTGATCAAGCACTTCACACCGAGTGGGATTTCTATGATGTCTTTTGGAGTGTACGGAGCAATTTGATGCAATGCACTCACTGCGTCTTCTACACGATGCATGCGTGAGTGTTTGATACACGATGGAGCGCTGTGAGAGCAGCGTGGCCGTGGCCATCCAGCCGAGTCCTTCATTGGACAGCGCCGAGCTGGAGTTCGCCCGGGCTGTTGACCGCGGACACCGCCTGGCCGTGGGCGCTTTCTACGGCTCCCGCCGCTCAAAGGTTCAGACTCAGACGAGTCCCGAGGAGAACGTAGAGGGCACGGTGACTGCGGGCGAGAAGCCAGCGAAGCAGAGTGGGGCATGTGGTGGGAAGTTTCTGGTTTTTTACCTGGACTTGTCCTTTGTCTTCTTGTTAGAGCTGGAGAAGCTGAGGATGGCGCGCGGGTGCCTGTGCTGTGTCAAATACATGATGTTCCTCTTCAACCTGCTCTTCTGGGTGAGTTAATAATCTTTCACTGTACAACAGTGTTCTCTAAGGTTTTAATAGATTTTGAGGTGTTTTGAATGATGTGCATATCTCTTAATTGCAATCAATCAAAAGTGTCCATATGCTCCATGCATGCTTAGAACCATACATACACTGTTATGGATTCTTCAGTCCTTCTTTGTCTCTCTGGGAGAACCCTTACAGATTCAGTGTAGAACCAGAAAAGTATCACTGGAGATCCCCCCGCCACCCCCCACTTTTCTCAACACTGAAGATTTCCTTAGCGGAAAGTGTTTTTATTAGATATCAGTTCATCCTAAAAATAAGAATTGAATTCTCACTTCTGATTGGTCAGAAGGTGATTAGTTTTCTAGAACAGCAGCTTCGACAGTGTGTTTTAACTCACAGGTTTATATTAACGTTTTAATTCTAGTTAGTAACAACTTACTCTGGGACTTGTACGACAGACGTTCAATAAACAAATTAAAAATGTGTGTAATTGTTAAAGTTGGTATGGTGACATTTTTATGTAAGGAGAAAACATCTCCTTACATAAAGGATGTAAGGAGATGTTTATTCATATTTTTGGAAGGAGTCTCTAGTGTTAGAGCTTTGTTACAGTTAACGGAAGAAGTGTAATTAAAGGAAGAAGTGTAACTTCGGGTTTTCCAACATGGGAGAGTCTTTAGGTCAATTCGCACGGGATTAGTTTAACCTGGGGTCATTTTTACAGGCCGTTTAATAGAAGGTAAAAGACGCTGTAATCTTCACCGGCACTGGAAAGCGCAGTAACTGACATAAATAACTGACCAGTTCACACAGGATTAAATCACAGAGAAGCACTGGTAATTATTACTTTACCCCACCTCCCCATATAAAACTAGTCCCGTCCAAATAGCCCTTTTAGGACCGAGGGCTGTG
This sequence comes from Cranoglanis bouderius, assembly GCA_023630585.1. Lineage (NCBI taxonomy): Eukaryota > Metazoa > Chordata > Actinopteri > Siluriformes > Cranoglanididae > Cranoglanis > Cranoglanis bouderius. Next base: position 26,887,923 of record CM042538.1, read on the forward strand.
GTTTCTCGGTAACATCTGCGTTTTTGCATTTTGGTCTTATTAACGTCAAGCAGTAGAATAAAAGGGAGGCTGGTGATGGAACAGCTGGTTATAGCTGCGTTAACATGACTGATAACTTGTTTCGTGGACAGACGTTCAACAACTATAAACGGATAAAAAATTATGATGCGTCATTCTTTAATTAATACGACTCGTTAACATTGCTTTTGTATAAGAGGAATACAACACTTCAGGTTGTCCTTTTATAGAAAAATAATCAGGTTAAGGTTGATTCTTTTCATGTAGCAGCACATATATGCCATGTATTATTCCTTACTTAAGTTAAATGATAATGCCTATGGATCAGGGTTACACTAATATTGTAGCTCCTTTTCTACAATAACACCACTCTGCCCTTACAATAAATCTAACGCATTACTTGATTAGAGATGAGAGCAGACATTTAGTTTGAGTCGAGTGACTCGAGACCGAAGGAGAGGAGGAAGGTGTGTTAGAGGAGGCAGGCGTGTCCGTAGGCAGAGAGAGAAGAGGAAAGGCAGGAGTTTGGGACTGAAAGTAGGGACTTTGAATGTTGGTACGATGACAGGTAAAGGCAGAGAGCTGGTAGATATGATGCAGAGGAGGAAAGTTGACATTCTGTGTGTCCAGGAGACCAGGTGGAAAGGGAGCAAGGCTAGAAGCATTGGAGCAGGGTTTAAACTGTTTTATCATGGGGTGGACAGGAAGAGAAATGGAGTAGGAGTGATCCTGAAGGAGGAGTTTGTGAAGAATGTTCTGGAGGTAAAGAGAGTGTCAGATAGGTTGATGAGTCTGAAGCTGGAAATTGAAGGTGTGATGTTGAATGTTGTGAGTGCTTACGCTCCACAAGTAGGTTGTGAGCAAGAGGAGAAAGACAGATTCTGGAGCGAGCTTGAGGAAGTGATGCAGAGTGTTCCCAGAGGTGAGAGAGTGTTGATGGGGCAGACTTTAATGGACATGTTGGTGAAGGGAATAGTGGGGATGAGGAAGTGATGGGCAGGTTTAGTCTTCAGGTAAGGAACCCAGAAGGACAGAGGTTGGTAGACTTTGCTAAAAGTATGGAGATGGCTGTGGTGAACACGTACTTTCAGAAGAGGCAGGAACACAGGGTGACGTATAAGAGTGGTGGCAGGAGCACACAGGTGGACTATATCTTATGTAGACACTGTAATCTGATGGAAATTAGCGATTGCAAAGTAGTGGTAGGAGAGAGTGTAGCTAGACAGCATAGGATGGTGGTGTGTAAGATGACCCTGGTGGTGAGGAAGATGAAGATAGCAAAGGCAGAGCAGAAGACAAAGTGGTGGAAGTTAGAAAAGGAAGAGTGCTGTGCGGTTTTCAGGGAGGAGTTGAGACAGGCTTTAGGTGGTCATGTATGCAAGGCTAGATAGTAAGGAAGGTGAGAGGGATTTGTATCGGTTGGTGAGGCAGAGGGATAGAGATGGTAAGGATGTGCAGCAGGTTAGAGTGATTAAAGATAGAGATGGAAATGTGTTGACAGGTGACAGGAGGGTGAGGGAAAGATGGAAGGAGTACTTTGAGGAACTGATGAATGAGGAAAATGACAGAGAGAAGAGTAGTAGAGGCAAATATTGTTGAGCAGGAAGTAGAAAGGATTAGCAAGGGTGAAGTTAGGAGAGCTTTGAAGAGGATGCAGAGAGGAAAGGCGGTTGGTCCTGATGACATACCAGTGGAGGTATGGAAGTGTCTAGGAGAGATGGCAGTAGAGATTTTAACTAGGTTGTTCAACGAGGTCTTAGAGAGTGAGAGGATGCCTGAGGAATGGAAGAGAAGTGTTTTGGTGCCGATTTTTAAGAACAAGGGAGATGTGCAGAGTTGTGGAAACTACAGAGGTATTAAGCTGATGAGCCATACAATGAAGTTGTGGGAAAGAGTAATGGAAGCAAGGCTAAGGGGAGAAGTGAGCATTTGTGAGCAGCAGTATGGTTTCATGCCAAGAAAGAGCACTACAGATGCAATATTTGCTTTGAGAATGTTGATGGAGAAGTACAGAGAGGGTCAGAAAGAGCTGCATTGTGTCTTTGTAGATTTAGAGAAAGTGTATGACAGGGTGCCAAGAGAGGAGCTGTGGTATTGTATGAGGAGGTCTGGAGTGGCAGAGAAGTATGTTAGAGTGGTGCAGGATATGTATGAGAGCAGTAGGACAATGGTAAGGTGTGCGGTAGGTGTGACAGAGGAGTTCACGGTGAAGGTGGGACTGCATCAAGGATCGGCTCTGAGCCCCTTCTTGTTTGCGGTGGTGATGGACCAGCTGACAGATGAGGTCAGACAGGAATTTCCATGGACTATGATGTTTGCGGATGACATTGTGATCTGTAGTGAGAGCAGGAAGCAGGTGGAGGAAAGTCTAGAGAGGTGGAGGTTTGCTCTGGAGAGAAGAGGAATGAAGGTTAGTCACAGCAAGACAGAATACATGTGTGTGAATGAGAGGGACCCAAGTGGAACAGTGAGGTTACAGGGAGAAGAGATAAAGAAGGTTCAGGATTTTAAGTACTTAGGGTCAACAGTCCAGAGCAACGGGGAGTGTGGAAAAGAGGTGAAGAAGCGTGTGCAGGCAGGTTGGAATGGGTGGAGAAAAGTGTCAGGTCTGTTGTGTGATAAAAGAGTACCAGCAAGAATGAAAGGAAAGGTGTACAGGACAGTAGTGAGACCAGCGATGTTGTATGGTTTGGAGACAGTTGCACTGAGGAAAAGACAGGAGGAAGAGTTAGAGGTAGCAGAGCTGAAGATGTTGAGGTTCTCTTTGGGAGTGACGAGGATGGATAGGATCAGGAATGAGTACATCAGGGGGACAGCACATGTGACATGTTTTGGAGACAAAGTTAGAGAGGCCAGGTTGAGATGGTTTGGACATGTTCAGAGGAGGGAGAGTGAATATATCGGTAAAAGGATGCTGAGGTTAGAGCTGCCAGGCAGGAGGCCGAGAGGAAGACCAAAGAGGAGGTTTATGGATGTAGTGAAGGAGGACATGAATGTAGTCGGTCTGAGAGAAGAGGATGCAGGGGATAGGGCTAGATGGAGGCAGATGATTCGCTGTGGCGACCCCTGAAGGGAACAGCCAAAGGAAAAGAAGAGTGACTCGAGACCAGCTCTTTCATCTTGGCTCATTTTTCTCTCCTAATGGGAAGTGTTTATTTACAGACATCCCAAATCTCAGTGGGAAAATGTCTGTCAGATAAGATCCTCTCCTAATCGCCTAAAGTTCTCTCCAGCTCTCAAAAACCAGAACTGTGTGGAAAATAACTCCCTCTCTCTCTCTCTCTCACACACACACACACACACACACACACAAATAAGTCTTTTTTCCCTAATAGGCTTTTTAAGGTCTTGACAGCCATCATCTTCATCTAGTGAACTCCCCAGTGATAAATGCATTCCTACAGTGTTTCTGTCCTTCCAGCCAGACACATATGAACACTGTCGGAGTTAATTTGAACGCTGTAGGAATGAATTTAACACTGTTGGAGTTCATTCAGCTATGTTGGAGTTCATTGAACGTTAATTAAAAATTCTGGTCATCGAATGCTGCTTGAGTTTATTTAACAGTTGATTGACATCAGTTCATCCTAAAAAATAGCATTAATCAAGCCAAATTCTGTTTAACGACATTACTAACGCATGCTGAGAGCTTTTCTCAAGTTCTGAGTGAACTGTGCCAATCCAATGGCCTAGATTAAGTTGGAGCTTGACTGCATGTCTGTGTGTCTCTCTCTCATGGATTTGTTACAGCCTTTACAGTTGAGGTCATAAGTTTACATACGCCTTGCAGAATCTGCAAAAAAGAGAGGGGTCATGAAAATTGCATTGTGTTTTTTATTTAGTTTTGCCCTGAATAAGCTATTTCACATAACAGATGTTTACATATAGTCCACAAGACACAATAATAACTGAATTTACACAAATGAACCAGTTCAAAAGTTTACATACACCTGATTATTAATACTGTGTGTTGTTACCTGGATGATCAGTGACTGTGTTTATGTTTTGTGATAGTTGTTCATAAGCCCCTTGTTTGCCCTGAGCAGTTAAACTGCCCACTGTTCTTCAGAAAAGTCCTCCAGGTCCTGCACATTCTTTGCTTTTCCAGCATCTTCTGTATATTTGACCCCTTTCCAACCATGGCTATATGATGTTGAGATCCATCTTTTCACACTGAGTACAACTGAGGGACTCGTACACAACTATTACAAAAGGTACACACAATACAGTGGGGTGTAAACTTTTGAACAGGATGATCAAATGACAGTTATTTTTTCTTCTGGGAAACATGCAAATATCTTATCTAGCTTCTGAAGGCAGAACTAAATGAAAAAAATAAGATCTTTTTAACAAAATAAGTCTCACCCAAACTGGACAGTTGGAAGATTGGAAAAACTGGTTCTTCAGAGCAGTGTATTGGTTCTTCAAGGTATCATCCCTTACAGGCTAACGTGAACCCTATAAGGTTCTTTGTGGGACTGGAAAAGGTTCTCCTGGCATCACTCTTAAGAGCCTTACTTTGGTTCCTTAAAGCACTAACTAAGGGTTTTTTGTTTGTTTGTTTGTTTGTTTGTTTTTTTAGAGAACTTATGATGTTCTTTGTGGCACTGCTGTGAAGAACCATTTCTGGGTTCTTTAAAGTATCAGTAAATAGGTGGTTCTCTAAAGAACTTGAGAGTAAAGGGTTCTTTGTGCAACTTTAAAGTGTTCTCCTATGGCATCAGGCTGAAAAACCCTTTTTGGTTCTAATTGGAACCTTTATTTTTAAGAGTGCAGAAGTTTCTGAAATACTCAAACCAGCCCATGTTGCACGAACAAACACATTTTTTCCCCATTCTGATGTTTGATGTGAATATTAATAGGTTTTGCCATGAGCCTTTCAGTCTCCATTTAGAATGGGGGATTCAAACTTAGACCGAGTCTTTTCACCATTAATCTTGACTATTTAAAGCAAAATAAACAGAATGCTTATAAGTCACAGACCAGATTTGAAAAAAAGGCAATATTACAACTGAGCAGATGAAAAGTTGTTCAGAGCGGTTTGAGGCAGTTATAAAGGCAAAGTCTAGACATACACATTAATAGAGGAAATTTAGTCACACTCAGAAAGGCGATGCACCTGTCAGAACTGATGTCATTAATTTGGATTATTTTAACTGTTAATCTGAACTATTTGACCATTTTGTTACCCACGATAAGGAGTAAACGTCTATGAAACCCTATATAGAAAAGATCCTCCTCAATTTTGACTTAATGGGGCACAAACTTTTGCACTCAGCTGTAATAGAAGTATTAAATAGTGATGTTCTTTTTATGTCCTCTTTGGTCTGTGAAGTATTCAGAAATATAGTTAGACTAACATTATGTTATTCTAAGTGTGTGTGTGTGTGTGTGTGTGTGTGTGTGTGTGTGTGTGTGTGTGTGTGTGTGTGTGTGTCTGCAGCTCATGGCTGATGATTCATATTTAATGAATCATTTGGCATTAGTGATCCTGATGGCCCTCTTGCTAATGTTTAATTCAGGAGTCCTAAATCAGTGGCTAGACCTCCACTCAGTACTTACAGAACAAACACACACACACACACATATACACGCACACACACTAAGTGGTGGTCCTTTTAAAGAACAGGGTATGTGAGGAGACGTGTGTGTGATGCATAGTCATAATCTGCTGAAGCAGCACGTTTTCACTGTTCTAACTGTGACTCCATCATTATTTATTAATCGTTGTGCTCTTTTCTCTGCTTTCTTCTCTTCTAATACTTTATACATGGGTGATATTGTGTGTGTGAGAGAGAGAGAGAGATGAAGAATGAGAAGAACACTTTAAAAGAAAAGGCTTTCATCGATCCACAGTCCTGAGCAATCTAGGTTTAAATTGAACAGGATCATTAAACTGCCTTATATTGAGCCCAGGGTTTTTTTTTTTTGCGTGTGTGAGTGCGTGTGCGAGTGATGATGAAGTGTGAATACTAAATGTTCAGCTCTTTTATCATCTTAACACAGTCCCTCACTGAAGCACACAGATCCTTTCTGAGGCTTGTTAGATTTTTCTTCCCCTTTTTACCCTTAAATTTTGTGTCAATTTTCTCTTGCATGCATTCTGAAAATTGGATTTTTCATTTTTTATTATTTTGATGCAGTAATCTTACTCTCTGCAGTCTGCAGTCTCGTCCTGAGTCCTCACGGGAGTCCAAGTGCATGCTGGGTATTTTAACACGGGCTAAGCAGCTCTGCTTTTTATCAAAGATTACGAGGTGTGTGTGTGTGCAGTAGGAATAAGATCCACCGCTAAGATCCACACACACAGAGGTTTGGAGTTTCTGTTGTTTTTTTGTTTTTGTTTTACATAATATTGTACCTGGGCGACCTGACATCATCCCTGTATCATTCAAGTGGCACCAAGTACATTTTATATTTTAAAACCTGCAAACACAGACAGAAAAAGTGTTTTTTAGCCTTTGCATGTTACCTAACTGGGAAATCAGCCAATGGGTAAGTGGTATGCTTTTAGTTAGTGAAACTCTGAGCCCTGTAAATTCCTCAAAACACTCCTGTGGTTCCATAACAGCCCATCTGAACAGATTTTAATGGCCAATTGTGCTTTATCATCTGTGTAACCCCCCCCCACACACACACACACAAACGCAATCCACATAACAGCATGTAATATAATGTAGTGGGAGGATAGACATGTGTTTCGGTACAATGCTTTTACAGTATTCCATAATTTCTGCCTTACAGCAATCACTAATTTCCTCTCATCTCAGGCACAGCCGAACCATTAATGGTTGCCAAAGCCCATTAAAGAAAGCAGCATATTACATAAGAGAGACTTTTCAGACAAAAAACACAATGAAGGCTGCTGGGTTTTGCCGCAAAAATAAGAAACGAGTGCGAAAGTCAGAGTCTCCAGAAGAACTGTGGCTGGTTCTGCAAGATGCTCAATAAAACTTACCAGCTCATTTCCTTATAAAACTGCACACATCTTTGCTCTACAGCATTTCTTTGCGTGTGCCTAAAACTTTTGCACAGTACTGTGTGTGTGTGCGTGTGTGCGCCTCTTTTGGTGAAGGCTACATGATTACAGAAATATATGATAGTTTTGACTTGGCAGCATTTTGGTTGTCCACATGACGACAATTGCGTTTTGATGCTGCAGTTTTAAAACAAAAAGTGACCAAATTGGGTGGCACTGCAGCTGGTGCTTGTGCCTCACAGCTAAAAATATGAATTAGTTTTACACACAGGTTGTTTCTGGTGTGTAAAAGTGTTTAAATAATACATTTTAAATGATAATAATTGATTCATGATTGTTGCATTAATTAATTTCAGTTGTTGCCTTGTTGTTAAATCAGTGGATCCAGCCAAATCGTTAGATCGTTCCACCTATTCCCCTAGATTACCTCTTTAAAAATGGCAGTAAGTGGATTGGCCTCTGTAAATTGCCCCTCTGTGAGTATGGGGTATTCCTACTTCTTGCCCAGGGAATCTTGACCAGGATAAGAGGGTTACTAAAAAGGAAGGCAGGAAGGAGAGCAAGAATGAAGGCAAGAAGGAAGGGAGGCACAAAGGGCAAGATCCCAACATGTGACCCCAAATGTGAAGCATGGTAGAAGGTGCTTCATGGTTTGATATCTTGCAATAATTGAAGACTTGCAGTAATTGGGTAGTGGAGGCTCAACAGTTAAGGCTCTGGGTTGCTAATCAGATGGTCGGGGAGTTCAATCCCCAGCACTGCCAAGCTACCGCTGTTGAGCCTTTGAGCGAGGCCCTTAACCCCTTAACTCTCTTCTTCAGGGGTGCCGTATCATGGCTGACCCTGTGCTCTGACCCCAGCTTGTTATTAAGAAAAGAATTTCACTATGCTGTGTTTATGTGACAAATAAAGGCTTCTTTTTCTTCTAAGGAACAAGAAATTGAGATTTGTATAAAGAACTTTTACAAGAGAATGTCATGGTAGCAGTAAGTTGGCCGATGCAACAAGATGAAATGAAACAAACAAGTAAATCAACAGAGTGGCTTAAAAAATTTAAGCTTTGGATTGGCCAAGGCAGAGTCCAGACCTTAACCCCACTGAGATGCTGTGGCATGTTGATGCAACAATCTGAAATCCCGGTAAAAATTGATGAACTACAAGTCTAGTAGAGAGCAAGTCTCACTTTTGGTGAAACACGAAAATAGGCCTCATGAATTCTAGCTGAATTTCCCACCCAGTCAGTGCGCTAAAACTGATAGATTGGTGCTGTTATTAGTTATGCAAAAAAATGTTTGTCTTGGGAAATTATCTGTATGTGTGGGTAGAAATATAAGTGTATGTGTATGTGTGTGTGCGCGCAGAAAGAATACCAACCACCTAACTGGGGGCTACATTCTTTCTCTTAGTTACTTTTTTGCTTCGATTTAAACTAAAATTGAATTTCTATTTTTCTAAACATTATTACTTTCCATGCAGAGTTATGAAAAAGTAATAGATCTGTCCCTCTCCCTCCCTCCCTCCGTCTCTCTCTTTCTCTCTCTCTCTCTCTCTCTCTCTCTCTTTCTCTCTCTCTCTCTCTCCAGCTGTCAGGATGTGGTCTGCTGGGAGTAGGGATCTGGCTCTCCATGTCTCAGGGGAGCTTCGCCACATTCTCTCCCTCCTTCCCCTCGCTCTCGGCCGCCAATCTGGTCATCATCCTGGGCTCCATCGTCATGGTGACAGGCTTCCTGGGCTGCATGGGCGCCATCAAGGAGAACAAGTGCCTGTTGCTGAGTGTGAGTGATCATCATTTACGTATACATGATACTAATGTAACTTTTGCATAATATAAAAATGTATTAGTGTAGGATTTATTGCATAACTTGCCTCCCTTTTCTCTTCTCCCTTTTAATTTTTCCCCCCTCTAGTTCTTCATCGTCCTGCTGATAATTCTGCTGGCAGAGTTGATTCTGCTCATCCTCTTCTTTGTGTATACAGACAAGGTAAAGCACAAACATTCACAAAGCAGGGAAATCCGATTTATTTCTCAAATCTCATTTTTGATCTGAGAGACTGAGAGTCTGCTTTGCCAGATACAAGAGACAAAATCAAATTAGTTTGTTTCGTCAAAATTCACATTTGCTTGTAATGTTAAGATTGCTCGTTGTCGCAATGAAGCAGATAAGTGTACATCCAGTAATGCAATATTAACCAGGTGCCAAAATCGTTTTAAAAAACTGGAAACTGACCGTCACAGTCACAGGATGTTTTTTTTTTTTCCCCCACCTGCACCATTTTGTTTGAACTCCAGAGGCTGTTGTGTGTGAAAATCCCATCAGATCAGCAGTTTCTGAAATACTCAAACCAGCCCCTCTGCCACCAACAACCATGCCGAAGTCACTGAGATCACGCAGTAAACGTTAACTTTTCAATTCAATTCAGTTTTATTTGTATAGCGCTTTTAAGAATAGACATCGTCACAAAGCAGCTTTACAGAGATACATAAATTTTGGATCTAAATTTTAAATTGAATAACTTTTAGCTCTTGATGTGTATTTGAATGAGTTTATGCATTGTGCTGTCGCCGCCACATGAATGTACAGGTGTTCCTAATAAAGTGGCCAGTGAGTGGTAAGTGCGTACGCCCGAAAGAACTTGCCCTTGTCCTGATGTGGATTCACGAGCCATGTTCAGTCACGGTTCTGAACGTATTTGTGACGGACAAAAGCATCAAAAGCCGAAGAGGACAGCTTGGTCATGTTTGCTGCTGCTGCAATCCCCTGTCATTGTCCTGGATTTATGCCCGTGTTGTTGTTGTTGGCAGAAGTGCCATGTGCCAAATATCAAAAATATGAAATGTAATTTGAGTTACATGTCCAGAAAGCAGATTTTGTTTTATCATATTCGAAATTGCATAATTGAGTTTGACATCAATTTAATTTCATGTCGCAAATGAATTTGAGCGTATGCTGAATTTAAGGTGTTTTACAGAATGAACGAGTGGTGTAAGTGTGAACTGTCTTGCAGGTGAGTGAGAACGCACAGCAGGACCTGAAGGAGGGTCTGCAGCTGTACGACACTGACAACAACATCGGCCTGCGCAATGCATGGAACATCATCCAGTCTGAGGTATGTGTGGGGGGTGTGAGTGTGCAGGTCTGCATATGCAGTGCGTGTGTGGACATGCTTCTGTAAGTCATGTGATTGTAAATCTGAAGTAGACATGATGCCGAGTGCATCATACTGTATGAGCGTGAATATTGATCTCGAGTCATCAGTTGTATGCAGTTTGTATGCATTTGTAAGAAATAAAACGCTTGAGGATGTGCTGTTCTAGAAAAGTTAACAACAACTGAATGGTGTGATGCGGCCTGACGTGACACAGAATCACTATTACCACCCCAAAGTTGTTATTTTTCCTATACCAGCATGCCCCAAAGTGTTTTATTTCTTTTATACTGCTGCAGTGTGCACCAACACCAACTAGTATCTATTTATTAAATTACTTTTTATCCATTTAATACACTGGAATGTCCTTGAAACAAGTTCGTTCTTGTTATAATTTACATTACAGCAGCTATAAACAGTCGTTCCCTCACCAGCCTCTCTTTTTCTCTCGCTCATGAAGTTAACAAGACAAAAAAATGCATCTTTATCATGTTACTCCTCTGTCCTGAAGACTTTCCCATGTTGGAAAACCTAAGAGTGCTGACACTGGAGACTCCTTCCATAAACGTTTAATAAACATCTAGTTACCATATCCCCAATTAGTTGGGTTTTTTTTTTTTTTTTTTTTTTTTTTTTTTTTGGTTGGTTGGTATTGTTTAAATACATTTATGTGGAGCATTTGCCATAGAAGTCAGTGTCTACGTTGTTACTATAGAAAGGATGATGTATGAGAATGATTAATATAAACTTTAATGAATATAATAAATTAATATAATATAAATGTGTGATTAGTCTACCAGCTGGAACTACTGTCAGAGCTGCTGTTATAGACAATATAATAATAATCTGTGTATTAACATTCTAGCCTTGTAGCCTTATGAATATATTTCTGTGTGTGTGTGTGTGTGTGTGTGTGTGTGTGTGTGTGTGTGTGTGTGTGTGTGTGTGTGTATTCTAGTGTACAGCCTGCTAAAGCTTTACAGAGATTTTAGCTGTAACAAAACAGTTACTGCTTTTAGGAGATGTTCCCATAAATATTGGATGAAGCAAAAATCTCTAATCTCTTTCTCTCTCTCTCCCTCCCTCTGTGTGTGTGTGTGTGTGTGTGTGTGTGTGTGTGTGTGTGTGTGTGTGTGTGTGTGTGTGTGTGTGTGTGTGTGTGTAGTGGCAGTGCTGTGGTGTAAGTGGACACACAGACTGGCACGATGCCTTGCCTGACAAGACAGTCCCAGACCGATGTTGTCAGGAGCATTATAAAGAGTGTGGGCGCAATGCCAGTAATGTCTTCTGGTCTCAGGTGAGTTTCTAAAAACACTTTTGAGCAAAAAAAAAAAACATCTGCTGCATGGCTGATTTAATCACACTCACTCTGGGCCCTGTGAGTGCTTTTACATGCACACTTACGAATCGGATGTAAGCAACATACTGCGACATCTTAAATCAGATTTCTGAAAATACGATATAGACACCCGGATTTAAGCCTAATAGGATCATTCGGCACGTGCACACTGTTAGTCTGATATCTTTCATTTACTGTGTTCGCTCAAAGAAACGGAGGAGTGACGTAAAAATCTTGGATTAAAATAAAAAAATCAGCTGCGGTCTACGTTATGTGACTCACTTTTTAGCAGTAAAGTTACTTCAAGAGCAAGTTGTTTCTCTGTAACTTCGAGTCGTTTGTGCTTCCAATAAACCGGAAAGAAATATATAACACGATGCATTAAAAAAAGTTTCCGTTTGATTCCAATGGGCATTTAATCTGAATCCCATGGTGAATTGGCTCCTGTTGAATATGGGATTTTATTGGGAGTTCCTAGTACATTATTGTTCTGTCACAATCCAGCTGGGTTTTAATGGCTTACCCAATTGGATATGGTTTTAAATGGAGTTCCTATTGGATTTATTTGGATAAGTAATTAATATAAAAGAATATCTTTAACATCTTATGACTCCCATAGAAAACTCCAGTGGATTCCAGGGGAAATGCCATGGGAATATTTCATAAGTTGGTATGCTATACACATTAAGACAATGAAATGGCATAGTGTGCTTATAAATAGCACCAACTACCTAACCTTTTAAAAAATTTTATTATAAATTTAATTATAATTAAACCAAAAGCTTCACTTCACTAGTGACGGTACTGAAAAAGAAATCCGCTTACTTAACTGACTCATCTCAACCTGGGGGTTTGATTGCTGAAGTTAATGGTTTTGTAGCGAAAGTCTAATTTTGAGTAATTATCAGATTATTTTGTACATGTAAATGCACTCAGTGCGAACTTGTGCTTTCACTGCTAGGGCTGCTACGAGAAGGTTGTGGACTGGCTGGACGATAACAAACACCTGTTGGGCACTATTGCTATGTGTGTGCTGGTCATACAGGTATTTAAAGCAGCACAAATACACACCCACACACCTGCTGTACAGATACAAGCAATAGGCCTCATTCATCAATCTTTGAGTAAAGTTGTGTGTAAACGTTTGCGTAAGCCAGACTGAACAAAACATTTACACCGGAGTTAGAAAAGTTTCATAAAAACGCTGATTTTCTTTGTATTCTGTGTGTTTATGTTGAGCACACCATAGCTGATTTGTATTTGGTGACACCCACAACACTCCATTAAAAGGCCAAGTTCACAGAGTGGAAAGGGCAAAATGGCCAAAAAAAGATGAATTTCTCTGAGGCAGAAATTGAAGTACTTATGACTCATGCCTATAAAATAATATTATTTAGGAGCGTATCCAGCAGAGTCGCAGCACCTGACAAGGTTCAAATATGGAGGGAAATTACAGAGGTCTCTAAGTACTGGTCTCTAAGTATCTGTTGCCTTCTAAGGGCATCATGTGCTAACTCTTCCAGTAATATCGATTCTGCCATGTGCGCCTCAGCTTACACACACATTTTTTAGACTTGTCGTATGAGTGTGTGTGTTTCAAATAAATAAGTGATTTGTACTTGACAGTGTGTAGTCTGTATATAAAAACGCAGTAACTCATCATAAATTTTAAGATTCAAAGCCGATCATTCGAGGTTTACATTAAGGGCATGGCATACGCTGTCTCCCCGTCAATCACAGCGACACTAGCCAATCATCTGTGTCTGAGCTCATGAATACAGTTTTCCTCCGAGTGTGGAACGCTACCCTGTGATGTTGCGTGAACACAAGTTTAAAAAAGTGCATTTAGCTGACTTTACATGTCTTGGGGAAAAAAGTATGCGTTAGCATTCACCCTCACCAGTCTGTAGCGGTCATGTGATATGGGAGAGCTGGCCGGCGGGTGGGAGTTGGCAGGTGACCAAAGTGGGGAGGAAGAAAAATAAACTGAGCCAGGAAGTCATTACTTTGCTAATTTTGTTGTGTTCAGTCACATCTAGTGTCATTTTAAATGTAGATTGTATCCTGTCTAAGGTCACTGATGTCATTTCCCGTTCTGCAGCTCCTCGGCATGGCGTTCTCCATGACCCTGTACCAGCAGATTCACAGAGCGGGGAAGAAGTACAGTGCATAAAGGAAAGGACTTAAACCTCATTAACAAAAAAAAAAAAAACTACAGCAGTCCCAAAACCTTTATAGTCCATTCTGCTTACTGTGTTTTCCCATCTCTGGACACTACCAAGAATTATAGACTATGTGTCTATACATTAAATAAAGCAAGATTTTATAGTGTATATTTGAAAACATATTTCCAAACACATGTTAAGGAATTGTTATAGGCAGAAATAATATTTGGATGGAAGCAGATGCAAATGAAATATTTTGGAGAAGAAATTTTGGCCCCTCGTGTACAGCAGGATTAATAAGCCGCCATGGTTCCACTGTTTGTATAATGCATTCCCTCATCAAGGAATAGAGGGGATTTATTACTCAATGCTGAAGACTGCCTATTTGTACAATAATGTACCTTGTTTTAGTCTCACTTGCTCTCACACACACATTGTTTCTCATATATTGATTATAAAAGCATGTAACGCAGATCTCTTTCGAGGAGCTAACTGTATAGTTGCACACATTGTTCACTTGCCCTGTTTATCCTATAAATAGATGAATATAATCTTGTTTATCGTGCCGGGTTGTACGTGTGTGTGTGTGTGTGTATACCGTGTGGGCAGAGAAAAGTTTTCCACCAAACTAACACTTTGCCTTTGGGCCACTGTGGATCAGTTTGCTCTTTCCTTTTTGCTCTCTCTTTCTGTCTGGTTCTTTTGTTCTAATGTTCACTGATCTTTTCAAAGTTACACCTCCCCTGCTGAGTTGAACGAGCCATCCCAGTGCAGATTATGAGATTCTGAGAGAGAACGATAAACACAGAGATCGATAAAGGACTCGCGTCAGAAGAACAAACAGAACAGCACTTCAAAGGCCGGTTTTGGAAATAGTCCACATTTATAAAGCTTACACACATTGAGCCATAAAGTTCTTAATATTTTCAAACTGTCTCTCATGTATAGTGATCGTTTTAAATGTGATTTATTCGATATTACATTCAAGTCACGATCTGTTATGTTCAAACTCCCAAAAGGAAAGCGATTGTTTCCTCCTCCTTTCATGGTTTCTTCTTTGGTGTACACATCGGAGCTGGGCTGCTTTCGATTTTCTGAGGTAAACACAGTCAATGTTAACAGATTTTTCTGCTGGATGACTTGAGTGAGAAATTTCATCATTGGTGTGAGGAGCAAAAATCTATTTTCTTCCAGTATGCAGAAACTTATTTACTTTTTCAGTGAGTATGAACAAGTTAAGGGTGGCCATGTGGTGTGTCACCTCACAGCTGCAAGATCCCCAGTTCAATCCTGAGCTTGGGTTAATATGTGTGTGGAGTTTTGTGTGGGTTTCCTCTGGGTTCTTCAGTTTCCTCCCACCATCCAAAAACATGCTGGTATTGGATTGGGGTCTAAACTAAAATTGCCCCTAAATGTAAGTATATTTGTGTGCGTGTGTGTAAGAGACACTCGGTGATGGACTGGCACCCTGTGCAGGGTGTATTCCCACCTTGCTCCCAGAATTTCTGGGATACCCTCCAGATCCACTACAACCCAGACCAGAATAAAGTGCTTTCTGATTATGAAGGAATGAATGATGAATTAAATGCTGTACCGCTTGGAGTACTTTTTCAGATTCAACCCCAGATTCTGATTTGGTGACTTTTCCCAACAAGACAGAACTTTAGAGTGAGAATGCTGACTCAAGATTGCTCATTTTGTCAGGATTGGCCTGACGGGATTAAGGATTCTTCAGTTTGGCCTTCTGGGGGACATTTAGAGTCCCAACAATTGTTTCCACATCTTGAGGGTTCTACCCCCTCGGGGAAGCAAAGAAAAATTAACTGTCCACAGAACTGGTTCTATGGTTAACAGATTTCAAGATAAATACAGAACAAAGGATTTTTTCAGTTTTTCCCTCTGGGAGAACCATTAGCGTTTCTGTGTAGACTTCAACAACAGTTTCCACACCATGAGTATTCCAAGCCCATTAGGAAGTAAAGAGCCCTTAACTATCCACAGAACCTTTGAGTGTACAGAGGTCATGTAAAATCTATGCAAAGTCAGAGGTTAACACCCAAGGGCACCAGTACATCAGTAACAGATGGTCATTTGGATAGATAATGAGGGACCTTTGAAAGTGAAACCGTCTTTTGTAGGCTACTATGAAGAAAATTAAAGATCATTTCTCAGAGTGACTGGAGAAGCCTTTAGGCTGCTAGACAGAACATTTGTTTATCTAAAAATGTAGGAAATTTGGGCCTGCCCTAACCAAGGATATTTATATACTTCTGGACAATTTTTGCTGCTTAGAGGTTCCTTAAGGCCCCCTTGTCTACTAAGGGTCCTTGGAATGATCACCAGCCTTATGGTACCTTAGGGGTACTTAAAGGTTCTTAGGGTTAATGGCTTTACTTTTCAAGGACACATTAGACTCCCACTCTGGGCCCTAGGAATCATATACACCTTTATGGCACCTTAGGTTTCTTAAGGGTTCTTATGACAGTTACTGGTTCTTATCTTCATAAACAGTTCTATTTGGAACCTTTTCTAAAAGAGAACACCTTTGTTGAGGGTTCTACCTAGATCCTTTAAGATCCCCAGAGGGACAAACTAAAGAACATCTCCGCTAAATAGAACCCCCTGTTCCTAGGGTCCCTTTATGCCCCTGGTCAATTCATGGCCCTACGAATCATTGACTCATTGATACATTACTGGTAACTGCTTTATCCTGGTTAGGGTGGTGGTGGATATAAAGCCTGTCCCCAGAAATCTATAGGGGCAGGTGTACACCCAGGTTTTGATGACAGTCCCTAACAGGGCACCATGCACAACACACACTTGCACACACTCATTCACATCTAAGGGCAATTTAGAGTAGCAGCTTCACCTCCTGGCTTGGTTTGAGGAGGTCGGAGGAAACCGGACAACCCAGAGGAAACCCATGCGGACACGGGGGAATCTACAGAACTCTACACAGACAGTAACCTGAACTGATGATCGACCCTAGGAATCCTCCCCACCTTGTCACATCAGAGGCCTGTTTCACGAAGCTGGTTTCCCAGGCTTCCCAGGTAAGTTTGAGTTTAGTTTTTCGGTCTCAACAAGGTGGATTGGTTTTCAGCGGGTTTCATCACCATGGTAACTTATGCTACACGGCTAACCTACTCCGGAGCAGGTTTTATTCTGGGTAAGAAAACTCTAATCCAACTTGGATCAATCAACTGTGAGCAAACTGATATAAATCTGATGCATCAAAGTTAACCCTTTAGTGTTTGTAGCTTCACCGTTTGTGTAGCTCCGAGTGCAAAGACACTTAGAAGGGAAAGAACCTTTAGGGACAGACACAATCCCAAGGCTTTTCTCGATGACCATCTCAGATGGTATAGTTTATCTCTGCCGGCTTCATGAGCTGCAAATTAAAAATCTGACACGCTGAAGCCGCTTTTACTGTACCGCAAACTGTATGTCTTGCTTGTATTGTGAGTGGTACATATTTTCATGCGGTCGCATTATTCCTGTCCTAATTTATTGTCACAAATTGATATTTATTTTATAAATATGTAATTAAAATAATTGACATTTATATTAAATGACATTACATGAAATATGTTGAGGTTATAAATTTCCAATCCGTTTATTCTCATTGTGAGCCTATAAAAGTTAATTTACTCATTTACACAATCAGCAATTTTCCAGAGCTTTGACAGTCGCAATGGTGTTGCTTTTTGTGGTTAGTGTAGGTTTAAATTCCTCATATTTTCGCATTAATAATTTCTTGCTCTTCAACCGGAAGTATGCACACCTGCTTTTTCCATGTTGAACCCTATTGGCTGTTTGCTGCAAACGTCTGGCATTTACGTGCAGGCGCACACGGAGTAAACATTGATTCCAGGTTAACACCTGGGTTGACCGAGAAAGTTGATAACCAGCGTCATGAAACTTAACCTTAATTAACCCGGGCTGGATTTGTTTGGATCCGTCAACTTACTCTGCAACTCTGAGTTTGTTCAACTTGCTTTGTGAAACAGGCCTCAGGGTTTTTCAAGGGTTAACAGTTCTACCTTTATCAAGAGTTTTCTAAAGCACTTGCCTTTCACAGAGGGAAACCACCTGCTGTTACACAGTTTTACACAGAACCAGGGCTCGATTTGAGGGGGGGATCCGGGGGAATGGCATCCCCCTTGTTGAAAAAAAAAAAATGACAAAAAGCATCCTCTCTGTAAAACAAGCATCCCCCCTTACCATCCCCTTTAGATTAATAACGTTGTTTATTATGTAAAACGTATCATGAAAATGAAATATTAAAATTCTCTACGTATGATAATTTACGAACTATAAATAACGGCGATTAGCCAATCAGAACTCAATATTGTAATTAGCATAATTTTTCACACAAAGAATGACATTCTTTGAAAAGAGGAGAACCGAAGGTATGATATTTCTTTAATTTGTGTTTGAAGACATTCCCCTGACTTAACAGTGTGTGTGTGTCTGTGTGTGTGTGTGTGTGTGTGTGTGTGTGTGTGTGTGTGTGTGTGTGTGTGTGTGTGTGTGTGTGTGTGTGTGTGTGTGTGAGGGAGGGAGGGATGTGTTTGTCTTTGCCGTCTTTACTGTTGCAGCTTTGGAGCGCTGAAAAGTGTGGAGCTCAAAAATGGTCATTTTAATCTCATATATTAAAGCAATAAGTCTGAGGATACCGTGGTTTACAGTGTATTTAGAACAGGTGGCCTAGTCAGGCTCGACACGGAGCGGAAAACCCCCTGTTGTTCTAACTGTAAACCACGGCTTCACTGGGATTATTGCTTTTATAGAACGGTTATTCAATAAAAATATTTATTTCAATATTTATTTTATTGTAAACACAATAAACACACAGCAACAAAAATGTAATGATATTGATGCATCGTGGTTCATCTTGGGGTGACCCGAGTTCGAGACCCGACTCGGGGGGGCCTTTTCCGATCCTATATATTACAGTTTTTCTCGATTACTAACACAATTCATGAATCAATTCACGATTTTCTCACAACTCTAAACAATCTAAGAACTATACACCAACTTGTACAAACCTCAAAACTGTCATGTCAAAATCAAATATTTTAGTCAAAATCATATTCTCTTTTTGTCAACCTTTGGCCTCAGATGACACACAAAACCTACAAATACACAGATTACTTCACTGCCTAGAGAACACTAGTGAGATCAATTCAAAACACTGTTACAAAAACCTCTTATCGGGAATCTGGAATTATTTACAGGCCAATATCTTACAGTATACAACAATGTAAAAATGCATAAAGTTCAGTATATGAATCATTACACCTATGGAAAGTCATCCTAATGTTTTAAAAACGTGTGTGTGTGTGTGAGAGAGAGAGAGAGAAGAAGAGAGAGTCTGGTGCGTAGACATATGATACTACAGTCATATGAATTATTTCATGAATAATGCATATGTAGATTTTTATTCTACACTATAACCCTCCCCAGATGAAAGCCAAGATTGTTTTGACAATTGCATGTTTAAATGCATGTGTTTTGTTTTGATGGCTCCAAGTTAATTTAATAAAGCTTATATTTTGTTAAATAAAAATGTGCTTAAAAATTAGACAATTTTGCAATCATTGTGTAAGGTTAGCTACAGGACCCCTCGCCCCACCAAAGAAATACCTGACCACACCATCCCCTTTGGATTTTTTTTTTCTTTGTCTTTTTACAATTCGACCACTGCATAGAACTACAGGTGCATCTCAATAAATTAGAATGTCATGGAAAAGTTCATTTATTTCAGTAATTCAACTCAAATTGTGAAACTCGTGTATTAAATAAATTCAATGCACACAGACTGAAGTAGTTTAAGTCTTTGGTTCTTTTCATTGTGATGATTTTGGCTCACATTTAACAAAAACCCACCAATTCACTATCTCAACAAATTAGAATACTTCATAAGACCAATAAAAAAAAATTTTTTAGTGAATTGTTGGCCTTCTGGAAAGTATGTTCATTTACTGTACATGTACTCAATACTTGGTAGGGGCTCCTTTTGCTTTAATTACTGCCTCAATTCGGCGTGGCATGGAGGTGATCAGTTTGTGGCACTGCTGAGGTGGTATGGAAGCCCAGGTTTCTTTGACAGTGGCCTTCAGCTCATCTGCATTTTTTGGTCTCTTGTTTCTCATTTTCCTCTTGACAATACCCCATAGATTCTCTATGGGGTTCAGGTCTGGTGAGTTTGCTGGCCAGTCAAGCACACCAACACCATGGTCATTTAACCAACTTTTGGTGCTTTTGGCAGTGTGGGCAGGTGCCAAATCCTGCTGGAAAATGAAATCAGCATCTTCAAAATGCTGGTCAGCTGAAGGAAGCATGAAGTGCTCCAAAATTTCTTGGTAAACGGGTGCAGTGACTTTGGTTTTCAAAAAACACAATGGACCAACACCAGCAGATGACATTGCAACCCAAATCATCACAGACTGTGGAAACTGAACACTGGACTTCAAGCAACTTGGGCTATGAGCTTCTCCACCCTTTCTCCAGACTCTAGGACCTTGGTTTCCAAATGAAATACAAAACTTGCTCTCATCTGAAAAGAGGACTTTGGACCACTGGTCAACAGTCCAGTTCTTCTTCTCCTTAGCCCAGGCAAGATGCCTCTGACGTTGTCTGTGGTTCAGGAGTGGCTTAACAAGAGGAATACGACAACTGTAGCCAAATTCCTTGACACGTCTGCGTGTGGTGGCTCTTGATGCCTTGACCCCAGCCTCAGTCCATTCCTTGTGAAGTTCACTCAAATTCTTGAATCGATTTTGCTTGACAATCCTCATAAGGCTGCGGTTCTCTCGGTTGGTTGTGCATCTTTTTCTTCCACAATTTTTCCTTCCACTCAACTTTCTGTTAACGTGCTTGGATACAGCACTCTGTGAACAGCCAGCTTCTTTGGCAATGAATGTTTGTGGCTTACCTAGTGAACCAAACTGAGAGAGCATTTTGAAGGCTCGGGAAACCTTTGCAGGTGTTTTGAGTTGATTAGCTGATTGGCATGTCACCATATTCTAATTTGTTGAGATAGTGAATTGGTGGGTTTTTGTTAAATGTGAGCCAAAATCATCACAGTTAAAAGAACCAAAGACTTAAACTACTCCAGTCTGTGGCATTGAATTTATTTAATACACGAGTTTCACAATTTGAGTTGAATTACTGAAATAAACGAACTTTTCCATGACATTCTAATTTATTGAGATGCACCTGTATTAAGGATTTCCCCAGAGGGACAAACTGCTGTTCCAATACTTGTGCTGGATGAAACCTTTATTTTTTCCTAAGAGTGTAGATATTTTGGAGCCCCGGAGGATTTTTGTTCTCCTGGACATTTTTTGTTCCATCTCCAGAGCTACCTTGCCCACTATGGGTCCCGTTGCCCCAGGAAGATGCACCACCAGTACAAATACCAGTAGTGAACTCAGTTCTGTGATACCTCATGATTTAAACATTCTCCCAAAACTAGAGTGTAAAGCATTCTGAAAGTTTATTAAAGCATTAGCTGAACAGTACAAGGGAAAAGAGAAAGTACAAGAAATATTTAAAACAAGAACTCTTTACAACTCAAAATACACAGTAATACAAAACAGGAAATAGAAAACCCAGGCTACAGCTCTCCCCCTCCACAGTATCCATGGTAACACAAAGTTAAGGGATTTTCAGGGCACTCTAGTAGTCGGGGGCGGAAACTAGAGCTCTGCAGGTACGCCTGTCTGTGGCTCCCTCTGTCAGCTGAACAGTGGGTGCTGTTTTCATCTAGTCTGAGTTTCTGAATTTGTGCTGAATAAGCAGTTTTATTAACCTTCTCACAGGTTTTTACACATGATCCAGTCGAGTGCAAAAGTTCGCACACCCTTAAAACAAACTGAAGGCAAGAAATAAACTGAATTTATAGCTACCAATTCTTCAGTGTTCAGTTTTACAGATCATCATATCATATCAGCATCATCATAACAGAAATGTTCAAATAATTTATGTTAATATTTTCACGGTAGAAAAAATCTTAATGATCAGATGAAAAGTTTGCATCCCTCTAAGTGAATGTAAATTAAATAAGTTGTTCACACTTTGCCTTTATAACTGCCTCCAAACTCGTTTGTATCCTCTAATTGGCTTTTGGATCCTCCAGACCCTCGTCCTTCTTCACATATTCTTTTACTTCTCTTTAAACTATTTCTGTGTTTGTTTGTCCTTAAATTTTTGGATTCCTGTCTAATTTAAGGATATATTCTTTTTTAACATATGGTAACCTTAATGTTTTAAGGTTACCCAAAACAGATTATGCATTTGATATGAATTTGCTTCTGGTAGTGGTTACTTTTGCTTCACGCTGGTCTTGTGAGCCAATTGAGAACAAATGGGTGGGGGGGAAAAAAGGAGGAGCTGCTTATTATTAAGTAGCCACCACCCTGAACTTTTGCCTCGTTGGCTCAAATCTGAAAAAGAAACTTGCCGTCTCATCCACAAATATATGCTAGGGTTTTTTTTTTTTCTTTCTGTTTGCTCTTGTTAGCAATGTAGGCACATCCTCATGGGGGGATATAAACATTTGCACTCGACTGTCATTTTAAGTATGCTTTGAAAAAAAAAAAAATTTTCAACAGTGCTCTCAGTTATTTAACCAGAAATAAACTGACATCAGGAAATGAAGGAGTTGTGGGATACAGTGACACTTGTATTAACTCATGATTAGGGAATGCATTAATCCTTCGAATATAACATCTTGATTTGCGGAGCAGTTTGACTTGGCACGGGTTAGCAAATGGGTTTTAATAAGGTAAAGCTGCACAGGCTCATCTCAAATCTCTTGGCTCAAGTTCACATCGCCATGCAAAAAAACCCACAAGCCTCTCTTTCTTACTGTTGACACGTGTGTACAGCTAGTAAGGTTGTAATTTGTAAGTTCTGGCATGAAGATGATTTAGGCTGTGCTCACTGTTAGTGCCCACTGGAATGTTTATATCCTTTACTGAGTGGACTCAAATAAACTGTGTGATTTAGTTTGAGCCAAATAATGATTCTGTGAGAATCAGCTCTCCACTTGTATTGTGTAATCTATTGTCTAATCATGTGTGTAGTTAAATATATACAGTACTCAATTAGGGAGCAAAAAAAAAAAATCATCTTGTGAAGTGTGTATATGCATAAGCACTGCATTTAGAAGATATGTAAACAGTTGAGAAATTTCAAAAGATTGTCCAAACTTAGTGAAAGCGGTTTAGGTTGAGTAAAGAGATGTGGGAGAGCCTGAATGCCCGAGCACCCGGCTGCAAGTCTCTCTCTCATTCTCCCTCTCTTTGTGAAGAGTGTGTTGTTGTTGTTGTTGTTGTTTTTGTTGTTCTGCTCATCCTGACCCCATCGCTCTACCCCCAGACCCATCTCTCTGCCTGAGACGACTTCAGTTGCACTGATTCACTGCTCGTTGCTTCTCCCTGTATACCAAAAAACACAAGAGTTACCCCACACTGTGTTCAGTAGATTCATTTTGTGTGGGAACCTAGACAAAAAGTGACAACCCAACACATCTTTTGTAATTTGTCATCCAGCCAGTTATTTATATCTCTAAAACACTGACATGAAATTTGTAAGTGAAATTTAATTGTGTGTTATGAAAATACTATACTACTATACACTATACTGAGCCACTGGTGCACACTCTAAGGCAAGGCACTACAGGGATTTTTAGCTTTATGGATAAATTGCATTTATAATACGTCTTCTCTTGAAGTGTAATAAAAAAAAAACACATCAAAATACAAAAGAAAAGCAGTTAATTTTCCACTCATGACCACTATATTAGCTGAAACTTGGCAACTTCGAAGAAGGCTTTAAGCTCCGCCCACTTCACCATGGTGTACATCAATTTTCTGAAAATCAGCTTTTTCTATATTTGGAGTTTCTAAATGACCTGCATTCATGAAACTTTACATGTTCATTCCTTAATCTTATTTAGGAATTTATTATTTATGTATTATTTGGGAATTTCCAGAAATGCTGATAGTTGGAGAGCTTGTTTATGCTGAAAATTAAGAGCTTGTGGTGTTTTCTTTATCAAACGATAAAAACATTCCAACAAACTGTTGTGTAAAAGGTTTTCTCTGAAGAGAGTCTTCACATTGAAATTATTTTTTTTTTTTAAATTCTAACATCATCCAAAGGTTAGATTTTTGTTTTGTTTTTTTTTATTAAGCATGCACATGTACACATTTAATTATGCCTCATTTGCATAAATAAATGTATATTTTTGAAAAAGTGCTGATACAAAAAAAGTATATACTAAATTTTTTTTAAATGATCAGCAATCCACTGCTAAAGGTTAATTGTAATATCTATCGTTTAAAAAAATAAAATAAAATTACCCTCATCACGTAGTGCCTTGCTTTAAAGAGAATGAGAAGAGCTTGTTGATTTGATATCACAGCAACAGCCCCTTCATTTTTTCCCAATTACACCACCTGCTCAAATCCACACTTCCTTCCTTCTTAGGCATTATTTGGCAAGGCCAGGAAATGCATCCAAGTGTGTGATTCCTAAGTTCATGTTCATATTAATGCCTTTCCTGACCTTGCTAGCGATAGCCTTCAGTTTCCCCAGCAGCGATGGAGTGTGTGAATAAACAACATCATCTTCATTCTCCTCGCCTTCTCCTTCTGCCAGCGCACAGCTGTCTGCTGCTGGCAGCTCACACTCCTTATTGGCTGACATCACGAGGCGGGAATACTTATACTCCAACCTTTTGGGAACAAAAGAGGTTTGGACAGTCAGAAAGGCTTGTTATGGTGTTATGTTTGGCTTTAGTGATTGATTAGTACACGTTAATCACCTCTTGTTTTTCTTCCAGAAGTAACACGTGAGAGAAATGAGGAGGACGGCTATGAATGCCCCGCCCCCTATTCCGACCTTCAGCCATAGTGGGACTGCTTCACAGGGGGTGGAGCTTTTGTCAGGGAGTGACACACCCTTCGTGCACAGCTTAGGCTCGTTCCATACATACAGGATGTCCTAGTGCACATGGATGAGAAATAAATATGTCTACTGTTACATTTTTTTGGGTGAACTATTCCTCCAAGAGAAAGGAAAAGACTAGTAGGATACCTGCATGCCTCCCTTGCACGCTCCCTCTATTGAGTGGTAGTCTGCTTCAGTGCAAATGGGACACGCGCTTGAACTTTCCCACAGGAAGTAAAATGTACAGCCATCACATGTACCTGCAGGACACTTACTAAACACACAAACATGTAAAGAAATCCAGTATATTCTGTGTATTACCTTTAAACATGCTACTTAATACAAAACACACACCTTGGTACAGTAAGGTCTCCGCGCTCTCCTTTCTCAGGGTTACAGCGCAGCGTAATGACAGCACCGCGGCCGTGTTCACAGGACGCCGTCACCTGCGGAGAACTTTTAACAAAACAAAACAGAAAAAAGACGAGTTGGATACTAAATGCTGCAGTGGGCATCTTGTCATATCTGTTATAAATTAAACGATCACTAATTTTATTCCATTGGTTCACACTTGTGGCTGACCTTGTACTGAAATGTTAGTTAGAAAATTAATTATAAGTTGTTTTGACTTCTTATAAACATTTTTATTTGGGTATTTTGTAATTGGTCTCATGACCAAAGCCATAAATTCAAGCATCCACCTGTGAAAGTGCATTAGAGCTATAAAACTGCCATATAACTACCATTTTTATATCATATTTAAAGGGTCTGCTATTGATAAGGACATTGTAACTTGGAACATAACATGACCATACTTTAAAAACATATTTTACACAATTTTTCATGATTGTGAGTCAACATTACCAACTGGGAACGTCAAAATAATGCAAACTTTTAAACGTAGCTTGTAATTCTGTTAATATCTTGAATTCTGTTGGTTGTTCAGACCTCAGATTTTGAGAGAAAGTCAATGAAATATAGTAGTTTAAGCACAAACTGTGACTTTTAGCATATATGTCTAATACACTGGAGTCTATAAGCCACTAATATCACTCGTGTTTGGAAAGTTTCACCCATTTTGAGGACCTTCTGTGGTGAACTTTTAGCCAGATAGAAAACGTTTGTCTTTGTCTTCCAAATTTCATGTGGGAATAATATTTCTGGAGATCCTAAACAAATCCTAAACATGGCTTCCCAGATAAGTTCTTTTAATTAGAAAATATATTTATCAGGGGAGTGAAAAATGATGTTAGATTTCAGCCAAAATTTGTCACAACCAACACAAAAAATCTGAGACATGCAGCAACAACCCTATCTGAACTGACACGGAATGATCCAATAGGCTTGTAAATAATGTTAGCTTGGACATACTGGGTCCTAATATGAATCTAATCCGTCAGTGGAAAGTTCAGGAATAAATGCTCTGTGGTTCCAATAAATAGGCAAAATATTATTGTACAGATTTAATTAATAATTAGTTAAAAGAGTGCATTGCAGTGAAACTCAGGAAGACTTAGATCAGGGATATTTATTGTTTTCTTTGAACCTAGAGACCTAAAATCTGTGTATTAAACTCTATTAGCATGACTACCAAACCTAGATTTATTTACAAAGTTCCCTTGAACAGGACATTGTTTAACGAAGCAGTATTTAACAGTTATTCCGATCAGTTATTACACCACTGTTTACTTCAAAAACTAAAGTCAAAAGTAACCCAACCTGCCAACTTCATCTGGATTTTTGAGATAAAACACTCAAAAGTTATTTTTTTTAAATAACTCACTGATAGAAGAAGTTGATATCTGGAAGTCTTTGAGAAGTTTCAGGGAACATGTCTGGTCTGACGTTGACTCCATTCAGCATGCTTTCAACTGTGGATCCTAAGAAACAGAGAGAGACTGTTGAGACAAGGATTATATCAGATTAGAAAACAATTAAGGCCCATGCTGTTGCAGTAGGCTGTCCTCAGGTAACTGACTCAGTCGTCTAATGACTTTTCACGCTATCAGAAAAAGTCTAGCAGTTTGGTCTACAGGATGGCAGGCTTCTGCAGGCTGTGTGCTGCTTACCCAGACTGCTATACCATTTCTGTGGCCCACAAATATGACTTACATTTGATCAAGAATGTATTTTTATACAATAATTTCCATTTCTGCAAGTCTTAGTGGTATACCGAGGAAGGTATCGGCTAGACTGATGGACTGGGAGGAGATGGCTGTCCTGAAGCCCCGCCCATCCGCTGGGATGATGGTTGATTGGCAGATGAAAGTCTCCACATAATTGTTGAAGGCAGCTGATTCGCTCTGCATGTCTTTGCTGGACAGATCTGTGACGTTATCCGAACACACAGCCACCTTCCTCCCCTGCAGTGGAGAAACAGAATGAAGCTTCTAAAACAGCTAGAAATATTCTGACATTGTAGGCACAAAAAAGTTTTCTGTGTCCCCTCTCAAAATATATATATATATTCTGGATTGGCTTCTTGCTATTAATTTCAGATTTTGTGGTGAACATTAACTGTAACTATAAATGGATTAAAAAAGTATGATGTCATTTTGTGGTATAAAAGGAATAAAACACGTTGGGGTGTGCAGTTATAGGAAAATAAACATCAGGGTGATAACAGTAACTTCGCTTTGTTTTGGGCCACATCACAACACCCTGTTGTTGATTTTTTTTTTCCCCCCTATCACAGCAAGTAGTTTATTCCTTATTTCTTGCTCCTTATTCCTTATTTAATGCATTTTAAGTGACATGTTCACTTAATAGTATCACAGTATCAGCAGTGTGTGTGTGTGTGTGTGTGTGTGTGTGTGTACCTCTGCTCCACAAAGGCTGATGTTGAACTGGTGATAGTATTTCGTTCCCTTGGAGGTGAAACTTGGTCCATTCATGATGGACCCCACTGAGCTTAAGGCACTGAGGTCGTAGGTCAACGTTCGGTTCTGATCCACGTGGGAGAAGGAGCAGTCGCTGAAACACAAGGAGTGCTCCTGTACAAAGAAAACACACACACACACACACACACACTCACTTACCAAAAGTTTTTATATTCATTCTCGCTTTGTGGTCACATGCACACACAAACACACACACACGCACCTTATTGCTCTTACTGCCAGGGCCGCACGGCTGGCAGGCCTCTTGTCCGTAGATGTGATGTCCAGAGAGGAAGGTGTTTGGGGGACACTCCTGGCACTGGTTGGTGTCTTTGTCTATGAAGTGTCCAACGGCACAGGGGACGCAGGACGAGCCGCTCTCCTGACTCACCATGGCGCAGGCATGGCAGGACGAGGCCGAGCCGTCCAGAGCGTTCGTGATGGTGATGGAGTAGATCTTCGCGATGTCGCTCACATAGCGACGGACCTGAGAGAGAGACAGAATGGACACCTGTTAGTTTCTGGGTAATACTGTTATAATCTGTGTGCTACATGGATCTGTCTAATTCTTACATCTAAAGGCTTGTTGGTACGTTGGAAGGCCCATGTGTAAGACACCGATGCGTTCTTAGTCATGATGTGTGTGTATGCTCGTCTGCTTTTGGTGCCTTCCCACGACTCCACCACGTTTGTGCTCTTCCTGTTCACATCCTGCATCAAAAACACAAACAGTCGATCACATGTCTTGTCCATCCTCTGATACATTGATACAGCTATTTCCACAGAAACACAATATAGACTTTACAGATGAATTTATGTAGCTGGACGCAGGATAGATAAAGGTGAACGCAATGAGCTTACCATCATAAAGTAGAGCTCACAGTCTGCACTGCAGATAGTCTCGAAGACAAATGTGATTCGACCAAACTCGCTGGCTGTGACTCCGGCTACAGACGTTGGAAGTCTATGAAACAAACAAAGAGGGAGTAAATATCTCATCGTACAAATGAACCCCTAAACAGTTGCCCCTGCCAACTGTGCTTCAAATTTAAAACACTTAAAACATTTTTTTTTTTCATTTTTAAGTCTCATATATACAGTATATCATCTCCAGTGCATGTGTGATTACCACAGACAAGAATTTTAACCAAGAAGATTTTTTCTCCTTTGAAAAGAACAGAAAAATAATTTAAAATGTAAGGCTTAGAGCAGTTGTTGAATTCTGTCAAATGTTTAAAATAAGTTTAATTTAGACATACTTTTAAAAAAGTTTTTTTTTTTTTTTTTTTTTTTTTTT
Source organism: Cranoglanis bouderius (assembly GCA_023630585.1). NCBI lineage: Eukaryota > Metazoa > Chordata > Actinopteri > Siluriformes > Cranoglanididae > Cranoglanis > Cranoglanis bouderius. The sequence continues at coordinate 26,916,712 of CM042538.1, forward strand.
TTTACAAATACTTAATAATGCAAATGCATTCTATAAAAATGTGACTACAACAAAACTCGGACATACTGTATATTAGAACTAAGTTTCAAGTAAAAAGCTTTTCAATTCAGTCAAATGTCTTGTCTGTTGTAATCACACTTATACCACAGCACTGTTAAATGCTCAAATCTGATCGGTCGGAAGGTGTGGATTAATGACAGTAGTTCTGGCTGCAAGACAAAGCACACTTGTATGGCAGACGCTCCATATAGCCATTTAGCTTTAAAAACATATAATCTATGATATGGAAGTTATAATCATTTATGGAAGGAGTCTCCAGTGTCAGCGATTTGTAACTTTCCCAGAGTTTCACAAACACGGGACAGTCTTCAGAGCTTTGTGACTTTGCGGTCTCTCAGTAACATGACAAGCAGCATTTTTGTTTTGTTAACTTATGTTATAACATAAGTATTATAACTTGTTTCACAGACCTTACACAATATTAAATATAAATGGATCAAAGGCATAATATATCATTCTTATATAAGTAAATAAAATAAATGAATAAAATTAATCAATAAATTTAAAAAAAAAAAAAAAACTTTTCCAAAATGCTGTGGTATAGGAGGACTACACTACCCTGTTATTGATTATTTTCCTATAACAGCAGCCCCTGTCATGTTTTATTCATTACACACACTACAGCAGGAATAGAGATTCAGATGAGTTTTCCTTTAATTGGTTTTTTATTGCAGTGGCTGCTTTGTTCTTTGTCTGAAGGGGTTTCGACTCACTTAAATCCAGGCACTCGTAGCGTGAGAATGAGATAATCATTATCAGACCCTCCAATTCCGCTGCGAATGTGGTCCCCAGCGACCTCCCACCCTGAACACACACAGCAGCAGATTCATTAAAATCGTAGTATTGTAGTGCAAAGACTTTAATTTGATTTCTCAGCTGTATACTCTTAGTATCCTCAAGAGTTGTGTAGTTAACATTGCTTAACTTCATAAGAGGTTTATGAAGAACATAGAACCTTTAAGGGATCTCTCAAAAGGACCAAAGAAATGTTGATTGCTGTAGATATTTCCAGATTTAAATAAGAAAGCAGGCATTTATGTTTCGTTCTCACCGTTCATGTCGTCACATTTCGAGTTTCCCACATTGAAACAGGAGGACTTCATGTTGTTGGGTAAAACATTCCACCATTTATACTCGTATCCTAATGAGGGTTCCGTTCCTGCAGGACAGGCCTGGCACTCTGGGTGAAAAAAAAAAAAAAATAGCAGGTCAAATATATGTGTGTGTGTCTGTGAAAGCCAATCCGGCCATGCCAATGGATGATAAAATGCAAGAGTGTGTCCGGACCTATGGTGCCATTGGAGTATGTCCCAGGTGGACAGGGCAGGCATGTGGATGAATTGTGTGTATAAAAGCCTGGATTGCATGGTGGACAATCCTCTTTCTCTCCTGAAGGGGGCAGTTTGACAGCCCTAGCCACATCCTCTACGCACACCTTGGGCTCCACCCATCGATACAGCACCTGCGTCTGCAAAAATGACCAAACACTAAAAACCAACCAGCTCCCTGATAAAGTACTTTTGTTTCTGTATTTTGTCATGAATATCCTACTTTGCCGTTGGCGTCACAGGCAGTGTGGATCTGGAAGTAATCTTTCTCTGAGCATGGCGGCTTCTCCTTACACTCCGCCCAGCCTTCCTCTAAAGAAAAGGGACAAGAAGTGAAGTGTCACACAGCCAGAATATACAACTGAATAAAACAGGAATGCATCATTTGCAATATGTGAAAAGCTCAGTGTGTATTTGTGTGTGTGTGTGTGTGTGTGTGTGTGTGTGTGTGTGTGTGTGTACCGGAGTACTGTGTCTCTGGGCACGGGGTGCATGAGCTAGCTCCTTTACTCGAGTAGGTGTTTCTGGGGCAGAGATCACAGAAGGACGAGCCTGGTGTTTTACTGAAGGTGCCTGGTCTGCACAGGAAACACTCAGACGTGTATGCCACACCTGCATCACACACCGAAATTACTAATGTACAATCCAGCAAATAACTTTTAGGTTTTTTACTCAGACCAAAATGACTGTAAAATAGTATTTCTGCCATTACAGGCCATATCTACTAACATTACGTGTTGTTCCAAACTATATTTATTGCTTTTTATTAGGCACACACATGGGGCATCTATAATAAAATCAGTTGAGCAGACACCACTGGTTTGAGTTGTTGCCTCGTTGCATGTGCATTCATAGGGTTTCTCCCTCTTAAAACACAAAATACTGGGTGGAGAATCGTATAAAATTATAATGATACCCACTTATTCCAGTTCAAGGGTGGTAGTAATTGCTGACTTTGTTACCACATGCATGATTTATCACATGGTGTTATTTTTATTGCAAACATGACGGGTACAAATGCAGAGTGTACAGCGAGAGTTTTCAAGCATTCACAGTACTGTGCAAAAGTTTTAGGCACCCTATATTTTTAGTACAACTTTGTTATAGATTTTTTTATTTGATGACGTCTACATTATCAAGTCAGTACAAAAAACATTTTCGATTCCCAAACATTAGTTTTCTAGCACAAAATTAAATGTTACAGAAAAATGTCTGTATGACATTAAAGAAAGCAGCATATTACGTAAGAGACACTTTTCAGACAAAAAACACAATGAAGGCTGCTGGGTTTCGCTGCAAAAATAAGAAGCGAGTGCGAAAGTCAAAGTCTCCAGATGAACTGTGGCTGGTTCTGTGTGTTTTATTTTTTTGTCACACCAAATATTGACTTTGTTTCATTTACTACTGTTTACTGCTCTTTACGGTATTTTTTTTTAAATGTAGAAACATTTAATTTCACTATTTTGAAGGCATCTTTGCTCTACAGCATTTCTTTGCATGTGCCTAAAACTTTTGCACAGTACTGTATCAGTTTTGTTCAATGACTAATAAAATTTTGTATTAATTCATTACACATATGTAACATTCTTCCAAGTCATGTTATTTTATTGTAGTACATCAAAAATGCCCTGAACAAAAAAGAACAGATAAACACCCTTCAGTTCAGATTATTTCCAGGATACAAACTTTAAAATGTTTTTGTTTTGTTTTTTTTAAACTTGAATCCAGCATCCTAAAAGATTCTTTAGTCCCCCTGAAGCTATCCCTAATGCTAGGAGTGTTTTATCATTGTTACTGTTAATGATAACTAGATGACTAAAAACAGCTAACTTATAGGTTATTTACTAGCACAAATAAAGTATAACTAGTTGCTAAAACACCTAAACTAAAGAGAGCATAAAAAGTAATTGAGACCAGAATTTCTCACACCTTCAATCTGAATGTTTTTCAGCAGGACAGGCTTCACAGGTTTCCCTCCCAGGAGAATGCCTGTGGTCCTCCAGTACAAGATATTAGTGCCTGACTTCAGGTTCACCTACAACAGCAAGCATAAAGGTGTTTTTAGTGTGTTTGTTGTCTAATGTGTTATATAACCATGTTCTTTCAATGCTGCTTTTTTGTCCTGTTTGTTCTTTTTTGTATGCATCAAACCAGCCCAGGGACAGCACATGATAATTAGCCATTTGGCTACACCTGACACATTTATATCGTGAATCTTGATGCTGATTAAAGTGTATTGTACTTGTTAGATTAATAACTAAAGAAACAGAGAAAGGATGTCTACATCTAGGATTTGTAACGTGAGAAAAAAACAGAAAGCTCACTGACCGTGTGTGTTCCCCATTCACCGTTAGATGTGGGTTTGATCCATTTCTGGTCTGCTGACTGGTCCATTTCCTGGCACTGATCATTCTGAATCTGTAAGAACAAATTGGGTGAACAAGACTATACAGCACCGTAGTTCCCAGGTACTCTGAGGCCGTTTTTACCAGAGATGTAGGAAACCACAATGCTGCATTAGCCTTTGTTGCTAACTATTGTCATACATCTGCACCCTTGACACCTAAATAATGAATAAATGTAAATAATCTGAGTCTAACTACTGGAAGATTGGTTAAGGTAGTGGGAGGTAGGCTAAAGTAAACATATGATAGGACTTAAATGATCATAATTCAAGATGTTATTATGAGTTGTTTGCATTTTAATGCTTTCTTCACTCCATATATCTGGCACTAGCACATTTTCAATGGTTATGGATGACACTTATCTACAGACAAAGTAACATGTCTTTCTCTGCCATTTCCAGAAAGAAGTAATGTCTCAAACTGAATCAAGTCATTGGACACCCAGGCCCAGGAGCTTAGTGCTTTCATGAGTGTACACCTGAAACCCTGAGGCAAACCCCATCCCGCATTTTCAGGTGGACCAGAGATCTGTTCTCACATCCACACCTGGGTTCAGAAACAGCTTTACGCTTGAGAAAATGTCTCAAACTCTCAGTGAAATCAAACTCGGGTTCAGAAGAAAATCATGTGTGAAACGTTAATCAAACTCACAAAGAACTCGAAGAAGATGTTGTTGTCAACATATTGGTAGTCGAAGGAGACTGAGCCCTGTTTCATCAGATGAACCGCATACACAAGCGAAACCGTGCACTCGTCCCGATTCGACTCTAAGTGAGTACCCTGAGGTGTCCATGTGGAACTACACACACACACACACATAAACATACACACATACCACAGTAAGGAAAGGGAAGTGCAAATAGCTTGCTAAAGCAGAACAAATAAATCAGTGCTTAGTTATTTTTGTGTTTATTTAAGAACATGACCGACTTGTTACAGGATAGGGTTTCATCTCCGGCTCCCTCGGGCTCCATGTAGGTGGCTAAGCTGCTGAATCCGGCAGGAATGGAGTCCCATTGGTCAAAACGGACGCCACTTCCTAGCGAATAGGAGCCTGCTGCACAGGCTGTACACTGCTGAGAGGACATCTCCAAAAACTCTCCCGCTTCACAGGAGAACGCTGCAACACACACACACACACACATCACAACCTGGTCAATTTATATATTTAAGATACACTGCCACTGAAATGATTCTGAACTGGAGTTTCTTACAACCCCAATTCCAAAAAAGTTGGGACGCTGGGTAAAATGTAATTAAAAACAGAATGCAATGATTTGCAAATCTCATAAACCCATATGTTATTCACAATAGAACATAGAAAACATATCAAATATTTAAACTGAGGAAATGTACGAGTTAAAAAAAAAAAAAAAAAAAAACGGTAATTAGGAATTTGATGGCACATCTCAAAAAAGGTGGGACGGGGCAACAGAAGGCTGGAAAAGTAAGTGTTACTAAAAAGAAACAGCTGGAGGAACATTTTGCAACTAATTAAGTTAATTGGCAACAGGTCAGTAACATGACTGGGTAAAAAGAGTATCTTAGAGAGGCAGAGCCTCTCAGAAGTAAAGATGGGCAGAGGTTCACCAATCTGCGATAAACTGCATCTACAAATTGTGGAACAATTTCAGAATAATGTTCCTCAACTTAAAATTGCAAAGACTTTGAATATCTCATCATCTACAATACATAATATCATCAAAAGATTCAGAGAATCTGGAGAAATCTCTGTGCACAAGGGGCAAGGGTGAAAATCAATATTGCATGCCCGTGATCTTCGGGCCCTCAGGCGGCACTGCATTAAAAACAGGCATGATTCTGTAATGGAAATGACTGCATGGGCTCAGAAACACCTCCAGAACTCATTGTCCGTGAACACAGCTCGCCGTGCCATCCACAAATGCTGGTTAAAGCTCTATCATGCAAAGAAGAAGCAATATGTGAACATGATGCAGAAACGCCGCTGTTTTCTCTGGGCCAAAGCTCATTTAAAATGGACTGAGGCAAAGTGGAAAACTGTTCTGTGGTCAGATGAATCAAAATTTGAAATTCTTTTTGGAAACCATGGACGCAGCGTCCTCTGAACTAAAGAGGAGAGGGATCATCCGGCTTGTTATCAGCACTCAGTTCAAAAGCCTGCGCCTCTGATGGTATGGTGGTGCATTAGTGCTTATGGAATGTGCAGCTTGCACATCTGGAAACTCAATGCTGTAAGGTATATACAGGTTTTAGAGCAACACATGCTTCCATCCAGACGATGTCTTTTTCAGGGAAGGCCATGCATATTTCAGCAAGACAATGGTAAACCACATACTGCATCTATTACAACAGCATGGCTTCGTAGTAGAAGAGTCCAGGTGCTGAACTGGCCTGCCTGCAGTCCAAAACTTTCACCAATTGAAAACATTTGGCCATCATGAAACGAAAAATACGACAAAGAAGACCCAGGACTGTTGAGCAGCTAGAATCCTGTATCAGACACGAATGGGACAACATTTCTCTCCCAAAACTCCAGCAACTGGTCTCCTCAGTTCCCAGATGTATACGGACGGTTGTTAAAAGAAGAGGGGATGTTACACAGTGGTAAACATGGCCCTGTCCCAACTTTTTTGAAACGTGTTGCTGCCATCAAATTCAAAATTACCTTTTTTTTTTTTTAATGATACATTTCCTCAGTTTAAACATTTGATATGTTTTCTATGTTCTATTGTGAATAACATATGGGTTTATGAGATTTGCAAATCATTGCATTCTCTTTTTATTTACATTTTACACAGCGTCCCAACGTTTTTGGAATTGGGGTTGTATGTTTTATTACAGTTTAGCCACTATTATTGTGACAGACTAAGCAAAATGATAGAACAGCAATTAAATAAGGAAATACATTTTTTTGTGGAACTTATTAACTATTAACTAAGGCATGGGTATTTGGAGGGTAAAGCCATTTTTAAAAAAAATAAATCATAGACAGTGCTAGTATTAACTGTAAAACATAAATATGTGGTGTGTTTAATTACAAATGCTTCATTAGGGTGATTAAGATTTTGGCACTTTCCAATTAGATTAGATTATATCTACATTGTTAGATCTACATTGATTGAGTAATCATGAATATGGCAATATCTGGGAACTGTAGCTCAGGGGGGAAAAGCATTAAAACATTTCAAGCCTTGAAACTTACTACATGAGTCACAGCTTGGTAATACTGCATTGTATATCACACTGATTTATTTTCTGCAGCACTGCAAGAGTGTTGTAAATTATATGAGGCTGGGGTCCATATACTAATTCCGAAACACACACACACAGAGTTCATGACTTACTGCAGTCTGTGCCTCTGACAGGCTCTGGTAGGCCAATGCAGCTGCCCTGTTGATGAGGAATGGCCACTCTCCAGCGCGAACCTGTACTGTCACACTCCGTGTACTCAAAGTAGTAGTCTCCCTGAAACACACACCAATACCAGGAACATTCATGGGCCAGAAGGAAGACAACATGCTTAGTGATAGCATGGTTGAAAAGTGATAATTGTGTCATTTTTACTACATTGTCCATCATTTTATCCATATTCAAATCCATCCATCCATTTTTCGTAAGGCTTATCCTACACAGGGTCGCCTGGAGTCTATCCCAGGGAACAAGGCGGGGAACATCCTGGACAGGGTGCCAACCCATCGCATGGCATAATCACACACATTCACACACTACGAACAATTTGGAAATGCCAGTCAACCTACGGCGCATGTATTTGGACCGGGGGAGAAAACTGGAGTACCCAGGGGAAACCTCCAAACATGGAATCTCCACGCACACAGGGCGGAGGTGTGAGGCAAATTGTGCTAACCACTGAGCCACCATGCCTCCCATAATTCAAATTCAAATAAAAATTTTATTGGTCACACGCACAGCCATACACAGTACGGCATGCAGTGACATGCTATTTACAACTGTCCTGTGACATAACAACTGAATTTACATTAAAAACAGAATTGAAAAATTCTTTAAAAATATAATATTAAGGATCTAAAAGATATTGATGGTAGAGAGAAAGTATAGACTGTATGTGGAATAAAGTGCAGATATGTGAAGTTGCAGGTGCAGTACAATACTGTGCAACACTGAGCTGAGGTAGTTGCAGTGAAACAGCTAACATATAAAATAAATATTTCGAAATACAGGATATGTCATGTGTATTAACAGGAATGTAGGGGGTGTGGGTGTTGTGCAAACAAATCCAATGTCTGTATTTATATGTCTATGTATAAATAGTCCTGGGATATAATACCATACGATGTAGCTTCAAGAGTCAGTTGTGGTGTATAAAGTACAAACACACACTAACATTATACACATTACAACATGCTGTTTTGTGTTGGAAATGATATTTGAAATTCCCAGATATTAGTAGGTTTTAGCTCTGAAAACCTACATATCTGGTGATGATCTAGGTGAGATAGTCTGCTTAGTTTGACGCTTGCATTAATATTGATATTAATACACATTAAGTAAAATTAAGTAACTAACACTTGTATTAATTGTTTTTTTTTCATAATAAACCAAATAAACTAAATATTCCACATGCATTAATCCATGTTCATCCCATCAATTAGTAAAACACTTTAATTAACATGTTTACGCTTGTAAACTGGGAAACTTCAGAACTGAGGCTAAAAAGCAAGAAGCAAGATTTACACATTTACAGTTTATCAACATTTAGGAGCAATTTGTTGCTAATTTCTATTAACTTTAGTCTTGCGTGCAAAAAGCATTAGCCAATGCGGGTATATTTCAAAAACATATACAAAACTGATAGTTTCACTTCTAAACTCTGATTGGCTAAGGTAAGGTTGTTGTAAGATCCTCAAATTACTACACCAGTGACCGCATTACAGTAACTGAATTCTGTATTTCCGCGCCAAACCAATAAAACCGTTACACTTACGCCATTATTCTTTCCAAAGAATACCCTAATCTTTGTCTGTTATGTTGCTTAGCAACCAAAGCTTAATGTTGACAGACTACATTGCGTGGTGGAGTAATTGTTTATAGCGAATATTATTAGCAATAAATTATGTATTGTACACTGGGTTTGATCATACAGTTTTTGTCGCCGTTTTCTAAAAGCAATAAGCATGTCGACACCCTAACCATGATAAAATTACTGTAACACATGGCCTATTGATTTTGGCTTATTGATTTATTAAACAAACATCAGTTTGCATGTATTAGCTTACTATGTTACTTTATTAACAGTACTTATGGTTTATTAATGCATTACTGAGAAATCGTAGTTGACGACACACACAGACACGTACTTTGTGATACAAACATGAACACTTTCTGATCCACCGTAGTTGCCAGGGAGACGACAGGGAGCCTCGTGACTGTTGTCATGACATTCACTTACTTTTGTCCAGCAGTGTGTGAATAGTAATGAATTGCAGCCTGACATATACTGATAACAGTCCAAAATAATGAGGTGACAGAAGGCCTGGCTGCCATAAACATCTCTCTCATTCTCTCTCTCTCTCTCTCTCTCTCTCTCTGTCTGTGTGTGTGTGTGTGTGTGTGTGTGTGTAGACAGACAGATAAGGCTGTGAGCTCTGTCATGCTAATCAGTGTTCTCTCGTCTAAAGCACACACTGAAAATACTTTCTCTTATCATTCAAGGCCTCAAAAGCACTTCCAAACAAAACCCCATTGACACACCTGATCCACTCGCCTCACTGGGGTTCATAAGCTTCTGTGATACATTTTGTCTTTAACCAGATGGAAGCTAATAACACCAAGGTCTCAAAATGTAGATAGATACTCTGTATGTGAACCCAAAAGTTCAAAATTAAATTACTTGCAATAACCAGATGATCCGTCCCTCACATGTCTGACAGAAGTCTGAAGAGAATACTTCTTTATTATTATTATTATTATTATTATTATTATTATTATTATTATTAATATTATTATTATTATAAGAAATGGATCTAGGCAAAGCATGCTGTGTGTGGCATTGTTTAGCTAAGCTAAACTGTAATATACCTGTTAATGGTTTTCTAAAGAGCCACACAGTTTATTTTACACTGAGGCAGGTGCTGCTCTCCGGGGAGTGCTCAGTTACAGCACGCTATTATAACACCGAAAAGATGGAGGCACTTAACTCAGCAGTGCACCTGCTGCTGTTACACCAGCCCCAATCCTTGTGTGTGTGTGTGTGTGTGTGTGTGTGTGTGTGTGTGTGTGTGTGTGTGTGTGTGTGTGTGTGTGTGTGTGTGTGTGTGTGTGTGTGTAAAGAGAGTGAGAGTGAGAGTGCATTAAAGCAGAGCTCCTGTAATTCTGGTTTATGTAAAGGGCATGTGGATTGAAGCATAAATCATAGCACACCATAATGGTGATATTAATAATGATGATGATGATGATGATGCAACGCAATATTAATCTTTACAACTAATGTGATCTTTAGCGGCATGCAAGATTTATTCTGTAATGAAGTCTTTCATCTACATGTTGGCCCATTTTCTGTTTAAGTTCAAGTTCAGTTTATTTGTATAGCGCTTTTAACAATGGACATTGTCCCAAAGCAGCTTTACAGAAGTATATAAATTCAGGACATAGATTTTAAATTTATGAATTTATCTCCAATGAGCAAGCCAGCGGCAACGGTGGCAAGGAAAACTCCCTGAGATGATATAAGGAAGAAACCTTGAGAGGAACCAGACTCAAAAGGGAACCCATCCTCATCTGGGTAACACCGGATAGTGTTGGACACATTTTCACGTTCATTTCATACAGTACCCACAATGCTGTTCGACTACCCACTGATAATGGTGCCAGTGGGATTTAGCCCTCCCTTCATTTCTACCTAAAGGGAGTGATGCAGCAGCGCTTTAGTAATCCGTACTCTATCCAGCTCTCTTGCTCTCTCTCAGGCTGAGCCGACTGTCTGCTGCTGTGTCATATAGCTGCATTGCATTCTGGGATTTTGAGTGCAACGTGTACCGTCTCTATTTCTTCTGCACCAGATTTCACATTAATATGAAACTGGAAAAAAAGTGAGTGAGAAAAGAAGCTCTTGTGCTTTTGCTTTTTATGAGCTAACAGCGACATTTGACCATTATACCTGTTATATATATATTTTTTTACATTTTTCCTTCTATTAAACTCAATTGTAACTTAACAATAACGTCCCCTTGTGACACCAGCATGCCATACAACCGCTAACTTCATACAGGAATGATGAAAATACAGCACCAACCAACAAAATAGCATCAGAATCACTAAATACATCCCAGGTAATTCAATATAGATATATTTAATGGGATTCGGTGGAGTTTTCCTTTCATTTGAATGTTTTAATGAATTGTTTTGATGCCCAAGCAAGGAATACTGAAAACTCAGTGTTGCAATTAGATAATCAAAACCCTCAGGAGAGAATCGTAATATTTGCACTTGTTTTTATTAGCTACATGATATAAGAATTCAGAAGTGCTTATAATAACATATAAATTGTTGTTACCCATGAGAGAAGGAGATCCAAAGCTTCCCCATTTTCTAAATCCCAGTATTGATGAGAGAAATATGAAATGAAACATGCTTAGTGCACAACCCTGGTGTCTAAGAGCAGCTATTCCTGTCCTGTAGGTGTGACAGAAGATTCACAGACACCTCGCTTTACCAGATCACACTAACACAACGGACACCGGAAGTGAGTGTTTGTGTAATCCGCTTTCACGAACACTTCCTATTGCACTACAGAGGACTGTTGTAATGCCCATTGTAACATTTTTATTTTATCATAAGGAGTAAACAAGCTAAGGGGGTTTAGTCTGTTTATCCCCACCCCCCTCCCCAGACATTTTATCCTGCATCTAAACAGAGGAAACATGAAAGGAGGCAGCGGCGTAGTGCGCTTTAATCTGATTGGTCAGCTGAGTGGTGCGTCATCTTATTATAGGAACCTTGTTTTATATAATCTAAATGCTTTAATATATTTAAACAAACAATAAACAAATAAATAATAATGTCCTGTTTTGTAGACGAAAGGCTATAGGTTTTTTTTTAATTTTTTAAACAAAGCAAATATAAGATAAACCTGTTACACTGTTCAAATCAGTGATGGGTCATATTTCAAGTTATTTACAAAGCTCGCGCTGGTTTGATGTCATATCCTAATTTACATTCAGGCCCTGGGTTTAATTTTGCTAACCGGGCTAAAGACAAGTTTCGCGTTTGTTTTATTTCAGCGCGTGCACGGCCAGTGCTGTTACACAACATCGTGTGTTAGACAGAATACCATTCCGTATGATCATTTGAAAATAAATAAATAAATAAATAAATAAATAAATAAAGCGCACCGACTCGGTCTCCTTTGTCGCCCCGCTTACCTCTCGACACAGTGGCAGGTTGGCTGACGCGCGCGCCCGCGCGAGAGCGCACAGGAAAAGAACCGACACACAGCGCGCGAGACGACACCACGTAGCGCATCTTGTCCTTTTCTCCATCTTCCCGAGGAGAAACAGAGAGGGCAGCGGAGCGGGACTAACACTCCATCAGCTGCCTCCGGGTCTCTGTGTGTGTGATCGCAGGATGCTGACGGGTTCGCTTGAGTCGCGAGCGCGCCGCTGTTTCTCTCCGCTGCGCTCGCGCGGCTTTGACTGGCAGCGCCTCTGACGTCACATTAATTCTAGTGTCGCGCGCTGCTAATGGCGGAGACCCCGACACCGAGTGGTGTACTGTGCAGAGCTGCATTTAGTGCAAGGATGTGACTTTTAGGCTTCTTTTCACAATTATTTCTGCATGTCTGATTTCTCAGATCTGAGGGGATGCAGGAGGAGGAAAGACAGAACAGTTATGGGACTGTGTGTTTACCAGTGAGATAATAATAATAATAATAATAATAATAATAATAATAATAATAATAATAATAATAATTATTATTATTATTATTATTATTATTATTATTATTATTATTATTATTATTATAACAGGACATCTACACTGGTCAGTTGTTTTACATACACACGCACGCGTCATAAAGTTTAAGTTAATTTGAAGCGTGCGTATTTATATTCGGGTTTGGGGCTTTTCCAATTTACATGTGTATTTAAGCCTTTTGTGGCAATTACAGTTTTTTTCTCAGTCGCTTTGGTGCATTTCTCAGATCACAACTGAAATTCTCAAAACTACTTGTTCAAACTCCACATCACCTAGTCACTTGTGCACATCATAAAAGCAATTTCTCGTTCTTTTGATCAAATTGCAAATGCTTTGGTACATTCATGCAATTGGTTATATACAAGTGTCAGCTGTTTCCTACATTATCACTTGCTTATGTCATGTTAATCAAAATATATTATATGGTTCCCTGTTGAATAGTCTTACCCCCCAAAACATCTAGGCATTAGTTCACTGTATAAGTCATTACATGCAAAATGGTTGAACTAGTTGTCAAAATCTGTCAAGCATATTTTCTACACATTTCTATTAGACCTTTTGTAAATGTGCCCTGAATTGATGAATTGTGCAGGTGAACCTTGACTTTCACTAATGAGGGGAATGTAAAGTTTTCGATCAACCAATGGTCAACCAGTTCTCTAAAATAGCTCAGAGGTGCATCTCATGAACCTTCAATTGGCAAGCATATATAGACAGAGCACAACACAGTGTTACAATTTCTGACAATGGAAGAACAACAAGGAAAGGAACAGGGTCAACAGCTGGGAAGAAGAAGAAGAGTAAGGATGTGTGGTGGAAGGGTAGGGAGGCAAAACAGAGGAAGAGGTAGAAGAGGCCAGGGACATAGTCACGTTTCTGATGAAATAAGGGTCATTATTGTGGACCATGTTCTCAATCATGGCCTTTCAATGGTCGAGGCTGGTCGAAGGGTGCAGCCGAATGTTAGGAGAACAACCGTGTCCCCAATCATTCAGACGTTTCATAGATAAGAACAGGTAAATATACTTATATACAGATACATACATTTCCCCCTCTTTGTGCTGTAAAATAGTCTTGTCTTTTTCTTTTCTGTATCACAGTGGCATTGTAGTGTAATTTGTTGACAGACCAACAGTAAAAGCATAAATGTGAATTCTGTCCAATCTCTTGCAATCAATATCCCACATACAGTAATGTGTCATTTGTACTGTTGAAATTGCTATGTGCCGTACAGAAGAAGTGCACACTTGTGTATTTTCAATACAATAACTGTCATCCAAACTGTAGCCATAGTTTACATCAGGAAATACTGACAGAGTACACTGTAATATTGACAACATGACTAAGCATTTTGACTATCTTGTTTGTGAACAATGACACAAGGACTTTTCATTCTGATGGCACTGATATGTTCGTTGACATAAATACTTACATTTGAGAGACGAACTAAAGATTTTGAGCAAGTTACAGGCTTTTGCAGGTAATCCATTGTGTGGTGCTGTTTGTAAGAATTGTTTTGAGAAATGCGCATACTGGTTTGCAAATATTAAACATGATTCGAGAAACGTACCAAAGCAACTGACAAAAACTGTAACAGTAAGGAGGGTATTTATATTTGGGTTTCGAGCAGTTACAGATCACATTTACTTTATTGCTGTTCACAGGCAGAGGTCACACGGGCATTTACTTTTGGAATTTGCAGCGGTATTGTACTGTACATTACTGTAGCAGTCAAGGTGGTATTTATATTTCCATTTGGGGCAATTAGAGGTCATGGTGTCGGGCATTTATTTTTTGGTTTGAGTGATTTAGCATTCAGTGGCTTATTTATTTTTGGATGTATTTAGCATAGCATAGTCTATTAGCATAATCTAGTATAGTATTTATGGGTGTAGGGGAATTTAGCAGTCACCAGGGTAATTATCTTTGGAGTTTGGGGCAATTAGTAGTCAGATGTTATTTAAAGTTGAGATTGGGGCAATTAGAGATCATGAGAATATTATACAGTATTTGGGTTTTGGGGAAAATAATAGGCAGGGTGATACAGTTGCAATCAAAATTATTCAACCCCCATTGCAAATCAGGTTTATTGTCAACATTTACTGTTTGCAATGAACAAATCAAACAAAAACAATTGAAATAATTCAACACAGTGAATGCTTCAAGTGGTTTCCCCAAATTCAACAGAAAATGCAACTTGTAATGACTTCTGCAGTCTCAAAAATTAATCAACCCCTTCATGGCAAGCATCTTTAGTGCTCAGTAGAGCACCCTTTTGCTGTTATGACCTTCTGCAAACGAGATGCATAGCCAGACACCAGCTTCTGGCAGTGTTTCTGAGGAATCTTAGCCCATTCCTCATGAGCAATGGCCTCCATTTCAGTAATATTCTTGGGTTTGCGTGCTGCAACCGCCTTCTTCAAATCCCACCGGAGATTTTCTATGGGGTTCAAGTCGGGTGACTGTGATGGCCCTGTAGAATCTTCCAGGACTTCTTCTGCAACCAAACCTTGGTGGAATTTGAGGTATGCTTGGGATCATTGTCCTGTTGGAAGGTCCAATGACACCCAAGCTTCAGCTTCCTCACAGACGGCATAACGTTTTCTCCTAGGATTTCCTGATACTTCAATGAATCCATCTTTCCTTCCACATGCTGCAGGTTTCCAGTGCCAGAGGATGAAAAGCAGCCCCAGAGCATCGCCGAGTCACCACCATGCTTGACTGTGGACAGAGTGTTCTTTCTTCATTCTTCTTTCTCCAGACATACCGCTGATCCATTGTGACAAAAAGTTTTGTTTCATCGCTCCACAGAACAGAATCCCAAAACTTCTGTGGCTTATTTATATGATTTTGAGCCGACTTTTCTTGTGCTTTTGGATCAGTAGTGGTGCACGTCTTGAAGTTCTGGCATGGAAACCTTCGGAGCTTAGTACGCGCCATACTGTGCTCAATGAAACCTCAGTGCCTGTTGCCACAAAGTCTTGCTGCAGGCCTTTTGCAGTCACTCGAGGGTTTTTCACAACCTTCCCTCTCAGAAATCTGGTTGCAGCCATTGATAGCTTCCTTTTTCTGCCCCGTTCAGATATTTTATGAATTTTCTGCCCCTAGCCAGTTCAGGTATTTTATGTGTTCCAGCTCAAGCGCACCTGGTGCAACAAATGAAGTTGGTTTATCCATATATATATATATATATATATATATATATATATATATATATATATATATATATATATATATATATATATATATATATATATATATATATGGATAAACCTGTGTTGTGTTTGCAATTGTTTGATATCCATGAGAGCAGAGTATTTTTGTGATTTAAAAAAAAAAATAAATAAAAAATAAATAAATAAAAAAAGAAAGATCAAAAGGTTAAAGAATAAAGACAAATTTTCACAGCCTGCTTTGCTCATATTTACAAGGGTACTAATATTAGTGGAGGGCACTGTATAGTGTATAGTGTATGGTGTATGGTGTATAGTGTATAGTGTATGGTGTATGGTGTATAGTGTATAGTGTATGGTGTATGGTGTATAGTGTATGATATGTAGTGTATTGTGTATAGTGTATGGTATGTAGTGTATTGTGTATAGTGTATGGTATGTAGTGTATTGTGTATAGTGTATGGTATGTAGTGTATTGTGTATAGTGTATGGTATGTAGTGTATTGTGTTGGTTCTAGAAGAATAAAGAATTAGATTATTATCTAGTTCAAAATTGAATTATATATATTATAAATAAATATAAATACATGTAAATACATGTATGTAAATAAATAATTGTAGCCAAATAATTTTTATTAGCAAGCCTTGCTGACTATAGCCACAAGGTGGTGCTGTTTCCAAAAACAAATAAAAATATGTAAACACAAAGCCCAGTCTGCAATGAGAACTATTTTTACTAAAATAAATGTAAAATCATTTAATGTGAAGAATATCTATTTAAAATATCATATTTTGGGTCATATATTATTAGTCAGTAACATTTAAGTACCCAATAAGTCGGTGTTATTTGTACCGGAAGTGGCTTCTGGTCGTTTCCGGTCTGTGAAAAGAGGTTACTTTTTTCCTCCATCCTGGTATTTGGCTCATCCTGGTCCCTGCGAAGTGCCCGGACCCAAAACAGGAAGTAAGTAGAAAAATCAAACATTAAAACGAGCCCTCTGGGAGCTCGGGCTCTGTAAATCGCGTTTCTGTAATGAAATCGGGGAACATTTAAACACCGCCACACCGATGTGGAAGTCACCGGCGGCATACAGCTGCATTTCCGAGCGAACATGGCGTCTGATTTTCTTTTTCTCTGCTACATTATTCTACTGCATCCTGCAGCTACTGACACACTGAAGCATGGACACTGTCTTCTGACCAGATTACACTTCATTTACTAAAACTCTTGCTTCAGTTTTCAAGTTACAGATGATCATGAATTTATTTTACATCGCTAACATCTTCAGAAAATCACAATGTTGTTTCATAGGAAACATTCAGTCCTCTTTGCACTGAAGATGTGAAATAAATCTATTATTGTTGTTATTATTATTATTATCTTTATTAGTAGTAGTTTAAATTGTAATAAACTATTGAACTGTTGTGAAGTGTGTAGTACTAAAGTTTATCTCTATAAAATCAAATGTTTTGCATATCAGCAGAGCTAAAGATGTGAAATCAATATAGGGTATTATTATTATTATTATTATTATTATTATTATTATTGTAATAAACTATTGAATTGTTTTGACAAAGTGTGTTGTACTAAAGTTTATTTTACATTTCAAAAATCTAAATGTTTGTATATCAACAAAGTTGAAAATGTGAAATATATGTAGACTTATTATTATTATTATTATTATTATTATTATTATTATTAGGTAACAAACTTACAAATATTTATTATGTGGACAGTTTACACCACTGGCATGATACATGTTTTATGTTCACGAATGTCGTGTTAGGTGGTTTGTTTGGGTTTAAAAAAAAAAATAAAAAATTTTATACATGTTTTATACACCACTTGTAGACCATAAACTGTGTGCATGCAACATGGACTGATCTATTTAAATTTTTTGTAATACTTATATAAGGGGACGGAGGTGGTTAAGGCTTTGTGCTGCTGATCAGAAGGTCATCAGTTCAAATCCCAGCCAAGCTGCCACTTAACCCTCCGCTGCTCTCTGTAAAATCATCAGCCAAATATAAATGTATCAGAGCTCTGAGTATCGCCTGATACCTGATACAGATCCAATACTGACGTGTTGAAGTAAGCCGTGATGACGCTGTTTCTCTCGTCAAGTCAAGTGTCAAGTCAAGAGGCTTTCAACCATATACAGCTGGTACAGTAAACACTGAAACGAAACAAAGCTCCTCGAGGACCATGGTGCTACATAAAACAATTCATGCCCGTAAACATAACAGGTTCACAGAATAAAATGCGCGCCAGTGTTTCTGTCTCATTTAACCACACATGTTCACTACTGGATCATGTTCAAATGTGTGTTTTTCTCTCTGTCTCTCAGGCTGAGCATGAACGCAGGAGATGTCTCTGGCTCCGTGGCTTTGGACTCTGTCAGTTCTGTCACTTTCACACAGGACACCGACGGCACCATCATCCTGCACTGTGCTCAGAACGGTCAGTGTGTGTGTGTGTGTGTGTGTGTGAGTGCGAATGAGCATGGACATACAGTGGAGTCCAAAAATTCTGAGAGCACGAGTGAAAATTATATTATTGACAACAACTTGAGTGAAAAGTAGAATCTTTGAAATATTTACATGAATTTTAGAGTTTCATAGCATTTGGTACGTCCCCTTTTTGCTGTAATGACAGTGTGCACTCGAGCTGGCGTGGAATCCACATGTTTGTGCAAAACCTTATGATCCGTTTTAGATCAAATCCATCAGAGTGTCGTCTGAACACGTGCTTCAGCAGAAGAGATTAGACATGAGGAAAATCTGACCTTTTGTACCAAGCAGTTAACATGGTCAATATCACACATTTGCTTACATATTGAACATTTACTTTCTTTGTTTTAAATATTTCAAAATTCTAAAACTTTGCTTATTTCCTATTTTAAATGATGGGGGGGGGAATCCCGGATTTTCAATGTGGTCTCAGACTTTTGGACCCCACTGTATATCAACTGCCGATATGAGGGGAAAAAACTTTTGAAATGTTTTACACTTTAACTCGGATTCATTCCAATTTACTTCAGTTGCACCACATTTTAAAGCTTGCTTAAAAATGATCAGGATTGTATAATCCTGTCTTTAGTTCAGTTTTAGTTTAGTAAGTGGAAAGATTTAAATGTTTCAGTTAGGGATTCATTTTAATCTTCATCTGAAGTGCTTTAAATATCTGGCATGGCTGTAGAAATCGACACGTTCTTTAAAGAAAAGGTTTTTATGCTGGATTGAAGTGAGGAGAAATGTATGTAATGATGTAGGTAATGATGTAGGTATATATATATATGCAAATCAATTTATAACTTTTTTGAAATGCGTTTTTCTGATTTTTTTGTTGTTATTCTGTCTCTCACTGTTAAAATACACCTACCATTAAAATTATAGACTGATCATTTCTTTGTCAGTGGGCAAACATACAAAATCAGCAGGGGATCAAATACTTTTTCCCCCCACTGTATGTGTATGTATATATATATATATATATATATATATATATATATATATATATATATATATATATATATATATATATATATATATATATATGAATAAAAGCGTTATATTTTGAAATATAAACATATTAAGTTTGGGTTACATTAAGTAAAGTATCATCAGTCAGTTTTGATGATCAGTTTTCTCCAGTGTATTACAAAAGTTTGTGAGCAAACCTGTAAATCATGATGCATGTTGTGTTTAGTAGAAACGTTTGTCCCTGTTTACTTATTTAGACTGACAAGTCTATCATGCTGTTCGATTAGAATTAATATCTGGGTAAGGTTTTAATGTAGCCTACGGAAGCCTTAAGAGGCCATGTATTATTATATTTTTTCTTTCTTGTTTTCTCGTGATCACAACTTAACTGTCCCGTGATATCGACATAACAATCAGTTGTTTTCTCATGATCTCGACTGAAAAAAATGAGTTTTTACTTTGATCAGGGACTCACTCAAGCTGAAATAGCTCTGTGTCTGTCAGTGATCGGCGAATTCTACATTAGTGTTATGGCGATGGCGAAGACACCGATGTGCTTGTAACGCCAGTCCCATTCACGAGGCACGGGATTTTCTCGTAATAATATTATGTCGCGAGAAAACAACTTCTGTTATGTCGAGATCACGAGAAAACAAGAAAGAAAAAAAATAATGATGCATGGCCTCTTAGGGCTTCGGTATTAATCTGAGGTCAAGATTTAAAATTGAGATAAAATAAAACTTGGATCAACAATTCCTTTGATTCGCTCTTAGCTCTGACATTAGCTGCCTTAATGTGAAAGCTGTTAAATCACACAATGAAGGCCAATTAATTAACGTAGCACAACTTTTGCACTCGTATTCAAATGCTTTTCACAGATGACGGGCCGTTGGGGTCGGATGAGGAACACGAACCCATTCATAAACGATTGCGTTTGTCCAGCGAGGAGACAGACGACCACGCCTCCACGCCGTCTGCTTACTCGGTCGTCGCACTTCCACGTAAGTCCTCGCAGTTTAAAAACCACACACCACGAACACTCGGAGCCGATATTTACGCCTTACGTTCATGTTTCAGTTTCAGAGCGCGAGGAGAGCTTTGAGGTGACGATGACGGCTACAGAAATGAAAGACGATCTGGATCAGGACAGCGAAGATCAGTCGAAGGTATTCGCCTGCGGGTGCAAAGCCTGAGCCAAATAGTTCACGCGTGAATTCTCGCTTGCTAAACGCTGGATACATGTTGTGCTGTGTGTAAGTGCTTTCTGATGCGTCTGTAATGTAAGCAGGATGAGTTGTCCTCGCCGCGTAAAACCACCGACGTGACGGCAGTCAGCCAGGCCTGGTTTACGACGAAAGAGGACAAGAACACGTTAGTGAACAAAGGTACACGCAGCACACAGAACTGAGCCGTAGTGGCAGAAATCAGGCGCTGACATAATGTAGGTTTTATAACATGCCTGTCTTTCTTTAGGTCACAAGTGGAAACAGGGGATGTGGTCGAAGGAGGAGATCGATATATTGATGAGTAACATTGAAAACTACCTCAAGGTACGTAACCTGTTTAATAACACGAAACAGTTAAAGACATACAATATGAGCAGCGATATTAAAACATAAACCGTTAAAGAGAAATTAAAAACAGAAGAAATCCTCCGAGACACATAAAGATAGCCCCGTCATTCTGCATCCATGAGCTTACGGACACCCATGATTGGTTAGTATCACCGTGATTGACCCAGAGAGCAAGGCCAGTTTTGTCGGGATTCAAACTACAGTGGGTCTTGTTTATTACGCTGGATACGAAGGAACATAATCGTAAATCATTCTTAGGAGAAATTACAAGAAATGTGTGTTCGATAAAATGATCCAGTTAGTCTGGAAAAACCTGCGTATCCTACGAGTAAATTGTGTAAGGTTTTACGCATAAGAAGACAGTCATGTGACACCAGACTGATCGGATTCAAATCGTGTAATTTGCGATGAGTTACTGCAATCTTGTGTATAGTTTACAGTTTATATTGCTTA
The DNA here is from genome assembly GCA_023630585.1 of Cranoglanis bouderius. NCBI lineage: Eukaryota > Metazoa > Chordata > Actinopteri > Siluriformes > Cranoglanididae > Cranoglanis > Cranoglanis bouderius. The sequence continues at coordinate 26,938,119 of CM042538.1, forward strand.
CACATATAAAATGATTGGAAATTTTGTTAAATTGTTATTTCCTATTAAAGACCTGAAAGAAAGTAATCCAAACCAAATCCCTAAACTTAAGACAAATAAGACTAGCCATTCAGTGAGGAGAAATCTAACGCCACCATATAAAAGGAACTCGAGTTAAAGTACATTCACACATACAGCAATTTTATCGCTACAAGTCCCCAGTCGCTCTACTGTAGTATGAAAGGTACGTTCACACACACACCGACAAAGCGCCCGGAGATCATTCCGTTTCACTGAGATTTGGCGACTTACGGCGACATGAGCGACAGAGACCGTTGGTGACCAGATGTGGGCGTGTCCAGCGACGCAACAAAGTTGAGAAAAGTTTAACTTTATGCAAATTTGGAGCGACTTGGTGCAGCGACTACCAATGGGAGTGAAGACAGTGGAGCGCACGTGATCCGTGATCCCCAATGCTGCCTGCGAATCCGAATTGTTTCGTGGACCCAGACAGTCCAGACAGTCTATCTGCTTTCGCCGCAGATAGATGGCCACAATGGCGAAGAGCTCACGCTGCTTCTCCTTCATCTCGTAGGATATGATGCATATAAACACCGATGAATTTGATATACAGACGCTCACCCTCCAGAATGTTTCATTTCAGCTGCAAGAAAGCTGGTTTGTTGTCAGAAGTGGAATGCTAGTTGCGCCAACCCACAACCCACTGGTTACTATGGCAACCAGTAGGAGGAACATCTACTGGAGACTTCATAGTACAGCGACTGGCGACTTGTAGCGATAAAAAACCGCTGTATGTGTGAACGTACCTGAAGTCTCCAGTAGACGTTAAGTTTTTTGTCCTTTTTTCCCATTCAAAATCCAAATTTTTGTATCGATTGTATTTAATCACATTTTTATTTGTGCTGTTTGTTTACCGTTACCCTCAGTTGTGCAAAATACAGCAAAATGCAATCACAGGCACTTCCACTACAGTTGAATGATTTCATTGTCCATATCCAGTGGAGATTGAAGCGTTATTAAGAAGACCTGACTTCAGCAGTTTATGGTTATTGAACATTTACTTGTATTTCTTGTTTCTTCTGAATACAGAACCGGGGGATTCAAGACCCTTCAGAGATCATCTTTGAGATGTCAAAAGAAGAGCGAAAGGATTTTTACCGTAGCATCGCGTGGGGTTTGAATCGTCCCCTGTTTGCAGTTTACAGACGTGTGTTGCGCATGTATGACAATCGCAACCATGTAGGCAAGTGAGTACACAGACGCGCTGTAGCGATGATGAGCGCCAGGTTTAAGTCGCACTCACGTGTCTGTACTGATACTGACAGAGTTTTTACTGTTTACAGATACACACAAGAGGAAATTGAAAAACTGAAAGAGTGAGTGCCTGTTTCTTACCTGTAGTCTGTGTTCAGAGTCTGAGGATTTGATGATGGACTTGTTTTTACGTAAGTGTTGGTGTTTATGTGATCAGGCTCAGGCAGAAGCATGGAAACGACTGGGCCACCATCGGGGCAGCTCTCGGACGCAGTGCCTCGTCAGTGAAGGACCGCTGCAGACTCATGAAGGACACGTGCCATACAGGTTAGAGCAATCATCAAATACTACACTTCAGTTCAGACAGTCGACGCTTACAGAATTCATAGTCGACGCATACAGACTTCAGTATTAAATTCAGACATTTAGACTCATTTAGTCCCTGCTTCTCAGTTCGCCTACTTATCTTATGCACTAAAAGTATGTACTCTTTTTGTGAAGGAAAAAGTACATACTTTTGAGTGTGCAGTTAAAGATTATGCAAGTACTGGGACATACTAACACGTCATGTAACGGAAGTGATCATTGTTGCCTAGTTATGCACACATGCAACTCCTCGTTGCATTTCAGCTTTTTTTTTTTCATTCATTGTTCATTATATAATTTGTACTATATAATTTAACTTACCATTCCCTTGATTTATTTTTCCACATTTCATTTACGCCTCTCTAAAAAGTGTCCTTGAATTCGGTGAAGCAAACCGTCACAAAAAACTCCTCCTCCCTCGCGCAAGGAGTTGTGGTCTGTGTTAGCTGAAAAAGTGTCCACGGATCCACACTTCGAAAATCTACCGGTAATAGTAGGCCATCCGGGTACCTTCGAGATACCCATTTCAACACACTACCAGAATTAGGACACACTAATTCTCATCTCGGATACTATTTAGGATGGATAGTATGATTTAAGATGCAGCAAGTGTCTGGATTTTTATTTTGCAGATTGCAAGAGGCCTCGCATGTGGAGGACTCAAGTAGACAAAAAAAAATTTATTGATGTCTTATATATACTGTCATATATACTACATGTAGTGATAAACCAAAATGAAGCTTCTTGGCCAAACCTTATTAACTTTAATAACTTTATTTGCTTTTTTTGTCCTTAAAATTGAAAGTAAATAATTCATCAATGCTAAATTGAGGTAAACGAAAAAAGCACTTTATTATTATTATTATTATTATTATTATTATTATTATTATGAGTATATTAACCTGGATGTTGTGCTTTCAGGCTGTTTTTCCAACCTGTAATGGAAAGGTGTTTGGGCAAAACAGAAACTTCCACTAGGCATTTGTTAAGTTTCTTGGCATATTTACCCCCACAGATGAAAACCAGAAGGTCACTTTTGGTCCAAAACTTCCGGATTGTGTGTTTTTACAGTTGAGTGACAGATGATCTTACTATGGAATAAAACTAGGAGAAAATAAAACAGCCAAAAAAATGAGAATAAAAATAAATGAGAAAATAAATTGTAATGGAAACGTGTTTGAGCAAAACAGGGAAGATTTTTGGTTTAATTTTTTTTATTGGTATTTTTACTCTTTCAGTCAAAAACCAGTAATTTCTGGCCAAAATCTTTTTGTGTGCTTTTATACGATCGTGGATTATTCTTACTTTTCATAAACCTGTATAAACCCACCAAGGTTGATTGACAGTACTAAGGAGTAGAATGAAATATCCGTTGCTGGGAGACAAGTGAGGAATACTGGACGTGCTTTCTGGGTGGGAGGGATGTTGTACTCTTTCTAATGTCAGTCACAGTGACTCTGGCCAATTGTGGGCGTCTGTGAGCTGATGTATGCAAAAGATGGCAGATGGCGTGTTACACTGCCCTGTGACTCAACATGAGCAGCAGTTCAAATAGATGAGGGGTGTCTCAGAGGAAGCACTTGTTAGCCTTCGCCCTCCCTGGTTATTAGCTGTTGTTTAAAAAAAAAACAACTGGCATGAAATAAAATCAGCTTGGAATTTAAATGGCCAAATAAAATAAATGAGAAATTAACTTAGAAAATAAAAATACATAAGGTGAGAAATAAGAATAAATGAGAAGAATAGTGTGAGAATAAATAAGAATAAAAGTAAAATGAATGAAAAAATAAATTGCAAGGGACGTCTTTGGGGGTAAAACTTTTTTTAAATGACTATATATATGAATTATTGTCTAGAAAATAAAAACGCCTGGTCCTTGTAGGTTTGAAGATTAGAGGCATTAGAAGATTTGAGGCATTTAAAGGCATTTAAATGAATCAGGAGTGAATCGATTGATTCTCTTTATTCGTTTTTTTTTTTTAATTGTTATTAATTATGTCCCTGCTGCTCAGGTAAATGGACAGAGGAAGAAGAGAGGAGGTTGACGGAGGTTGTGCATGAGCTGACAGGCACCGAGGCTGGTGATGTGGTGACTCAGGGCGTTTCGTGGGCATCAGTGGCTGATCTGGTTGGCACACGCTCTGAGAAACAGTGCCGCTCCAAATGGCTCAACTACCTGAACTGGAAACAGAGCGGAGGCACAGAGTGGACCAAAGAAGATGATATCAACCTCATCCGCAGGTCTGTGTGTGTGTGTTTGTGTGTGAGAGAGGGAGAGAGAGACAGAGAGAGAGAGACAGAGACTGAGACCGAGACCTAAGCATTTGAACAATGAGAGATGTTTAGCTATAGCTGATTTTTTTGGGAGCGAGTGATGGATAATAATTGAAAGTGTGTCTAGGATCATTGAGCTGGCGGTGGAAGATGAGAACGAAATAAACTGGGATATTTTGGCTGAGGGATGGAGCAGCGTTCGCTCTCCTCAGTGGCTCCGGAGCAAATGGTGGACCATTAAAAGACAAGTGGCCAATCACAAAGACCTTCCGTTTTCTGGTAAGCTAAAAACAAACAAAAAAAAACAACAACAACCAATATCCAGTACACATATTACATAACAGGTTCTTACTAAAGATCTAGACCCAGATTTCTGCAAAGCAGCTTTGGGAAATCTGTTGTTAAATGTGCTACAGAGATAAAATTGATTGTTATCTGAATGGTAGCTACATTTGGTTGTAACCCATACATTTTTAACATTATAAATATTGTATACCAGTCTGCACTTAAAGAGACTTTCTTTGGTCATATTTAAATGCTGAAAATTTAGTCACATTCTATCACCAATATACATGTTTAAACAAATAAAAGGCCCATTTTAATGCATATAACTAATGTGAGGAGATTAGACATCTAACAAAAATATGTCTGAGAACCACTATGTGTTTTAGAAATACTTTTAAGGCATTGTATTAAGCTTGGATAGATGTTTAGTGTATTGTACAGCCGTGGCCAAAAGTTTTGAGAATGACACAAATATTAATTTTTACAAAGTCTGCTGCCTCAGTTTTTATGATGGCAATTTGCATATACTCCAGAATGTTATGAAGAGTGATCAGATGAATTGCAATTAATTTCAAAGTCCCTCTTTGCCATGAAAATGAACTTAATCCTAAAGTTGATTCAGCTGTGGGATCGGGGCACCACCAGTGCAGAGCTTGCTCAGGAATGGCAGCAGGCAGGTGTGAGTGCGTCTGCACGCACAGTAAGGCGAAGACTTTTGGAGGATGGCTTGGTGTCAAGAAGGGCAGCAAAGAAGCCACTTCTCTCCAGTAAAAACATCAGGGACAGACTGCTATTCTGAAAAAAGTACAGGGATTGGACTGCTGAGGACTGGGGTAATGTCATTTTCTCTGATGAATCCCCTTTCCCATTGTTTGGGGCATCTGGAAAAAAGCTTGTCCGGAGAAGAAAAGGTGAGCGCTACCATCAGTCCTGTGCCATGCTAACAGTAAAGCATCCTGAGACCACTCATGTGTGGGGTTGCTTCTCAGCCAAGGGAGTGGGCTCACTCACAATTTTGCCTAAGAACACAGCCATAAATAAAGAATGGTACAAAAACATTCTCAGAGAGCAACTTCTCCCAACCATCCAAGAACAGTTTGGTGATGAACAATGCCTTTTCCAGCATGATGGGGCACCTTGCCACAAGGCAAAAGTGATAACGAAGTGGATCGGGGAACAAAACATCGACATTTTGGGTCCATGGCCGGGAAACTCCCCAGACCTTAATCCTATTGAGAATTTGTGGTCCATTGTCAAGAGGCGGGTGGACAAACAAAAACCCACAAACTCTGACAAACTCCAAGCATTGATTATGCAAGAATGGGCTGCCATCAGTCAGGATGTGGCCCAGAAGTTGATTGACAGCATGCCAGGGCGAATTGCAGAGGTCTTGAAAAAGAAGGGTCAACACTGCAAATATTGACTCTTTGCATAAACTTCATGTAATTGTCAATAAAAGCCATTGACACTTATGAAATGCTTGTGATTATACTTCAGTAACAGTTAGTAACATCTGACAAAAAGATCTAAAAACACTGAAGCAGTAGATTTTGTGAAAATTAATATTTGTGTCATTCTCAAAACTTTTGGCCACGGCTGTACTGAATCTAATTATTCTTAAAGGCAACATGAAACGGAAATTCAAACACATTTTTCTTCAGCAGCGTAACATATTTCTGAGTGAAATGATTCACGTGGGCATGAATTTTGATTGGCTTGTGGGGAGAAACAATGTGCATGCTAAAGCAAACAGGAAGTCTGATATTGATGCTTATCCCGTAAAACCTCTGGCCCGTTTGTTAGAGGAGAAAAAGGATGAAAGTTGTTTAACAAGAGTGAGGCCATATTTATTTAATCCTGTACATGCAGCCAGGAACGGAGGAATGCTGAGGCTAAAGTTTGTATTTACCCCCACAATCGTCTCAACATAGTTCAAATGGTATTATTTATTTGGTAAATGGTTATTATTTAGTTTGTCCCTATTATACAGTGATGCAATAAAAAATAAAAAAAATCAGAGGCTATTTATGGGTGGAAAATTGCTGCACTTTTTATCCATTTATAGTTCAATTTAATGCTGTGGGGAAAAAAAGTTAGCTCCTGTTATCACTTACGTTATAGTAGCTATGAACAATTGTACCAGCCTCTATTTACTCTCTCTCTTGAAGTTAATAAGACAAAAAAGGAAAAAGTCCTGAGGATAGAAAACGTAATAGAACAGCTTTACCTCTGCCTTTTACAAAGCACTGACACTGGAGACTCCTTCTAAAAGTGTCAATGCAAATGTCACAATATCAATAATTATACACGTTTTAATAATTTTTTTTATATAGCTTGCCCAGCAAAGTCCCTGTGTAAGTATAGAAACAATAATATATTACCACGAGCACATTAATATACAGGTGCATCTCAATAAATTAGAATGTCATGGAAACGTTCATTTATTTCAGTAATTCAACTCAAATTGTGAAACTCGTGTATTAAATAAATTCAATGCACACAGACTGAAGTAGTTTAAGTCTTTGGTTCTTTTAATTGTGATGATTTTGGCTCACATTTAACAAAAACCCACCAATTCACTATCTCAACAAATTAGAATATGGTGACATGCCAATCAGCCAATCAACTCAAAACACCTCCAAAGGTTTCCTGAGCCTTCAAAATGCTCTCTCAGTTTGGTTCACTAGGTAAGCCACAAACATTCATTGCCAAAGAAGCTGGCTGTTCACAGAGTGCTGTATCCAAGCATGTTAACAGAAAGTTGAGTGGAAGGAAAAAGTGTGGAAGAAAAAGATGCACAACCAACCGAGAGAACCGCAGCCTTATGAGGATTGTCAAGCAAAATCGATTCAAGAATTTGAGTGAACTTCACAAGGAATGGACTGAGGCTGGGGTCAAGGCATCAAGAGCCACCACACACAGACGTGTCAAGGAATTTGGCTACAGTTGTCGTATTCCTCTTGTTAAGCCACTCCTGAACCACAGACAACATCAGAGTCGTCTTACCTGGGCTAAGGAGAAGAAGAACTGGACTGTTGCCCAGTGGTCCAAAGTCCTCTTTTCAGATGAGAGCAAGTTTTGTATTTCATTTGGAAACCAAGGTCCTAGAGTCTGGAGGAAGGGTGGAGAAGCTCATAACCCAAGTTGCTTGAAGTCCAGTGTTAAGTTTCCACAGTCTGTGATGATTTGGGGTGCAATGTCATCTGCTGGTGTTGGTCCATTGTGTTTTTTGAAAACCAAAGTCACTGCACCCGTTTACCAAGAAATTTTGGAGCACTTCATGCTTCCTTCTGCAGACCAGCTTTTTGAAGATGCTGATTTCATTTTCCAGCAGGATTTGGCACCTGCCCACACTGCCAAAAGCACCAAAAGTTGGTTAAATGACCATGGTGTTGGTGTGCTTGACTGGCCAGCAAACTCACCAGACCTGAACCCCATAGAGAATCTATGGGGCATTGTCAAGAGGAAAATGAGAAACAAGAGACCAAAAAATGCAGATGAGCTGAAGGCCACTGTCAAAGAAACCTGGGCTTCCATACCACCTCAGCAGTGCCACAAACTGATCACCTCCATGCCACGCCGAATTGAGGCAGTAATTAAAGCAAAAGGAGCCCCTACCAAGTATTGAGTACATGTACAGTAAATGAACATACTTTCCAGAAGGCCAACAATTCACTAAAAATGTTTTTTTTTTATTGGTCTTATGAAGTATTCTAATTTGTTGAAATAGTGAATTGGTGGGTTTTTGTTAAATGTGAGCCAAAATCATCACAATTAAAAGAACCAAAGACTTAAACTACTTCAGTCTGTGTGCACTGAATTTATTTAATACACGAGTTTCACAATTTGAGTTGAATTACTGAAATAAATGAACTTTTCCATGACATTCTAATTTATTGAGATGCACCTGTAAGCCTGTGTTTTGCAGCTGCACTACCGTCAAAGCTGCTGTAGAAATTTGATCAACACCTTCTGACCAATCAGAATTGAGAATTCAGCAGTTCTGTGGTATAACAAGATTTTAAAAAGTCAGTTTGTCTTTAATTTACAAAAACTGTGTGTGTGTACAGTCTTGCTGAAAGGACTGCAGGATGTTGTGGAAGCTCCCTCGTCCACAGTGAATAAAGTCGTGGTGGTTGGCTCGCGCTCTGTTCACTCTTCATCCAGCCCAGTCACCGCGTTACAGATCCCTGTACAGATCCCTGTACAGATCACACACGTCTGTGAGTGTAGTCCTGTAACACACCGTATTCAACCCTGCATATACAGTGCTGTAGCTCAGAGCTGTGTGTTGAGCTGGTGTCTCTTGTGTGTAGCTTCTTCAGACAATACGAGCGGGAGCTCTGAAAGCGGGACGATTACACTGAACCCTGGAGCGCTGCAGACGTTTGAACTTCTGCCAGTGAGTGTTAACGTACATATGGAAGTTTGAGGGTTACACCCAAATCCTGTTATCCAGATTTAATTTGTTTAGGAAAGCTGTATTTGAAGCAAATTAATGGAAAATAAGTGCATTCTGAGCTCATTAGGGTCACACAAGCAGCTTTCTAAATATCAATGAAACAACACCAAACACCAAACAAAAAAAAAAAACCTCCAAAAAAAAAAAAAATGACCTGATGGGTTGTGAAGTAATTTTCTGGATTTCTTCTTATTAAAGTTGTAAGCAGGCACAAAGAGGAATAGTTTTATTGAAGCTTCATTTACATACACAGGTGTTGTCCCTTCAAGGTTTAGTCATCAACTGCCTACATACCAAAAAGCCCTTTTCCAAAAAAATCTTACCCAGGCTTCTAACCCAAGGTCAGCACAAAGATAAAACTGTCTCATAGGCCCTGGTAAAACACATTCCTGTGCACAATATACAGTATGCCCAGTGAGGAGGTTTTCATTAACTCATGAGTCTTGAGAAATGTTTAACATCCTCCAGTAAGTCTGAAAATGAAATACCATACTGTACTGATATTAAAAAAAAAAAAGGTAAGAAGTACTATAATGAAAAACTATCATTATTCTTCACTCCCCCTTTTTTTGATTAATTAAATGATTAATAAGCAAAACCAAGAATAAATGATAATCATGAAATTGAGTATGTATTGATTACATATGGATTAGTGCTATGGATTAGATATAGATTATATTTAAGGATAAATAATAAAAATGACTAACTGACGGCCGAGATTGCTGAGCTTGATGGTGAGGCTGAGAATATGTTCTACTTGCTCTACACCTGTACATCTTCTCTTCCTGAATCTGTCTAAACTCAAAGAGTGCACAATAACAGTGAATATTCATCAATTAGAAACACTCTGAAACATCCCTCTGTGATTCTTCTGATAAAAACAACTTTTACCATTTCTAAAACTACGTGATATAATGGTCTAGACAACACACTATAACCCTAAAGGTCAATTCGCACGGGATTAGTTTAACCTGGGGTTATTTTTACAGGCCATTTTATAGAAGGTAAAAGACGCTGTAATCTTCACCGGCACAGGAATGCACAGTCCGGAAAAATAACTGACATGACCAGTTCACACGGGATTAAATTCACAGAGAAGCTCTGGTAATTATTACATTACCCCACAGGTGAGTTCAGTCACACTCTCAGCTTCTTTCCTGAACTCTGAGCTCCATATGGATGTGAATCTGTAGACCATCTTTTCCACTCCAGTGTAACCCAGAAAGTGTATCTGTGTAGCCAGCTATGGTAATAACTTTGCAGGAGCGACAAATTTGTCTCCATGTTTCCACAATCCACTGTCATGCATCTTTGCTCCATTTTCCATCCAGGACCATTTCTCCTCTTGACTGCATCCTTCTTGTAGTTCTCTGATGTCATCAAAGTTCACGCTTGTAGAGCTTTCAGGTTTGTCTTGGTCGCAATCATTTGGTCAGTTGCCGGTTTGTTAACCCCTTCCTTGGCGGTTAACTTTGCAGCCCCATCTGCTAGTCCTTTCTTCTTTACTTCTTCTATGTTTTCTTTCATGTGTGCTTTGACTTTATTAATGGACACGTATTTTGGTAGTCACATTACAGCTAGTAATTCTTGAACCAACTGTCCGTTCTTTATCGGAGTTCCAGCAGCAGTCAAGAAACCTCTGTTCTTCCACAATTGCCCAAAATCATGAGCCACTCCAAAAGCGTACAGTCCTGGTCAGAACTATTGGCACCCCTGAATTGTAAGTACAGAATTTAGAATATCTTCAGAAATAAATGCAAATGATTCTACCAATTTTGTATAATCAGAATATTTTAATAACATGTCCAAAGTTATTGAACAATAACAACAAAAAAAAAGGCTTTCATATAGTGAAATTAAAAATACAGACAAAAAATGTACGCTGGACACAATTATTGGCACCCTTTTTATGAATTTAAATTAGTTCCTCAAACAAAATAAAAAACAAGCACATCTGTGCTTAATTTTCAGTGTTCACATGACCTGATTTAACCAATGAATGATGGTTTTACTGCATAAAAAGGGGCTGATTGTTTCCAGTTTCTTTTTCACAATGGCGAAGACAAGAGAGCTGTCTGAGAGCATTCGAAATGCTATTATCCAAAAGCATACCAATTCCATAGGCTACAAGGCAATTGCCAAAGATCTTGAAATCCCTGTTTCAACAGTGCATAATGTTATCAAGACTGTGTCTAAAGTCTGTGCAGATGTTCGCTGTTCAACTGTTCTGTCTGTTCAACTCTCCATGTTCTTGGGTCAAGACAGCCATCATGTACCCATCAGACTCGTGAACATACAGGATGAAGGGTTGGGTTGGTGTCTGGAATTTCAATGGCTGGAACTTGGCACAAAGCTTGCTTGAAGTTCTTGAATGCATCCATTTGCTCATCGTTCAACTGTAACTTTTTATTTGGTGTCTTTTCTTCCCTTCAGCATGTCATTCACTGGTTGGGCCATGATTGTGTATGAATCAACCCATGCTCTGTTGAAATTCCCAGGAATGGTCGTAACTCATGGATTGTAGTGGGTGGTTTTGCTACCCGGGTTGCCTTTGTTCGTTCAACAGATTTTCTGTCACAGATGGTTTGTTTTGATTATTTTGTGTTAGGAGGAACTTGGCCTGTGAACGTCACTGGGTCCATTGGTAAGTTTCCACAATTGTCTTTGTCTTTGGACCTCATTGGGTGATTTTCTAACTGGGACCTTTCCAGTTCTCTCAGTTTCCAGGCAACCTTGCCTTGTTTGAAGTCCAGACTGCCTTCAAGTTGTAGCTGAACATCCAGGACTAAGAGTGAATCTGTCATCACTCACCCACACTGGAATACTGATGAATCTCAGCCTGAATGACAAGTTCACCTGTTCAGTTTCTTGTAAAAAGATGACATCTCCTCCTGCTTCAACAGCTTGTTTTGTTCTTGCTGTTAGTGGAATTCCAAATTTCTTTGCCTGCTTTGTGGGAATGCATGTTAGCTCTGCTCCTGTGTCCAATAAAAAACTAAGGCTTTTTTTGTCCATTCACATCAGTGCATATAACACATAAGCCATCTGCTCGATCTTGAATTAGCACTAGCAGCATAGGTGCCTGCAGGCAGGCGTTTACTTCCAGGGTGCTTGAGTATGAGTTGTCTTCATTTCTCACAGATTTCTCAAAATCTTTCTTTTTTGATCTGCAGGGTTTAGCAATGTGGCCTGATTTCCCACAATAATAACACTTAAAATCTTTATTTTTTCTTGCATCAGCATGATCAGAAGTTCCTACAGCCGCATCAGGTTGATGGCTCTGTCTCTCTCAAGGTGGACCAAGCCAGTGACAAGTCACCGTAGGTTCCAAAGGTTTCCCATTGAGGTTTAGTGAGCTTGTAGGCATTTCATTTCTTGTTCCGTTCAGAAGAGCTTGTTTCAATGCTCCGTGATTGCTGTTATTGTCATCTCTGATGTAATCAGTGCCTGAATCGTTGCACCAGGCTACTATGAAGCGTGCTTCATATATTCCAAATGGTTCGTTTGCACTCTGAACACAGCTTATGATTTTCCTCCAGCAGACACGTGCATTTGCTTGATCGCGAATCCATTCCTCTAGTGCAGTCCATGCAGCATCAATATTTTGTTTGTCTTCACCTATGGCTTCATCCGAGGCTCTTGTAAGTGTAGCTTGTTCGGGGGGTGGTGGTAGCTCAGTGGTTAAGAAGTTGGGCTACCGTTCGGAATTTTGTGAGTTCAAATCCCAGCACTGCCAAGCTGCCACTGTTGGGCACTTGAGCAAGACCCTTAACCCTCAACTGCTCCCCGGGCACCACAGCAAAAATGACTGCCCACTGCTCTGGGTGTGTTCACAGTTTGTAGTGTGTGTGTTCACTACTCACAACTCCTAATGTGTATGCACTAACTTGGATGGGATAAATGCAGAGGACAAATTCCAAGTGTGGGTTACCATACATTGGCCTTCACATGTCACTTTCACTTTCTGACAGAGTCAGTAAAGTATTCAGAATTATCACTCCATCTTATGGATGTAGATTGTAGATACCATTGAGTCGACGAAGTTCATGCCATGTTTTCATCCCATCTTCTCTAGGATGACTTATGTCTTTACTCCACTTATCAGTGTCAGCTGGGGCAGGCGCTTGGTGTTGGTGAATCATTGTCCCGCCTCTGGCTCTTGTTTTCAGAGGTCCCAATTGCATTCCTTCTACTTCTGATTCTGATTCTGCCTGATAAACACATTCCTGTGCACAATATATGCTCAGTGAGGAGGTTTTCGTTAACACATGAGTCTTGAGAAATGTAACATGATCCAATGAGTAAATTAAATTCCATACTGTTCTGATAATATCAAAAGGTAAGAAGTACTATAATGGAAAAAATATATTTATTCTCCATACATTCATCTTTAATACAGTGTGTATAATAATAATAATAATAATAGCTAAAGTTTTATGGTCAACACATATTAAGTAGTAGTAGTAGTAGTATAGGAATAAAAGATCCATCTTTTTACCCATAATCTGGGCTTTTCTAGCTCTTTATTGCTAGAAAAAACTTTTCAGTTTCTTAGGGACTCTTGCAGTGGTGCTTCAAGCGAATTCATGTTGTTTAGGACTAGGGAGTGGTGAGAATCCAGGGTTTGGGTGTATTTTTGTTGTTAAGCACAGATCCCACGGTCTTTAAGTGTCTATCTCTACTCATTTTCTTTCCTCCTCTTCTCCAGTCCTTCCACTTGCAGCCCACCGGCACCCCTGGTACCTATTTCCTCCAGACGGGGTCCAATCAGAGCCTGCCGCTCACACTCTCTGCCAATTCCACCGTTACGCTCGCAGCCGCAGGATCGCCTGGCTCACCTGAGCAGATTATCTTACACAGCCTCGGCGTGAGTGTTTCTTTACTCACTCGAATGTTTGCTTTTAATAACTGATGATGAATGATTTATTCTGATGTGACCTGTCACACAGGGAGACAGCCTGAGCGACAATGTTACAGTGCAAATGTCTCACCCTGGGATCATAATCCAGACAGTGACATCAGAAGACCTTCCCGACCCTCTTAACCAATCAGAGTTGACATCAGAGCAGGACTTGGCCAACGAGGAGGCTGCCGAGGGGCCGGAGTGCTCGAAGGAAGGGGACGAGTCGAGTGAGCAGAGCTCTAACGTCATGCAAGAGCACTCGGCAGATAAGGTACTGAGAAACCTGGGACTTATTCAGTCTGATGTAGAGCCTAATGGCTCAATATAAAACATCCTTTGACTATTAATTCTTAATCCATATAGAACCTTATAATACTAAGCGCACAAATTAATAAATCACATATGAGATTTTACTGGAACTGAAGCACTTGCTTGAGCAGAATTTCTTTAATTCTCTCAGATTTCTTTAAATGGATCCCAGTAGAGAGACACAATTACAGTCATCTAAACCCATTCAGCAGCCAGACACCCATTCGTGTAAAAACCTTTCCACAGACCCCCTCATGATTCCCACCACTCATTTATATCATCATAATATTCCAACTGTTCAAAAAATTAGAAACATTAAGCACAGTTGAGTGCACAAGTTTGCATACCCTTAGGACAAAATGATAAATAAGACATTCAAAAACAATTTAAGACATTTCATGTGTTGTGTCACAGCCATTCCTTCATTATTATGTAATAAAGTATTACATTTTAATTAAGTAATAAAACAGTCCAATCACGCGTATTACCAGTGAATCAGTCAACATGATACAAGTTAAAAAGTTTGCGTCTCTCTTACTGAATGCATGTTTTGTCCGTATAATTTCCTCCAACATATTTGGTTAATGTGCCTGATATTTAAAAAGCTGGAATTTTATAATGAAATGAATCTATGCTGCGATACCCATTATATCTGTTTATTTATTTATTTGTTTGTTTGTTTGTTTGTTTATAATTTCTGAATGTTCCACTAACAGAAACAAAACTAGTTACACTATTAACATGTAACTGCTGTCGAAACGTTTTGTACCATATTAACAGCACTTGTCATTTTTAATAAACTTTCCATTAGATTTGAATAATTTTTTTAAAATGCTTTTAGATAAAAGCCATTCCAATCTAGAAAATAACTAAAAACTGAATAATATCTACTTTGATAGTATTTGATATTGATCTCCACCTCTGTAACTTGATAAATAAACAAATATTATAAATTATAATAAATAAATATTAATAAATACATTAATACTACTAAACTGAATATTATTAATACTACAACTTTTTATTGATGTTGTAATAATAATAATAATAATAATAATAATATTATTATTATTATTATTATTATTATTACAATTCGTTTTTTGTAATTTAGTAATGTTTGTAGTTTTACTACAATTGCTGTTAACTTTAAGTTGCGATTATCAATTCTAGATAATAACTAAATAACTGAATATTCTATCACAAATTTTGATAGTACTTGATCTCCACCTGTCTGTTTATGAATAATATTCTATTTATTATTGACAATTATTATTATTAAAGACTTCATATTTTTAGTATCTTCTTTATTATTATTATTATTAATAATAATAATAACAATAACAATAATTTTATATATATATATATATATATATATATATATATATATATATATATATATATATATATATATATATATATATATATATATATATAAAAATTAAACACAAATATTGGACCCCAGTGTTTTCCACACATGTAACCACTTCTGGTCTGTTCTCTCTTTTCTAAAATAGAGTTCGAAATTAAAGGGGGAAGCGGTGAACAGTGGGATAGGTGATGGCACAGTGCTAATCGGCCCATCACCGAGCCGCTTCATCCCGGCCAGCGACATCACCACTGACTCTGTCCTTCCCGTCGGTACACTGACAGGTCAGAGCGAGATGAATTTCTATCTCCCTTCGGTTCCTACTTTAATCTAGATATCTGTGTGTTAATGTTTTTTTTATTTCTGTTTCCATCCTCAGATCCCATTCTGCAGAACCAGGAGGAAGGCTCAGACTGATGAGCACCTGTACGGCGGCCATCATGAAACCGTGCTGTCAATTTTGTGCGTCTAATGCAAGAGAACTTTGTGTGTTTGTGGGTAAACAAGCCACCGTTCTCAATACATCCTGCTGTAGAGGGCAAGTATTATTGTGAAGGCCATATGGCGTGAGCTGGGAGAGTCAGAAACATGTGATTACATGTGCGTAGTGTTTCCTACACTTTGCCAAACCGGTCATTAGATTTAACAGACTAGTATGAACACTCTGAGCCAGTCGTTACGAAGAAGAATCACAGGGAGAACACACACACACACACACACACACACAATGTTTACTTCTATGGATCTGTATAATGTCTGAATATTTGTAGATCTGTACACGTAATGCAATTATGGACAAAGTGCATTCATAGAACTTTTTTTTTTTTTTATGATCCACTGAAAAGAAAAGCATTACACTGAAATCTGACTATTTTAATGGACATCTGAGTACTGCTTTCTCATTCACATTTTATGAAACTTGCACTGTTTCCATGTTCGGTTATGATAGTGTGTTAGCCAAACACCAAACGTCCGCTTGTATGGACAGATGTTTATTTATCAAAGGGTTACTTTTTCTATGTGAGTGTATGGTGTATGTTTATTTATTGAATAAACAAAATGTTATTCACCGTGTTCTGCATTACTGCTGTCTCTAAAAAAAAACCAAAAACATTCATATATTTTAAAAATGTTCTTGTCCTGCTTAGTTTTCAAATGAGAAATTTGAGTTTGGTTTTACGCCAGTCTTATTACATAGAACGTATCCAGGTAGATCCGGTCCGAATTGGAATGAAGAACTTTATGGTTTCAGTTCAGGAAAACTTGTAGTTTTCAAGACTATCCATCAATCAGCCATAACATTAAAACCACCCGCCTATTATTGTATAGGTCCTTCTTCTGCCACCTTGTATGCAGCCCCATATGCAGCAAGCTGCAATTTAGATTAGATTAGATTCAACTTTATTGTCATTACACATGTATAAATACAAGGTAACGAAATGCAGTTTAGCATCTAATCAGAAGTGCAAGAGCAGCAAGTGCAATATATACAGTATGTGCAGTATGTAAGTTAAGAGCAGTTATGTACAGATAAGTTAAATGAGCAGTTATCTACAGATATCTACAGAGGCAATGTAATGCTGTGCACTGTGTGTTCTGACACCTTTCTATCAGAGCCAGCATGAACTTTTTCAGCAATTTGAGCTACAGTAGCTCTTCTGTGGGATCGGACCAGACAGGCTAGACTTCGCTCCCCACACGCATCAGTGAACCTTGGGCGCCCATCACCCTGGCACCGGTTGTCCTAGCTTGGACAATTTTTGGTAGGTACTAACCACTGCATACCGGGAACACCCCACAAGACCTGCCGTTTTGGAGATGCTCTGACCCAGTCGTCTAGCCATCACAATTTGGTCCTTGTCAACGTCACTCAGATCCTTACACTTGCCCATTTTTCCTGCTTCCAACTCATCAACTTTGAGAACTGACTGTTCACTTGCTGCCTAATATATCCCACTACTTCACAGGTGCCACTGTAACGAAATAATCAATGTTATTCATTCACGTCACCTGTCAGTGGTTTTAATGTTATGGCTGATTGGTGTGTGTGTATGTGTGTATATATATATATATATATATATATATATATATATATATATATATATATATATATATATATATATATATAATTAACTCAGAAGTGGAATAACGTAACTCAAAATCGCATAATTTTTTACCTTTGTGCATTCGAGGTACAAAGTTGGAAAAAACATGGATTAAAAAATTAAGTTTTTACCTGTAAGAATTTGAATTTAAGATATCTGTAATAAAATTTTTACTAGTCGGAATTTGAACTATAGATAGACATTTCAATTTCATCAAGCAAAAAAAACAGCCCCTAGGTCCTTCAAAACGGCTTGCCATTTATATCTTCAGTGTAAATTTTGACTAGTAAAAATATAATTCTGGCTAGTAAAAATTAAATTACACTTCATAAATTTGAATTCTGTCTAGTAAAAATTTTATGTATAATAGAAATTGTATTTTTACTAGTAAAACATTTAATTATGACTTGTTACACTTCTACCATTAAAAGCTAAAACAGCTTGCCCTATTTCCACACATCACTTGGTCTTGCCTTTCAGATTGTTTTGGTCTTGCCTTTCAGATCGAGTTTTTCTGTAGCCAAGTTAAACTTCACCCTGAAAGGGCAACTTCATCCGATTAGAAAATACGAGCACACCGAAGCATGGGAACAGGGGTTTATTTCTTACATAAAATGCATATTAGAAATTAAATAATCAACAATCATTAAACTTGGCCATATCAAATGACACAGTGTGCAGAGATTCAGAAACCTGAGCAGAAACCCGAACAGCGTTTCACCCAGGCTTCGGCGGCATCTCTGTTTTGGTCTTCAGCTTCAAGATTGCATCAGAAACGCAAGAGACCTTAATTCGGGAATGTACGTTCAACATATACAAATATAAAATGCTTTCTGCCGCATATAACCATGGCTTATAGTCAAGAACAGTCTCGCAAATTACATTGGCATATAGAGCAATGCAGGAATATACAGCAGTCGGGATGCAAAACATCTGCATACACATCCACCGTGCTACAGAATATTGACATCTATAATACTGTTGGTCTCCAGAAGCAGACTGGACCTGATGACAACCGCATGGGCTGTAGGAAAGAAAGAGTCACCCGTTTCAGTGTGCTAAAGACCCGCACCTTCTACCACCGTGTCAAAGTTCCTCGTGTTCCTATGATAAGGCGTTGGCCTTTTTGTCATGTCCCACGTCGTGGAAGTACAAGTTGGCACATATGCATAGCAGGACAATTGAACACAGCATGTAATAGATCAGGTTGCGAAATTTAGGCTCCAAGTCTCCCTGTCTGTACCAGTAGATCTGATAGAAAGAGACAACAAACTCATTTTTAATCACTGTTCAAGCATCTTGAATATACACTCGCAGCCCACTTTATTACACCTGCTCATTCATGAAGATTGGAAAAAACAACGCTTCAACTGTCCAGATTCAGTGACCCTGTGCTCACAATGTAGTCTCAGATTGCTGTTCTTGGCTGGCAGGAGTGGAACCCGATAAGGTCTCCTGCTGTTGTAGACCATCCTCCTCAATATTTGATGTGTTGTGCGTTTTGAGATGCTTTTCAGCTCACCACGGTAGTAAAGAGTGCTTATTTGAGATAATCGTAGACTTCCTGTCAGCTCTAACTAGCCAGGGTAATCTTCTCTGGCGTCTCATCTATTCAATTCAATTCAGTTTTATTTGTATATCACTTTTAACAATGGACATTGTCCCAAAGCAGCTTTACAGAAATGTATAAATTCAGGATATAGATTTTAAAATGTATGAATTTATCCCCAATGAGCAAGCCAGAGACGACGGTGGCAATTAAAAACTCCCTGAGACGATATGAGGAAGAAACCTTGAACCAGACCCAAAAGGGAGCCCGCCCATCCTCATCTGGGTAACAACGGATAGTGCAATTATAAATAAATAAATCCCTTCTATAAATGTGCTAATACTACATGGTCAAATAGTGCAATTGTGTAACAAGGAAAATTCATTACAGTTTTTACATGAAGACATGTTTTGTTGAACTTCTCCACTGTTCACTGATGGAGACTTGAGTGCAAAACTGTCTGTGGCAATTGCAGTCCTAGCCATCATAGCATAACTGTTCATATGAATTGAGGTCCAAAGCCATCTTGATGGTTTTTAAGTGGTTTTTAACATCCTCAGTAATCTCAATTATCTTTAGGCTGCACAATGTGGGGCCATCCTCAACTGTAGCATGTGATGTCCTCATCAACAAGGAGTTTTGGCCAACTGAACTGCTGCTAAATGGATGTTTGTCGCACCATTCTGTGTAAACTCTAGAGGCACCAACAACCATGCCACATGATTGGCTGATTGGATAACTGCATAAATGAGCAGGTGTACAGGTGTTCCTAATAATCTTAATTCTAATAACACCAATCCAGATAATAGATACGGATAATAGATACAGTAAATGTTTTGTAGTTATCAGTGATATTATACATGATGAGTTGTTCACCTACCAGAACCAGCACTGAGCCGCACATCAGCAGGATACAGACAGCAAAGAAAATGTTCAGTGGCTTTGGAGGCAGTGCAGGGAAGACGAAAGCGCTGATAATGGTCACCTGTGTGAAAACAGGAAACATCAGGACTCATCCTTTTAAATCCTTTTTTAATACGAACTATTACGATCATTCTGCAGAACTTACTATCATTAGTAGAGATGCAAGTCCACCAATTACTAAATTGATTATCCTATCCTGAAAGGAAAACATACAGACACACAGTGAAATGTGAGCCAACACATCATTTTCCTTTAACTCAACTCAACACTTAACACCAGCTAGTTTTAACATCCTTCTCGGGTGATCATTAAATGTGGATTTTTTTTTTTTAAAGAAATATCTCCGATAACCAGGTAAAAACTTCTCAAACTAAAGTACCGCAGCATAAAAAAGTAATGATATGAGTCAGAAACAATGGCTTGGGTAAGAGTAGGAAAGTATCCATTATTTCTGACATTATTTATTTATTTAGCAAGTAAATAAATAAATAAACCTCATACATTAATGTTTTGTTGCTACGTAGAATTTTACTTCTTTAGTTAGTAGTTAAAAGATTCAGCATTTCCCTCAATTATTCTTATATTACCTCAGACAGAGGAAATTTAAAAAAAAAAAAAAAAAAAAAAAAATCATTACGCTTAACAATATAAACTGTGAACTGTGGGGGGAAAAAAAGGAAAGGAATAAAATAAAGATGTTATATGATATCAATGCTTTTTGATTTTACTGTTTGTTTCTTTTCATTATTCTTTAATTAATTAATTTTTTAAAAATTTAAATAATAATTTACCCACAGTTATTCACCACATCCGGTACGTTCTCACACAGTTTAAAAAAATAAAAAAAATAAAAACTTTTATTTTAAAGTTAAGCTGATCCCTAAATGTCTTAATAATTCACTACATGTGCTCACTACACAGGGCGTAACAGAGAGGTTCTACGGAAAAACATATAGGGTCTGGTAGGAGAGTAAACCTCAAGTTTTCACACAAAACAATTTGATTCTTAAGGCGCAGATCCGCTACGATACGACTGGATTTAGTAGCCTCCAATCAAAATGTGACCAACTTTGGGGTTAAAAGAAATGATTCAGAAATGATGATGACTATTTTAAAAGTGTCAGAATTACAAGCAAATCAGCTTGCTGGCCTGTTTACACACGTCCGTTTAAAAATAGGAAATATTTTTTGCGCATCGGTTCTCAGTCTCCCCCCCCCCACACAATAATCCTTAATAAATTGATAACATAATAAATAACAGCCGGTTTATGATTGTTACCATGTTGCTGCCTTTTAAATTGATGAACTGATCCGAATCATGCTCCTGTTACGCCACTAGGTCCCAGCAGGAGAAACTAGCCCAGTGTAGCAGTCCAAGTATATACTACCTTCCCAAATTTGCGTTAGTGTTTAATTTTCAATGCCATGCCAGCATCGAGGGCTATATTCATAGCAGGAGCAAGATTATAAATGAATAAATGATTAAAAATATATATAATTTCTAGATGAACAAAAACACACATACGAAAGAAACAATAGGTATACAAACAATTAAATAAACGCAATTAAATAGGAGACATTTTAAATAGTACAAAACTATTTTAAATAGTACATTTTCCATACCGAGCAAGTTAAAAATCTATAGAAGTTTTTTTTTTTTTTTTTTTTCAAATTAATTTGGGATAAAAAGTGTAAAAAAAAAGGGGGGGAAAAGGGTCTTTCTGGTGTGACCTTCCATGAAATATCTCCTTAAAAGACTTTACACAATTTGAAACGGTTCAATAAAATGTGCTGTAAAGTCAGAAGAGTCCTACATGAATTAATTAAAATGATGTGTGAGTGTGTGTGTTACGCGACATCATGCCTGTTACAAATTTACTCGACTGAACGGTAAAAATGTCCAAATTAAAACTACAAATACAGTTTCTTCAAAAAATAACTTAACAGAACAGTAAGTAATTGGGGAGAAACTGCATGAAACACCGGAAGAGCACGACATCTCAGTGAAGAAGCATCCGAGACGAATACAAGCATCGTGTCCACGCGGTCACCTGAGACGTTCCCAGAGACTGAACAGTCCTACCCTTGCCGAAGTCTCCCCGAACAGAGGTCTGTTGTCCAGGCCACTGGTGCCATAAGTCCGTGTGCTGAAGTCTTCCATGTTCTTCTCTCCCAGCTTCCCTCCTCTCTTTCTCCTCCTGAGTGAAGGCAGGAACTACATGCTCCTTCGGCAGCAGCACATCCTCAGAGGCGAGCTCTCTGAAGAACAATCAGCCATTATACATCCGTGTGTGAAAAGCGTAAAAGCCTTACAGTCCACGCTGTTTTGTTCCTCTTACATCACAGCAAAATGCCAATGGTTACAACTGACTTCATGCTTTTTACCCATTTATAGCTTCATTTAATCTTGTGGGACATTCGCAAAACAAGTGATCACTTACGTTATAGCAGCTACAACAACATAACAGTCGTTCGCTCACCAGACTCTCTTCCCCCCCCCCCCCCTCTTTCTTGTCATGCTTGTCATGTTAACCGCTTAGTCCTCTGTCCTGAAGACTTTCCCGTGTCAGAAAGCTTAAAGTCCCGGCTTTAGAGCTTTTCTTTCTGAAATTCTTTCATTTCTGTAAATGCTGGACAAAATAAAATTCTGAACATATAGTGACACTTTTTTGGTCATGATACACACAGTACAGTAAAACCCCCGTATCCACTGTTTCAGTTACAGCGGTTTCACCGAAAAAAAATTCAATAGAAAATTCCAGAAACACAGTTAACATTCATAATTTAAACTGCGTGCTGTTGAAACCTCGCCTGGTCCCGCCCGGGACGTTAATCATCCCTTTGTCCAGAGGATCCACGCTGTATACGCTACCCAGCCAATATCCGTCTCAGTTATCAGATCAACTTTCTACTTGTCCTACTGTATTGTTTATCGTGAAGTTGATTTCACATATCGGGATAGTATATTTTTTTGCCATATCCCCCAGCTGTACAGCACTGTGCAAAAGTTTTTAGGCACCCTATGATTTTTAGTACAAACTTTGTTATAGATTTTTTTATTTTATGACGTCTACGTTATCAAATCAGCACAAAAAACATTTTCGATTCCCAAACATTAGTTTTCTAGCACAAAATTAAATGTTACAGAAAAATGTTTGTATGTCATTAAAGAAAGCAGCATGTTACGTAAGAGAAACTTTTCAGACAAAAAAAAACACAATGAAGTGGCAGTGGTGGCTCAGTTGTTAAGACGTTGGGCTACTGATCGGAAGGTGGTGAGTTCAAATCCCAGCACCGCCAAGCCGCCACTGTTGGGCCCTTGAGCAAGGCCCTTAACTCTCAATTGCTCAGATGTATAAATAAAATTGATGTAAGTCGCTCTGGATAAGGGTGTCTGCCAAATGCCATAAATGTAACTGTAAGGCTGCTGGGTTTGCCACAAAAATAAGAAGCGAGTGCGAAAGTCAAAGTGTCCAGAAGAACTGTGTCTGGTTCTGCAAGATGCTCAATAAAACTTACCAGCTCACTTCCTTATAAAACTGCACACATTGTACCAGAGACTACTATTTTCATTTTTATTTTTATTTTTTTGTCACACCAAATACTGACGTTGTTTCATTTACTACTGTTTACTGCTCTTTACGGTATTTTTTTAAAATGTAGAAACATATAATTTCACTATTTTGAAGGCATCTTTGCTCTACAGCATTTCTTTGCATCTGCCTAAAACTTTCGCACAGTACTGTATATCTACAAATTTCATTTACAAACTTGTGGTCATGTTTTCAAAGAGCAACTCAATCAATTTAACGTAACATTTTTTTCTGGCTGTAACATTTTGAGGGCGGGGCCAAGCCAACACCACCAAAGAGCCGAGGGGGTGGAGCTAAACCAAAAACGTTCTACTACAAGTTGTAGCTAAACTCTCAAAACTGTAGATTTCATTAAGCTTCTAGTAACTTATAAAGTGGGTTGTAAGGTATGAGCTGTGTGATCGCAAATCACTAAATCAGACATGTACAGATTTGACGAGACTGACGATCAGATAGATGGTCATAGATGTTTGAATTAAAATGATTGGTAAACAAAATTTGTGATGGTATCATGATAGCTGAAGACATGATCTTCCCGATACGCATCACAATTTATAATTTTGCAAACAGGACACCAGAAAAAGTGTCACTATAAGTTTAGACATTTTTGCTCGGCATTTACAAAAATGAACGAATTTCAGAAAGAAAATTAAAATGATTAAAAATGTTGTCCAGGCAGTTACTTTTGACATCATGACGATATTTAGAAAAGTGTATGATTACGTTGTTATATCACAATATCGATATGATATCATCATATTGCCCAGCCCTATAAAGACATGAATTAGAATTTGTATTTGTACGGAAGGAATCTGAACATGGATTTACGACGTAAAAAAACTAAATAAATAAATCCCACTCGTTGCTGCATTTACATACAATTACTTTTGACAGAAAAAAATAACTTTACATGAATTTTAATAACCAACATGATCAGTTCAACATCAGCAGTTAAAATGTTTTATGAACTCAGTGTCGAAGGAAAACATCTACATTAATATCTGCATTGATACAAACTGGGTCACTGAATGTTAAAACAAGGAGCACATCGTGACTGCCTCTCGGCCCGAGGCGAGCTCCTGTGGAGTGCATCATAAAACCACTGAGTCAGTAAAAGTAAAAAGCTGACTAAGTACGGGTGTAAAAGTCATGTATATTTATAAAAAATAAAAATAAAAAATTTTTTTTTTAAAAAGTCAGTGTGATTGGGAACAGTAGAGCACTAAATCACAGACGACTGCAACAAATAATTATCTTTTAAAATGCAAATAATAAAACTTACCTTTGAATCTGAGGTAGAAATTTCTGTCATTTATGCTTTAACTGTTTAATGTTGAGGTGAAAAAAACATCTCTCTTTTTTTTTTTTTTTTTTTTTTTTTTTTTACTGAAAGCAGTGATTCCAGCAGAGAGAACCTGTAGAAAAGTAAAGATCAAAACAAGTTCAGTTCATTTACACATCCTATATTATCATATCCTCAATACCACTGCTGTAAGGTGTGGTTTTATTTTCTTATTTTCTTTTATAAAACAGCTCGTCTGTTCTTAGATTGCAAGTCATATTATTTGCGACTGCTGTTTCTGTCATTTCATTCACTTATTCTTGGCTTTCCAAAAACGTTGTCAAAAACTGTTTACATTTATCTACAGGAAGCTTCGCTGTAACGATTTTTTCCCCACCCGCATTCCGACGAAACTGCCTCCTGCGCTGTGATTGGTCAGAATTTCTCGATCATAAGCCCCTGCAGTGAATAAGTCCTGCGTATGAGAATGAAGCACTAGCCAATCCTAGCGCAGGAGGCGGGACTTACTGAATGCTGGTAGAAGAAAAACATCTGAAAACTACATAACGTTAACAAGCTAAACAAATGAGCTAAATCTAAAAAAAAAAACAAAAACATAATAATTTAAACAAAGTGTTAAACGCGCACTTACTCGGCCTAAAGAAATTCTCTTTAATAAATGAAATCAGGATTTATGATAAAGCCAGACCACCATAAAGCTTCGTTATCCTCTGGGGTAAAGTGCAGCATATTATCGCGGATGTATGCAAAAAAGAAGAAAAAAAAAAACACACCGGGTATGACGTAGACTTAAAGACACACGCTCTGTTTTTAAGAGTTAAACCTCTAGACAGATAGATAAATAGACAGACAGAGAGACAGATAGATAGATAGATAGATAGACAGATAAGCAAACCTCTAGATAGATAGATAAATAGACAGACAAGTAGATAGATAGATAGATAGATAAGCAAACCTATAGATAGATAGATAGATAGATAAGCAAACCTCTAGACAGATAGATAAATAGACAGACAGACAAGTAGATAGATAGATAGATAGATAAGGAAAACTATAGATAGATAGATATTTAAAATTATTTAAAATTGTGATTATTGCTTCATGTGTTTGTCACAGAAAGTTAAGTCTGTATAAAAAGGCGTGTTTTACTTTAGGAGGTACAGAAAAAAGTCAGTGTGTCTTTTGTGTGAAACTGAGAGTCACGAGTGTAAAAAAGGGCCCGAGGCCACAAAACAGCTTCATCCAGACCTGGTCATAAGAGCTGCTTTCTTAAATTATTATTTTTATTATCTGTTGGTTTTGGCATCACAATCATATAAAAATATCTTCTGGTTCTTTTCTGGTAAAGTTGACAATGATACAGTAATGCGTTTAAAATAGCAACATGGACACACTTTAATGATCTGATGTTCACACACAGCAGTTAATCATTGCTTTGACTGAAGGACTGTATTTTGCAAATTCACAGACACTGATATCAAGCTGCACAATATTATAGACTATCCATCAGCTTATTCGACTATGCAATGCTGTATTCGTTAAAAATCACAAAGAGTGGAGAGACTGAGATACAGAAGAAGTGCCGCAGCAGGTCGATGATGTCAGTACACGTACACCTTGACTTTGTGCACATCTCTGTCCTCACACTCCCGCTTTCTGCTATAGTAATAAAATGTGTTGTCTCGTCGCTGAAGCTTCTTAACGAACCCTGTCTCCGGCCAACGGTCAATCTGAAACAGCACAGAGCACAGAAAGAGCATGCTTTAAGAACAAGTTTTGAAAAACTATGAGCAGTAATTAAAATAGATCTTCCTGGGTTTCCTCTGGGTTCTCTGGTTTCCTCTCTTGTGGATTAGATACGCTAAATTGCCGCTAGGTGTAAATGTGTGTGGTGTGGTGCGATGAACTGGCTGTATTCCTGCCTCACACCCAGTGTTCCCAGGATAGACTTGAGATCCACCACGACCCTGACCACGATAAAGCGCTTACTGAAAACAAACGAATGAATGTGGAATGTGTATATGATTTTGAGGTGCAATCACATTACCTCCGCTTGTTTAATTTGCCTGTACTCCAGCTCATCCCTGTATCCCGCCTGTTGAAATCTGTACAGATTCTCCACTTCATCTGTCCACTGTCTTGCTCGGCTCATAGACTTGGGTCGGGCATTGCCATCCAGCAAAGCTGCACAGGACATCTCTCTTATTTATTACTGAGAGACACTTTGCAGCTCTCTGGTGTTTTCTTGGAGCTTGGTTTGCAGATTGTTGAAACTGTAAAAAAAAAAAAAAGAAATGTAAAAATAGATTATCCATATCACATCCTATTATCATTCATTTTTCCCCCCTTGCAATTAAATTTCTACTCCAGGTAGCTAACTAGCTGATAAATTACTAGTCTAGTTAGTCTAGCTAACTACTCACTTTGTTGCTAAATCAGTTAATGGAGTCTTTATAACATAGTGTAGCTTCAAAATTCAAAACAAATTTGTATTTTTGTTATTAATTAATGAAAGATTTGTTATTGCAATGTCTATTCACCAGTCTTTCAAAATGAAGTGCTTGTTGTGTATGGTTTCCCAGCAACAGTGCTGTCACCGGAAGTTGGTCCAGGGTTATTTGGTTGGTCAACCATAACTGAACACGGAGTTTCGTGTTTTTATGAAATTTAAGGATTTAATGAAAGATAAAGATCGATGCTGTGTATTATTTCTTCTACATTGAGCAATGTAAAATTTTAGGAATGTATTAAATTTTTTTAACGTAAGTGGCGTTAAACTTTTGTAATAGTTAACATCAGTAAATTAACCGTGGCAGATTTCTTCGTAACCACTAGACGGCGCTGTACCTTCCTGTGCTTTAATGTTGCCAGTTCCGTGGGGACTCCGCACATTTGGGACACGTTTGGGAAGCTGTTGTGAAATTATTTTGGAGGTTTTAGTTTTTTTGTGTTTTTTTTAATTTTTTTTTTTAAATAAATGACCTTAATAATAATGACACTTATTAAAACATTTACTGTCTGCCTCTCGTATTCTTTATTTATGCTCATCCATCCATTTTCTGTAATGTTCATCCAACACAGGGTTGCGTGAAGCCTGGATCCTATCCCAGGGAACTCAGGGCACAAGGTGGAGGATACCCTGGACAGGGGGAAAGCCCATGGCAGGGGGAAAGCCCATCGCACACACACTCACACACCCATTCATACACTATGGACAATTTGGAAATACCAATCACCCGACAAAGCATGTCTTTGGACTGAGGGAGGAAACCGGAGTATGCAGAGGAAACCTCTGAAGCACGGGAAGAACATGCCAGCTCTGCGCACACGGGCGGAGGCAGGAGTCAACCCCCACAACCCTGGAGTTGCGAAGCAAATGTGCCAACTAGTAAGTCACCATGTCCCCCTTTGTTTATGTCAATATATAATAATAGTTTTTGTTTATGAAAATGTCTCTAATAATATTACACTATTTTAGTATCTTAGGGGGTCATGGCTTAGTGGTTAGCACGTTTGCCTCGCACCTCCAGGGTTGAGGGTTTGAATCCCACCTTCGCCCTGTGTGCATAGAGTTTGCATGCTCTCCCTGTGATTCAGGGGTTTCCTCCCCCAGTCCAAAGACATGGGACATGGCATCTCTAAATTGTCCATAGTGCCCTGCAATGGGTTGGCACCCCATCCAGAGTGTCCCCCACCTTGAGCCCCTAGTTCCCTGTGATAGGCTCCAGGTTCCTAATCCTGTGTAGGATAAGCATTACAGAAAATGGATGGGTGGAATAGTATCTTAATAAAAGACTAGCATTGGGAAATTCACTTTTTTTATGCTGGGTTATTAAGTTATGAATGAAACACTCTGGAACATGCTATTTAGAAAACTAATCAACAATGTTGTGGTTTGATTCGGCTCAACACAAAGTGTAGCTTCTATTACCAACCCAAAGGTGGTTATTTACCAATAATTGCACGTCCTCAAGTGTTTTATTCCTCTTATACCACAGCAATTTGCAGATGATTACAAGTTCCTGTTATCATTTACGTTGTAACTGCTATAAACAGGCGTTTCCTCACCAGCTTCTCTTTTGTCTTTCTCTTGAAGATGATAAATACCAAAAATGCAGCTTATCATGTTACAGAGAAACCGGAGACTCCTCTGTCCTGAAGACTTTCCAATGTGAAAGGACTTACTGACTGCTACAAAGCACTGACACTGGAGACTCCTTCCATAAATGTTAAATGTTAATTACACGTCTCCTCACAAACTTAACCATATCCGTGGTTTTCTCTGTTAAATAACAACACGATTTTAAAAAAAAATCTGTGTATTATTAGACTTAGATTATCGGGAGTATCCACCCTACAAGTTAAAAACGCCAATGTATTAGAAGGAGTGCATTAATATAAACCTGTGATTTGAACTGAAGCCAGAACAACTGTCAGAGCTGCGGTTATAGAAAAAAGTTATCAAAGGAATTCAAGTGTTGTGGTATAATATATTATATGATATGTTATTTTATTACATTAATTTATCATAATCATTTTTGCAGTGATAGGCATAACGTTAGAGTTTAAAATCAGTGTATGGGGTTAGTCAGAGCACTAGAGTTTGGGAATTCGGGTGATTTTGTAACACATATCTGGCAACCCGGCTCTCATGGTTTCCTGGTATGGCGTGTGTTTGTTTCACAAGTTTGAATTTAGATAAGGGTAAATGTGTGACGGGGATGTTTTTGGAAAGTCAGAGTCTTCTTTCTCAGCTTAAACCTGTATATGAAGCTAGGTGTTTAGTTTAGGTAAGCTAGCATTGGTGTGAGGAAGTCAGAATGAGTTCCTTCCCTGGACGGATGAAGGAATATCCAACCATCTCCATTGACAGATTTGACAGAGAGAATTTACACGCCAGAGCTTATTTTCTGTCTCACTGTCATAAAGGTAATATTTCCATTACAAATGCTTGTATTGAAGGCTTGTGCTCGCTGTGTGAGATACATCAGTTAATCATTGTCAAAGTGTAACATGAAAGTGTCTTTTCAGATCATATGAAAGGATTGAAAGGACCTTTACTGAAAAGAAAATTAAAGTTTAGGTAAGGAACTCCAAGACTGCACACACAAGTTTACTATGACTGTTATCAACACTGATGAATTCTCAATTCTGATTGCTCAGGAGGTGTTGTTTAATTTTCTGTAACGGCAGCTCTGGTTGCAATTATTGTTCAACAAAGAGAAGTGTATAATTATCGATATTGTTCAGCGTTCTATACAGAGACGTTTATTTAACATTTATGGAAGGAGTCTCCAGTGTCAGTGTTCTGTAACAGTCAGTAGGTTTTTCCACCACAGGAAAGTCTTCAGGACAGAGGAGGTTACAGGTTCTAGGTAACATTATAAGCTGCGTTTTTTTTATGTGGTGGAGGCTGTATGATTTTGGGTTCTGTGTGTGTGTCTGTAATCTTATCCGCGAAGGGCCGGTGTGGGTGCAGGTTTTCATTCCAATCAAGCACACACCTGATTTCATGTGTTTTAATAAGTTGAGCTTGGCTTTCAATAGACTCAGGTGTGGCTTCTGCTTGGTTGGAATGAAAACCTGCGACCACACCAGCTTCTTTTCGGATAAGATTGGACACCCGTGGTTGACATGATATCTTAGGAATGAGCGATTGAATGTTTGTAGGATTTATATGGAATTATCATTGTAACCAGCAGATGAACTACTTAGATGATCCAAACACAGGATAGATAGATAGATAGATAGATAGATTCACTCACTCACTCACTCACTAACTAAAGGTATATAAATTAGTAACTAGAAGGACTAGACTTCTTGGTGGTGGAGGCACCCCTGTCCACACCGTTGGCTTTGAATTCTACTTGTTGTTTCAATATTTTGCCAATTTAATTCTGTTTATTAACTCCAGGAGTGAGGGGGACACAGTGGCTTAGTGGTTAACATGTTTTTGATTGGGGGTCCGAATCCTGCCTCCGCCCTCTGTGTGTAGAGCTTGCATGTTCTCCAAGTCTTCAGGGGTCTCCGCCAGGTCTCCTACCCCAGTCCAAAGACATGCATTGTAGGCAGATTGACATATTTAAATTGTCCATGGTGTGTGAATGGGTGTGTGAATGTGCCCTGCGATGGGTGGCATCCTGTCCAGGGTGTCCCCCATCTTGATCCCCGGGTCCCGTGGATAGGCTTCAGGTTCCCCGCGACCCTGTGTAGGATAAGTTGTACGGAAAATGGATGGATGAAACTCTAAGAGAGATGCTAGTGAGGGAATAACTGTAGCTATTATAACATAAGTGATAACAGGAACTAACTTGCCTCACAGATGTTCCACAGCATTAAAGGTAACTACGAATGAATAAATGTCATTCCTTAATAAATTAAACATTGTTACTGTTGGCAAATATGCTTTGGGATGGTAACAGTAACTCTGCTTTGTGTCAACCCACATTGCACCACATAGTTATGGATTATTTTCCTATAACAGGATACCCCAAATGTTTTATTCTTTGCTTAATCAATGACCAAACTTTTTGTTGTTGTTGTAGCTTAACTGTAAAGTTGTACTGCTCGTTTGTCACGAAGGAGCTCCTATGCAATAATCCAAAATATGGCTTCTGGGAAGACCGCATTGTAAGTTCTAGAAAAATGCTTATTTATTTGGATAAGTATATTTCATTCATAGATATGCTTACTTTCTGAAAATATCTAATTCCAGGTTGCTCTTGAATTGGACAGTCCGACACATATATCACTGACTGATGAAGTTACAGGAGAGGTGAGCTCTGACATGCTGCATTTATTTGTCTTCTTAACTTTGAGGGTTCTAATCTCCTAATTAATAATTTAACCATCCCAAAGGAAGTAAGGACAAACGATTTTGAGGGTGAAATATACTAAATAACTGATTTTAATAGTAAACACTAAAATATGTTTACCAGCTGTATCAGAAACAAACCCGTAAATTACAACCCCAATTCCAAAAAAGTTGGGACGCTGTGTAAAATGTAAATAAAAACAGAATGCAATGATTTGCAAATCTCATAAACCCATATTTTATTCACAGTAGAACATAAAAAACTTGTACCATTTTAAGGAAAAAATAAGGTAATTTTTTAATTTGATGGCAGCAACACGTCTCAAAAAAGTTGGGACAGGGCCATGTTTACCACTGTGTAGTATCCCCTCTTCTTTGAACAACAGTCCGTATACGTCTGGAAACTGAGGAGACCAGTTGCTGGAGTTTTGGGAGAGGAATGCTGTCCTATTCGTGTCTGATACAGGATTCTAGCTGCTCAACAGTCCTGGGTCGTCTTTGTCGTATTTTTCATTTCATGATGCGCCAAATGTTTTTAGTTGGTGAAAGGTTTGGACCCGGACTCTTCTACTACGAAGCCATGCTGTTGTAATAGATGCAGTATGTGGTTTAGCATTGTCTTGCTGAAATATGCAAGGCCTTCCCTGAAAAAGACGTCATCTGGGTGGAAGCATATGTTGCTCTAAAACCTGTATATACCTTTCAGCACTGATGGTGACTTTCCAGATGTGCAAGCTGTCCATTCCATAGGCACTAATGCACCCCAATACCATCAGAGATGCAGGCTTTTGAACTGAGTGCTCATAACAAGCCAGATGGTCCCTCTACTCTTTAGTCCAGAGGACTCCATTGTTGCGGCATCCATGTTTCCAAAAAGAATTTCAAATTTCGATTCATCTGACCACAGAACAGTTTTCCACTTTGCCTCAGTCCATTTTAAATGAGCTTTGGCCCAAAGAAGACAGCAGCGTTTCTGATCATGTTCATATATGGCTTCTTCTTTGCATGATAGAGCTTTAACCTGCATTTGTGGATGGCACATCGAACTGTGTTCACAGACAATGAGTTCTGGGAGGTGTTTCTGAGCCCATGCAGTGATTTCCATTACAGAATCATGCCTGATTTTAATGCAGTGCCGCCTGAGGGCCCGAAGATCACGGGCATGCAATATTGATTTTCACCCTTGTCCCTTGCGCACAGAGATTTCTCCAGATTCTTGGAATCTTTTGATGATATTATGTACTGGAGATGATGAGATATTCAAAGTCTTCATAATTTTACATTGACGAACATTATTCTGAAATTGTTCCACAATTTGTAGACACAGTTTTTCGCAGATTGGTGAACCTCTGCCCATCTTTACTTCTGAGAGACTCTGCCTCAATTTTTTGGAATTGGGGTTGTACACTTTAGCCATCACCCCTCCAACGGACTGTACCAGTTATTAACTGCTGAGACTCAAGCTTGATTCCCACATTATATATTCATTTAAAAACTAGATACCTAGGTGGATTCTACTGCTAGTTCACTAGTTAAGTCAACTTTATTATCTTTATGCATATTGCACAAATAAATAATGTCATGCGCCATTTTTTATGTTAACAAGGACAGGTAAGTGTAAAAAAACACAAAGTAGAAACCTAAACATAATAGGGAAATACCCCAAATACAAATATTTGCTTAGTTACAGTCACATCTGTGTGCATAGTGGACAGTATCCAGTAAAAAAAATGTAGTGCAGTATGTTAGATCCCAAGCTCTGAGGATGTAGTACACTCGTATTACACGTTGCAGTCTCTAGGGAACAGGAAGTAGGAGTCATTTCAGACACAGGACATGTGTACTGAAGCTCATGACTGTGGTATGTTGTGTAGCCAGGAATCCTGGGAGAAATATCATTGCATAATTTACATTAATCACACTGCTTATGATGTAAATATGTTCCTGTTTCATTAATTGCAAGCTTGTCTTGTATTCCCAGGTGGAAGATGTAGTTGTGACGTTGTTGCCGGCTGGGCATTGCCCTGGATCAGTCATGTAAGCAGTTACTGCAACAATGTTAATCATAATATGTACCAAGCACAGTATTATAATTTGACTGATGCATACTGCAATTGCAATACACCTGTAAATATGTTATAGAGCAGCGCTGTCACGATTCTGATAGGTTAGAAGGTGTTGATTATTTTTTAACTGTTTAATATAAACACAGGTTTATATTAATGCACTCGTTCTAATACATTATACAGTAGTTTCTATAGTAACAACTTAGACAAGGAGTTGTATGGCAGACGTTCCTCATAAACAGTGACGTTTATGGTAAGAAAACATCTATTTAGCATTTTGGAAGGAGTCTCCAATGCCACTGCTTTGTACTAGTCAGAGGTAAGGCTGATCCTTTTCGGTTTCCATTTTGGTTTCTGTGTAACATGACAAGCTGCATTCACTTCAAGCAAGATTTAAAAAAAAAAAAGAGAGAGCCTGATGAGGGAACGACGGTTAATAGCTTCTATAACTGCTGTAAGTGATTACGGGGACTAATGTGTGTCGCAGTCGTTCCACATCATTATAGATAGAAAGTAATATGTTGCTCTTTAATAAATAAAAAATTGTTAGCATTGGTAAATTGTTGAAGTTATGAGGAATAAAATGCATCAGAATGTGCTGTTATTGGAGAATATTTAAATTTGGGGTGGTAACAGTAACTTTACTTCATGTTTGGTTGCATCACACCACCCCACTGTTGATTATTTAACTATAACAGCACACCCTGAAGTGTGTTATTCCTTAAATTAAATTACACTAGGGAAGCTTCAAGGTGACATGGTTTCTTAATCCTGTAAATCAGTCTGTACAGGATTTCGTGGAGTTATTTTTTGTGATTGTTGCTTGATTTTGCTGCGGCTTTTTTCAAAACTTGCGATGCAACTTCCGGAGGTTTTTGTGCTTTTTTTTTTTTTTTGCAGAAAACTACTTGAACTGGCGAAATTGCAATTGCACGAAATTGTTTTGCACGGTCTTTGATGTTTGTTAGTAAATGAGACCTTTTAGCTGTACTCATGTTCGACGCACATGAGAGGGCTTTGACTGAATGCGCGTTATGATGTCACATGACGTGTCTTGGACCAAATCTGCAGAAAATCTGCGGTAATTTTGAAAAATCACACACTCCTGTGAATATTGTGGAGTTTGCTTGATTTTGCATTAATTTCTGCAATCGGAAAATTCTAAAAAGCCATAACACACTCATTAGGAAGGACTCAAAGCACAGTTTATGCTCATTTGCGTATTCTTCCCTTCATCAGTATCATTACAGTAAATTCACAGATATGTGTATACTGTACACTGTATCATGCCCTGCATCTCACAGTACAGCTTATCATAGACTAACGAGTTTTGTCAGTGTATAGATTTAAATGTAATTGTGTATATTTACCTTTGTCTTCCTGCAGGTTTCTCTTTGAGGGGGCTCAGGGCACCGTGCTGTACACTGGGGATTTCCGACTGGCTGCTGGAGATGCAGCGAGGATGGAGCACCTGCACTCTGGAAACAGGTGTGTAACATTGCATGAAGTTTGGTGTGACCCATTTCCACATCCTTATGCTTCATGTTGCTCAGTCATAGGCAGGTTTATAGCACAGATGTATGAAGTATGTATGAATTCCATGGCAGATAGCTCCAGGAGAAAAACGTGAAATGAAATGCAATGCAAGGGCTTTCAGGCCCTTCTTCAATTTCTCAGCGAGAGTGGCTTAGTGCTGCGATTGGACAGTGATTGCATTTCAGTGTGACATGACTGCAACACACTGATGAAAGTGAAGTGAAATGCAGGGAAATGTGAAATAACATTCACTTCTGATGCAACGTTTTTCACTCAAGGGTTAAAGGGATGTGGTGGTTCAGTGGTCAAGGCGTTGGGCTACTGATCAGAAGGTTATGATTTCAAATCCCAGCATCGCTAAGCTGCCACTCTTGGGTCCTTGAGTAATACCCATCATCCTTAGTTGTATAGTGTTTTTTTTTTTTTTTTTTTTTTTTTTTTTCTAATCTGAATTTGGAAAAATATGTGCCAAATAAGTTAAATGTAAATGTAAAGTCACATAAGAGCAGTACAGTGAAGGTTTTGCTTTTCAGTGTGGCACGTTGTACTCGTGACAAAAGAAAAGCAGTACAGTCTATATATTGCAGCTCACTTTATATTTATATATATATATATATATATATATATATATATATATATATATATATATATATATATATATATATTTTTTTTTTTTTACATGGAATCTTGTGTATACAGATGGGGGAAATCATGTAAAGAATGCAACTGAATGTTGCTGTAATGCTTTTACACTGTAGGAAGACCATTACAGCACAGCAAGGACTGTACACTATCACATTATATAGAACAGTCTGTGTAAAGTTGTATTTGTTCCCGGTGTTTTTCACTTTGGAAGAAGTTTAATGTGATTTCTCAGCTCCACACTCTTTGTTACAGAGTAAAAGACATTCAGAGTGTGTATTTGGACAGCACATTCTACGACCCCAGGTTCTATCAGATCCCTAGCAGGGTGAGTATTTCCAAACTGGCCGTATATCATGGTTGTACAGTTGAGAGCAAAAGTTTGCACCCTACAAGTTTTCTGAACAATAATGTAAAACACACTTGTTGCTAACAATTTATCTATAAAAACAGAATTCTAGGAAGAAGGAAATGTTTAATGTAGGTGTTTCTTGCAAAGAGATAACAATCCAAAATGTTAAAAAGAACCAAAAGAAAGAAGTGAATGTTTTGTTAGGGCTGTCCCAGACTCCAGGCCTGATTTAAAGAAGGCATGTGTGACATTGAGTTATGTCTGATTACTTGTATATAAAATTTTATTT
Source organism: Cranoglanis bouderius (assembly GCA_023630585.1). Lineage (NCBI taxonomy): Eukaryota > Metazoa > Chordata > Actinopteri > Siluriformes > Cranoglanididae > Cranoglanis > Cranoglanis bouderius. The sequence goes on from CM042538.1 coordinate 26,974,511, forward strand.
TATTTTTTTTTTAAATGGAGAAGTGAATATGACTAACTAAGAGGATCTGAAAGGCAGTTATAAACAAGCTGTTTGAGAATATTCAGATCTAATTTAGAAAGGGAGATACTTTGGTACTCTTAAGTAGGTAATAGTACACTTGGGGTTATAAGAAAATAATCAGTGATGGTGTGGTATGATGAAGCAGAGTTACTGTTAACATGCTGAAGTTTATTATTGTCCAATAACAACTGGAAGTGTTTTATTCCTCTTATACTTACAACAAGTCTGCCAATGATTACAATTTTTACTTTATTACTGAGCAATATGTCATACTTTTTGTCCATTATAGTTACACTTAACGTCCATGAAGCAAGTTAGTTCTGTTATCGTTTACATTATAACAGCTACACTGCAAAAAATCGACATCTTAGCAAGTGAAATCATCTTGAATATAGTCAAATTTATTTACTATTTCCTATTATAAGATTACAACAAACCAAATATAAGATTACTAAAACCTAGTTCGACATTTTTACTGATTTCAAGCTTGAAATGGTCTTGATAATTTTAAGCATGTATTTCTAGAACGAAGCACAATTATCTGCCAATAGAATAAGAACAAAGCTTGAAATGAGTCAAAAAAATGTCTAGAAATAGGTTTAATAATCTTATATTTGGTTTCTTTGTCTCTTGAAATTGGAGCTAAAATAATAATCAACACCTTCTGACTAATCAGATTCAAGAATTCAAAAGTGCTGATGTGTAAGGTAATTAGGGAACATCTGTAAACACTAAACTAAATGTTTTGTTGCTATAATTAAAATTTCTTTGTATACATTTTAAGGCTGTAGAGACTTTTGCACTCAACTGTATCCATTTGGTGTTATTGTCATTAATAAAATTCTATCAATGTAATGAGTTATGTGAGTGTAATGTGACTGTTGGTGCGACTTTAGGAGGCTTGTCTGGCTGGTATCAGGAAGCTGGTTCAAGACTGGATTTGTCTGAGTAAATACCACGTAGTTTGGTTGAACTGCAAAGCAGCATATGGTTATGAATATCTCTTCACCAACCTGGGGCAGGAATTTAATTCACAGGTACTAATAATTAAGAAAAAGAAGCGATGAATTAGGTACATTTGGGTTTTTTTTGTGTATTTTTAAATGATTACTTGAATCTCTCGGGTTTTGATGTAGGTCCATGTGAACAGCTTGAATATGTACAAACAAATGCCAGAAATCCTGGATCACGTGACCACAAACAGAACAACACAGATCCACGCCTGCAGGCACCCCAAGGCATGTTACACTTCCTGTACTGCTAATGTGCACCACTCTGCAGCTGATGTTTCAGTATATTTATTTTCTGTTCGTGACAGGACGATGAGTTGTTCAGGGCAAACAGACTGCCATGTGGCTCTTTTGCACCGGATGGTACACCACTGCGCATTATCAGCATCAAACCTTCCACAATGTGGTTTGGAGAGCGGACCAGGAAGACCAACGTCATCGTCAAGTACAATATATATCATCTATATATACTGTGTATATACTACAGGTGCATCTCAAAAAATTAGAATATCGTGGAAAAGTTCTTTTTTTTTTCCGTAATTTAATTCAAAAAGTGGAACTTTCATATATTCTATATTCTATACACATAAAGTGAAATATTTCAAGCCTTTTTTGTTTTAATCTTGATAATTACGGCTTACAGCTCATGGAAAATCAAAAATCCAGTATCTCAAAATATTCGAATAAAAAATTTATAATACAGAAATGTCGACCTTCTGAAAAGTATGTTAATTTATGCACTCAATACTTGGTCACGGCTCCTTTTGCATGAATTACTGCATCAATGCGGTGTGGCATGGAGGAAATCAGCCTGTGGCACTGCTGAGGTGTTATGGAAGCCCAGGTTGCTTTGATAGCGGCCTTCAGCTCGTCTGTATCGTTTGGTCTGGTGTCTCTCATCTTTCTCTTGACAAAATTCAGGTCAGGCGAGTTGGCTGGCAAATCAAGCAGAGTAATACCATGGTCAGCAAACCAGTTACTAGTAGTTTTGGCACTGTGGGCAGGTGCCAAGTCCTGCTGGAAAATGAAATCAGCATCTCCATAAAGCTTGTCAGCAGATGGAAGCATGAAGTGCTCTAAAATCTCCTGGTAGATGCTGCATTGACTCTCGACTTGAGAAAACACAGTGGACCAACACCAGCAGATGACATGGCACCCCAAATCATCACTGACTGTGGAAACTTCACGCTGGACTTCAAGTAACTTGGATTCTGTGCCTCTCCACTCTTCCTCCAGACTCTGGGACCTTGATTTCCAAATGAAATGCAAAATTTACTTTCATCTGAAAGGAGGACTTTGGACCACTGAGCAAAGGCGTTTTGAGTTAATTAGCTGATTAGAGCTCTTCTCAGGTCGACATTGCTGTATTATAAATTCTTTATGCTAACATTTTTGAGATACTGGATTTTTCCAGTATGTCACTTCTGTGAGCAGAATCATCAAGATTAAAACAAAAAAAAAGGCTTGAAATATTTCACTTTATGTGTAATGAATCTAGAATATATGAAAGTTCAACTTCTTGAATTAAATTATGGAAAAAATGAACTTTTCCATGATATTCTAATTTCTTGATATTCACCTGTGTGTGTGTGTGTGTGTGTGTGTGTGTGTGTGTGTGTGTGTGTGTGTGTGTGTGTGTGTGTGTGTGTGTATATATATATATATATATATATATATATATATATATATATATATATATATATATATATATATATATATATATATATATATATATATATATATAATATACACACACACACATTTCCAGGTGCTGAATTTTGGCACAAATGCACAAAACTTTACCTATCTTAGGTATACTTAATAAGCTGTCATACTGTGTATAAAAGTGCAAAAGTTTTCACACCCCACATCAAAATTAAGCTCTTTATTGCACACTATTATAACTCCACTAGATGCCATGCACTGCCTTCTTCTTTAGCGTTATGTTTTAGATTTTTTTTTTGTTGTTGTGGGATACATGCACATTTTTATTTTATCCTCACCTGGAAAACATGGGGGTGTAAACTTTTACACTATAGTGTGGCTAGGGTCTGCATCTGTTTCAAGACTGCAGTTGTACTGTTTCAAGTTTAAATGTAAAGTTTCAGAAGAAACAACATTCTGAATACAACCGCAGACATCATCATGAGAGAAGAGAGTTCACTGGTTGATTTTACAGGCTGTCCCACCCTTCAGTTATAAACAACCAATCAATTTGTGGTTAAAGATGTAACTGTGGGGAAAAGGTCAGGCCTATTCGACTGTTAAACTGACGCTGGCTAGAGATGCATGAAAGAATAAACACGTTACTGTGACTTTTATTCAGGATGGGTGGAAGCTCCTACAGGGCTTGTTTCTCTTTTCATTCCTCATACTCCGAGGTAAGAAGGACTTTTGCAACATAATTAGATGTTATGTTAGTAATAATTACATTCAGTCAGTGTACTGTATATCCATTCTTCTGTAATCAGATCAAGGATTTCCTCTCCTACATCAATCCTGTTAATATTTACCCTAACGTGGTTCCAATGGGCCGAACCGTGGAGGAAGTCACTGAGATGTACGTCCTCATACACGATATGAATGAATTCGTTAAGTTTTATTAAACTGATTGTTTTCTTGTGATTGCTTGCTTTATCCACCTGTTCTGAATGCTGTTTCTTTTTTCAGACTGAATCTTATGCGTAGAAAACATTCAGGAAGGGCAGAGGTTGTCTATAAGCCTCTTGGGAAGCTGAAACGAGCCAGAATAAAGTCCACATCACAAGGTATAGCAGTACCTTACGCATAATCTGTCGTTTTGATTTTTTTTTTTTGAGTAGTTTCATGTGTTTTACCTGTTGCACTGTTTGAACACCAGAGTTCAAATATACAGAGAGCAGGCTGCTCACATGATCACGCTGTTTCATGGATAGCCCGCACTTGTGACGTCCAATAACTCCGGATTGCAACGACCAACACACATTATACATTATGAGGTTACACGACCATGTTATATAAAGGATAAAAATAGCTTTTCAGTAGCTTTCAAACAACACCAAAGGCTGTGGAAACTGGCATTTTAGCTGACTTTGGAGCTCTATTTCTGATTACGGAGCTCAGTATGTTTCAGTCAGTCATTTTTAAAGTCCGACACTTTGTTTATTCAAACAAAATTTTTAGGATAATTTATCAATTTATTTAAAGTATGTTTGATATGGTAAACCTGTAGTACATTTTGTTTACAATATTGAACCTCTGTTCATAGCAATTTTTGATTTATTTAGATTTATACAGTGCTGTGAAAAGGTATTTGCCTGATTTCTTGTGTTTTTGTGTATATTTCATACTAAATAGTTTTAGATCTTCAAACGAAATACAACATAAAACAAAGGCAACTTTGAGTAAACACACAATACAAAAAAAAAAAAAGTTATCCAACACCTATCACTAATGTGGAAAAACTAATTGCCCCCTTTAACTTAAAATCTGGTTTGCCACCTTTACTGTAGCAGCAATAACTGCAACAAAATGCTTCTGATAACTGGAGATCAGTCTTTTACTTACTTCTAGGACTAGGACTTACTCCTATGCTTTGGATCATTGTCTTGCTGCATAATCCAGTTGCGCTTGAGTTTCAACTTACAGACAGAAGACCGGACATTCTCCTTTAGGATTTTCTGGTAGAGAGCAGAATTCATGATTCCCTCAATTATTGCAAGTTGCCCGGGTCCTGAAGCAGCAAAGCATCCCCACACCATCACACTTCCACCACCATGCTTGACCGTAGGTATGATGTTCTTTTTGTGGAATTCTGTGTTTGGTTTATGCCAGATGTAACGGGACCCCTGTCATCCAAACAGTTCCACTTTTGACTCATCAGTCCACAGAACATTCTCCCAAAAGGTTTGAGGATCATCAAGGTGTGTTTTGGCAAAATTCAGACGAGTCTAAATTTTCTTCTGCGTTAGCAGTGGTTTTCACCTCGCCACTCTTCCATGGATGCTATTTTTGCCCAGTGTCTTTCTGATAGTGGAGTCCTGAACAGTGACCTTTATTGATGCAAGAGAGGCCTGTAGGTCCTTTGATGTTGTCCTTGGCTCTTCTGTGACTTCCTGGATGAGTAATTGCTGTGCTCTTGGAGGAATTTTCGAAGGTCGGCCACTTCAGGGAAGGTTCAGTACTGTGCCGAGTTTTTCCATTTGGAGATAATGGCTCTCACTGTGGTTCTTTGGAGTCCCAGAGCCTTTGAAATCCATCAGTCTGGGAAGTTTTACAAAGCTATTTCAATCACCTCCTTTCTCATAATTTCTGGAACTTTTCAATTTTGGCATAGTGTGTTACTGGGTAAGACCTTTTAACCAACTTCATGCTGGGGAAAAAGTTCTATTTAAGTGTTTATTTGATTGAACAGGGTTTACAGTAATCAAATACATTTTCACATAGGCCCAGTTGGTATTGGATTTTTTATTTTTTATTTTTGCTTCAATAAATAACTACCATTTAAAAACTGTATTTTGTGTTTACTCAGGTTGCCTTTGTTGTATCTTAGATTTTGTTTTAAAAAACAGTAGAAATCAGGATGGGGCAAATACTTTTTCACAGCACTGTACCGACAAAAATGCACATAGTTTTGCATTGTTTATGATCGAATCGAAATCATGAAGTTAGAATCATGACCTGAGTGTATTGGATAATAGTTGCATTGTGTGTTTTTGTGTCCTAGGCTCGGACAATGATGACGAGCTGTTTGGGGATGTTGCTGTAGCACCGATGAGAAAGAAGCTTGCTGTGAATGAGGAGAAAGAGCATCACAGCCCGGAAAAATTAGATCTCGAGGTCATAGAGACACAAATTCTACCACAGCTGCAGGCTTCATCTCAGACATCCAACTACATGGATTGCACAGAGTCAAACGATGATGATGAAGATGATGTGGAGGAGGAGGAGGAACGTCCTGCATGTCAGTCATCTGGGGATGCCACACCTACTCCATCCTGCTTAGGTATGTCCCCACCCCCTCCAAAGCCGGCTCCGCCCAGCTGGAGTACGTTCTTCACAGTAGAGCCGGTTGTGACCGATGACAGCTGTGAGCTAGAGAACAGTCAGAACAGCCAGACTCTGTCTACTGACCACACGTCGCAGTCCCCCGAGCTCTTCAATGATGACGACGAATCCGAGTCAGGTAACGTCACTTCCTCTCAGTCGACGTATGTATCAGAGGCAGCTTTAGAGAGCCTCAGCCAGCTCGACACAATGCCTGTACAGTGTAACGCCATGCACACAATGAATGGTTGTCATTGCCCGGTTAACACACAACCAGCTTTGACTGACAGTCACCAGGACCACTGCGATGTCACAGACCACACAGAACCAGTTTCAGATTCACAGGTGTCATCTGATTTTGATCTGCCAATGACTCCGGGCTCCAAGGCTCCTCAGCCAGAGGAACTGAAGGAGCTGTACAGGAAGTTGGCAGCTGGAGAGGACGTGACCACCAAAAACCATCAGCAGGGTTCAGTCTAATCAGAGAGTCCTCAGCTGAAATGATCATCTTACCAAATGAACAAAAAAAAATTGGATCCTCATTCTTAAAAAAAAAAAAAAAAAGTGTGTATATATGTATATACACCTCAAAATTAAAGTTTCTTAAATGCTGTCATATGTATTTATAAACATTTAAGCAGAAATATAAAACTTACTTTACATAAGGACCAGCGTTGAGTTCAGAAGGCACTGTTCATGTATTTTATTTATTTATTTTAAATTAAGGACACATTATGCCACATTTCACCACCATTACATGTGCCTGACATAAGTAACTGAGCTCTAACTCGGTAGTTGTGATGTCAGAACACAACTGTGTCACTTGTCTTGAGTGTCATATCAACTTTGATAGCTGACGCTTGTTGAAATAAGCCTTTAGAAATGTTTATGGCAGTCATGAAAACCTCACATAGCTCTCTCTACACTACCTTTACATAGTGTTACAATTTTGTGAACGTCATGTGTTTCGCCGTTCCAATTGTCCTCCAACCACCAAAACCTCACTATTTTAATCTTTAAAGGTGTTTGTTGTAAACCTTCTTGTTAATTGCTGTTTCATGTTAAAATAAACTCGGTACACGTTGTATAGTTTCTTTGCATCAGTTGTCAAGTGAAGCCTGCATGAGTATCATTCTAACCTCATGCTCGAGGATGATGGTATCCATGGTAAACCACATGCATACGTTACTCTGACTTTAGAGTAAGACACCAACAACATATTTAACTGCAGCTGCTAGACGAATGTATGCAGTGAGAAAATGGTAAAGGTGTTTCCTGGTGTGCATGACTAAAAAAAGGTTTTAGTGATCCCATGTGACAAACAACTCTGACTGTGGCTCAGATGACACTTTGGGTTTCTCTCAGGAAGAGTTTCTTGTTGTAAACCACTTATTATGGACGTGTCATACTTGTGTTTATTTTTAAATGTTCGTCAAGTTGTACATAACATTGCCACATATGCTTTAGATAGAAAATACATTTAAAACTACATTTTTGATGACAAAAGTGTTTGTTGGCAGGAAGTAGTTTTGCCTATTTTTTTTTTTTTTTTAATTGGAACTGATTTTTCACAATCTTTGTACCCCATTTTTATAAAGGGGTGGCATTAATTATGGACTACACTACATATTCCACCTTTGCCTTTCTAGTCCCTAATCAATCGGGCATCAAGTGGTGTTTTTAAGCTACGTTGCACATTAGTCCACCGTTTTAACTATTGCAGCATTTGTTCTGACATTTACTGTTTAAACTCAAATCACATATAAAGACTTTTAATGGAAAAAAAAAACCCATTTATTTAAATGTCAGATTTAAGGAAACATTCAACTGAGGGAACATGTGATTGTTTTGAAATGCCCAGGGGTTTCTACAGAGCACATGCATTACAGGTGCTGTGGTTTAAACGTTAATATAGTTTTCCTATGACGCTGCTGCAGCTGTTTCTATAGTAACAGCCTCCGATCTGCCGCTGCCTTGCTCTGTACAAGTGACGTGGAGTGAACCGTCCCTGAAAAAGACACACACACACATGCGGCGTTAGTAAAGCAATTAAAGCGATACACTACTACTATGTGTTTCCTGCATGCTATAACAATACTCTAAGGCGTAGACTTTACCTCTTCATTGTAACCACCGTGATGATGTCGTGCATCTCTTCTTTAGGTTCAAGGTCCCTAAGAACAATCTGCAGGATCCAAATGGAAAAAGAAAAATCGAATTATTTAATCTAATGCTGCGCTTAATACTTTGACCACAATGAGCGAACTGGCATGTTATAATGTTAAAGCCTGTGCTGGTGTAAGAGACCTGTGCTAAAGGTTTCTGGGCCTGGTATAGCTCCAGACACACGGAAGCCAGGCTGCCGGGACCCTGCAGCGTGTGCTGGCGACGGGCAGGGAGGGGCGTGCCGGATGGAAACAAAACAGTGAAGATGTCTGCCCCAGAGTCATCCACTTCCTGTGAGATAAGAGAACAGTATCGGTCAGCCTGGGAATCAATAGCAGTAAGCCGATCTTTTCCTCTTTCATGCCTAAGTATTCTGTGCAGTATAATTCTAGTTAAACAGAAAACCAGCACATAAAGTGTGACTGTATAGGGCAGGGTTCCCAAACTGTTTGGACAAACAACCCCAAATGTACATTATGAATTTTCTGCGACCCCCAAGCCTTTGGCATTTTCGTTCCTTGTCATTTACAGTCACGCTTGTTATTTCATATTCAATAAGTGCAATTACTGTTTTTCCACTGAGTTACAGCCACTTGATGTTGAGGAAATAGCGGAGGTAGATGGACGGAGAAATTTGTCCTTTTTATTTGTTGAACTCCTACACATGTAGCACGTGTTAGGGTAGCGAAAAAGATTAAAATAGCATGAACACTCTTCATTTAAATGTGGTTTGTGGCTAAACCTGGTGGACACATATGACAAAGCTGTTTAGTTTCTCTTGTAGCGCAACGCTGTTTACTGAATATAGACTTGTGCATGTTCAGATAAGGTACACATGGCACTACTGCAATAATTAACTGTGTGAACAGGTCCAGATATACAGTGGGGTCCAAAAGTCTGAAACCACATTCAAAATCTGGGATTTTTTTTTTTTTTTTTAAAGTTATCATTTACATTTAAAACCAAAAGGAAATGTATAATATTTTGAATATTCTGCACTATTTCTAGTTCAATATTTACAATTAAGCAAATTTGTGATATTGTCCATGTTAACCTCTTTGTACAAAATGTCAGATTTAACTTAAGTCTCATCCCATCCATTAAAGCATGTGATCATATGACACTCAAATGGATTTGATGTAACACACTTCAGGTTTTAAGCAAAGTTGTGGAGTTCTTGCCAGCTTTAGTACGCAGTCATTAAAGCAAAAGGCGAAATACCAAATACATAGAAATCCTGAAATTAATCTAAATATTCCACGTTGCACTCAAGTTACTGCTGACAATTTTGTACGAAATCAGAAAAGAATGCAAAATAGAAGCATTTTTACTAATGATCTCAAGCCGTTTGGACCCCACCATTCATTTTTATATTGCTAATATCTTTATTTTCTATTTTAGTTCATGAAAAAAGTTGCTCATTCTGGAGTAAATGGTAGATGGTTCTAAATGATTGATACATACATACATAAATTTGTCATAATATTTTTGGCCCAATTTACAGATTTGCAACGTAACCACCATGATCATCTTAAAGTACAAACTGATTATATGGCTGCAGTGCAACAATAGAATAAATGGCACAATAGCAAGATTAAAAACGTCCAGAATATTTCAAGATGAGCTAAACGACTGCAAAAGGTGTGAAGGTTTCTCTCTCACCTTGACCAGGACATCACTGGCACAGCAGTCCACAGTGATGGAGTCCTCGCCCAGGTCCAGGCTGTCCTTGCCCACCAAGATTCCTGCCTGCATGGCTGCACCCACCGGGATCACCTCATCTGGAGGAATTGAGCAGAGCAGCTCCACGTCTGGGAACAAGTCTTTGATCATCTGCTGCAGTTTGGGAATCCGTGCTGAGCCTCCACTCAGGACCACCTGCAGTACGGGTTACAGGGTTAGTGCAAAGCCCTGCATCCTTCGAATTGCTGCTTACGAGGCTTACAGTGACTGAAGAACAGCATTTCAGAGATGTCTGGTTATTTGTAAAGTCTGTATGTTTGTTGCATTAAAAATGCTTTTGGTTTCTGTGATTTTGTTCTTTTTAAAAAGGCAGAAAATACTTGGAGAAAAAAAAAACCTATGTGGGAACCTATGTGTCTACAGGGTTTCCGAGTGATGCAACAAAAGCGCTTGATGACGGCAGAGTCAGTATTGGGAGGGATGGCTCCCGTCAATCACAGTGATACAAGCCAGTCGTGTGCTTATCTGTGACCTCGTGTATGTGGAAGAGGGCAGACAGCATTTTCCAGCAATTGTTTAAACAAAAAACACTCAAAAGATCAGATTTGTGTGTCCTGAATAAAGATCTGTGTCACATTAAGGCACAAAATCAGATGAGAGTCACTTTGTATTACTGGTAATGTCAACATAACCTTATCTTCAGTCTTTCCAAATGTCCTCCAGCACTGAGCAGTACAGAGCACGTCAATGCCCTCAAATTAGAACATTACACACCAAACATGAACTTTAAATGTGAACATCAGTAGTATATCTGATCAGTGTACTGCTGAGTCATCATTCTATTGTTTTTTTCCCCCCAAATGATGCATTTTAGTTTAATTATAAACGTTACTATCTACTTCACAGTAAACACACTCCTGGCTCCCCCTAGTGTTCATTACCTTGTTGACATCTGAGGTGGAGAGGTTGACTTGCTCCAGGAGTTTTCTGATTGGCTGGATGCTCTTACTGAACAGGTTTGAGCAGACCAGCTCGAAGCGTGCTCTGTGAAACACACAAAACATTTAGATCTTTATAACATTTGAGTATTAAACCGACGTGCAGGTGGAACAAGTGCTTACCTGGACACATTACACTCGAAGTCCATGCCATCATAGAGCGAGTCTACAAAGCAGTTGGAGCCGCCCAGTGTAGAGAGAGTGTGTTTGGCTACATCAGCACTGTTCATCAGCTTCATCATCGCCCTCGGGTTCCCACTCACATCTTGCTTATACAACCTGTGGACGCATGAGCACACACGCACAATGAGCTCCAGTACAAACACACACATGCACACACGCACACAATATAAGGAGCTGCACACTTACTTTTTGAACTCGCCAGCCAGATACTGAGCCAGGGCCTGTGTGAAACTCTCTCCTCCGGTGCTGTGGTCGGTGTGTGTGGCGAGCACTCGGTACATCCCGCTGTTCACCTCCAGAGCTGTCACACTCAGTGAAGTGCCGCCCAGCTTATACACCAGCACATGGCTGAACAAAATTAGAGGAATAAACATCAACTAAGAAAAAAAGTTGCACATTTCATGGTATTACGTTATATTGTTACACTACATAGTGAGCATATATAATGAAAAGGAAGCATTTTCAGTTCAATTCAGCTCGATTGTGAGCTTGCAGATAATATATTCCTGTGTAAAGACATGTTAATGTTTACTGTTAGTTAATAAATCTATGTTAATTTAAAACATTACAGTGAATTTTGATATTGGCTCCTTGGTATTCTCTTCACCAAGAGGGTGACAATTATCATCTTCAGTAGTTAATGAATGAATAGATGTAGCATGTATAACTGACAAGACGTTTTATTTCTATAATAATGTACACAGAGACACAGAATTGTAAATATGGTGAGATTTTCTGTGAGGAGACAAGCTCTGAGACTCTACCTCTTCCCTGATGGAGAGTCCTGGCCGATGCCGTAGGCCAGGAGTGCAGCGGAGGGTTCGTGTATCAGACGGAGAACGTTGAATCCGGCTCCTTCTGCAGCATTCCTGAAACAAAGCAGCAACAGCATGCAAGACGTGCCATCACACCAAGCGCTACTTTAACACCTAAACAGATATTGCATTTTTAAATTTATTGACCAGTCCCATACCTCAGTGCGTTTTTCTGCATCTCGCCAAACTCAAAAGGCACAGTAATGACGGCGTCTTTAACGTCAGAACCCAAAGCTGACTGAGCCGTCTCTGCGCGCACACACACACACACAGACACACACATGATTTTAAAAATCACAGGAATCTACCGGACAATATCCCTCCAACAGTGAACTGAATTTTAGGATGCGTTCACACCTGTTTGTCTGGTTGTTAAGTCGAATCTGAGTGAAATTGACGCTTTTGGTTCATTTGCCATTTCGTTTGGTATTACACTCAGACATTTTTAGAGCAAAAAATTGTCAGCTGAGGGGCGTCTAGGTCTGAAAGTGTACTTTCATTCAATACAAAATACAGCAACGTAAAAAAAAAAAGAAAAAGTAAAACAAACACTATGCCAAGTGTGTGTAGAAATCACAACAGAGTCTGCACTAACTAACTGATCAGATAATTCTATAATTAATTACTTTGAATTTTTTGTGCACCATATCTTTCTTTGTTGGTCCAAATACCCAGATCACCCATTTCTAGAGTGCTACATCTCTGTCCTTTGTTCGATATCTACAAAAACCACTCGGCGTGTTTGATTCGCTTCCTGCAGTGAGTCGACTCAAAGAGTCAAATCGCTCAAAAGTTCACTTGGAAGACGCTCTTAGACCTGCCCTGTATCCCAACTGGCATACTATCCATACTAAACAGTATCCGAGATTAGAATTAGCATGTCCCAGATGGTAGTATGTTGAAATGAGTATCCCAAAAGTACCTGGAGGTTCTACTATTTCCGGTAGATTTTTGAAGTATGGGTCCGTTCAGCTAATATTGCCCATCAACGAGGGAGGAGGAGTTTTGTGACGGGTTGCTTGCCGAATTGAAGGACGCATTTTAGAGAGGTGTAAACGAAATGTGGAAAAATAAATCAAGGGAATGATGAATTAAATTATAAAAGTATAGTATAAATTATATAAGGAATAATGAATGAAAAGCTGAAATGCAACGAGGAGTTTGTTAACGATCGACATCGATGTGCATAACTATGCGATGTGCATAGTATGTCCCAGTACTTGCATACTCTTTTGCTACACACTCAAAAGTATGCACTTGTTCTTCACAAAAAGAGTACATACTTTTAGTACATAGTACAAGTATGCCAGTTGGGATGTAGGTCTGGTGTTTTAGTCCACACCCGAGTGTGATTGCTGTCCTCACCTGCCTAAAGAACCGCACTGAGGAGAACACACCAGGGTTCCATTCAAACGGACTAAACACTGTGTTAGTGAAAGCAACTTTAGAACTCATACTGACTTACCTTTCATTTTGTGGAAAACTAATTTGGCTACGTCTTCAGGGGACACGTACTTGGTCGTCTCCCCAGTGTCAAGTTCATACATGGGCAAATCCCCTTTGTTGACAATCTAAAGTTGTGACAAAGGGACACCACCAAAGAATAATGCAATACATAATGTGTTTCATGTAAATATTTCCCACAACAACTATGGCAGTCCTTCCAGTAATAACCTTTCCATGTTCTTTAGTGATCAAAGAAATATCACTAATCAGAAATATACTCACTGTGCATTTGCTTTCATCTCTGTGTGCCTGAGCCTCTGGGTCATCATAGCTGAAGGAAGATGTTCAAATGATTTTAACCCTTACATTTTTTTCCACACAGAGGCATAAAATTGAGCGCAAAAGTTTGCATCCCTTATGTTTCTGGGTAGAAAATTGCAAAATGCATCTATTAAGTATACAGTCATGTGAAAAAAATAACTACACCTCATGGAAATTGTTGGCTTTTTTGACATATTTGGACAAGCAAAACATTTGATCATATTTGAAACAGTGCCTATTAATAAAGTTGATACACGTGAACAAAACCACAAGGAAAATGAGCTTTTTCAATCATTTATTCAACAGAAATATCAATAGATGTGATATTCTTCTGTGGAAAAAGTAAGTACATACTTGGCCTCAGAAGCTAGTATTGCCCCCATTAGCGGAAATAACTTCTTGTACGCATTTTGCATAATTGTCCACAAGGCTTGCTGGAATTTTTGACCACTCTTCCATGCAATATTCTTTCAGTTGCAAGATTTTTGAGGGTTTTCTTGCATGTGCTGCCCGTTTCAAATCCCCCCAACATTTCAATTGGATTCAAATCCAGGCTTCGACTAGGCCATTCCATAACTCTCCATTTCTTCTTTTTGAGCCATTCCTTGGTGGATTTGCTAGTGTGCTTAGGATCAATACCCTGTTGAAAGGTCCACTTTCGGTTCAACTTCAACTTTTAGACAGGCCTCAAATTATCTTCAAGCACTCTTTGATATGATCCAGAACTCATATTTGAATCAATGAATGCACGCTGTCCAGTCCCTGAGGCAGCGAAGCAACCCCAAACCATAACATTTCCACCACCATGCTTCCCAGTTGGCATGAGGTGCTTCTCCTGAAAAGCTGTCTTTGGTCTGTGCCAAACATATCTGCTGTTACTGTGGCCAAACAACTCTTTGATACATCTGTCCAGAGCACATTGTTCTAAAAGGCCTGGTCTTTGCCTATATGCTCATTGGCAAACTGTAGTCTTGCAAAAGGTTTTTCCTGGCACGTCTCACATGCAGGTCAATTTTGTGCAATCTCTTTCTGTCTGTAGAAGCATTCACTTTTACACCAACAGTTGCAAGACATACTAGCAGATCCTTCTTGGAGACTTCTTTTTGCATCAGACGCTGCTCTTGGGCTGAATTTGCTGGGACGGTCAGTCCTGGACAAATTGATGTCTGAAATCTGCACCATTTGTAGATGATTTTCCTTACAGTGGAATGGTGCTTTTCAAATAATTTGGAGATCTTTTTAAATCCCTTGCCAGACTCCTAGGCATCCACAACCTTTTTTCCTGAAGGCTCTTCAGATTTTGGCATGAAGACACCACACACCACAATAACAAAGGGAACGCCAGACACTAGATATGAGAGGTTTAAATAAGACAGGTTCCACCTGCACTCCCTAAACAGGTTCTAATCACTGGCACCCAATCTTCAACACCTGATACTAATTTTATGGATTTAAATGTAGGGGTGTACTTACTTTTACCATGTGACTGATCTGACTGAAATGTTTGCTTGTCCAAATGTCAAAAAAGCCAACAAATTCCATGGAGAGTACTTATTTTTTCACATATTTCTTTGTTGTCCTAAGGATGTGCAAACTTTTGCACCAATTGTACATAAAATGTGCAGTGTGGTTTATGGTAGTTTAAAAAAAAAGCAAGCTGTTTGAAAGAAAAGCATAATTGGGTGCTTTAACAAAAGGTCATCTGTCTTGACCAATAAGCTCCATGTAGTGATTTGATTTTAGAAAGAAGAAGGGAAAGAAAAACCAAAAAAAAAAAAAAAAAAAACGACATGAGACTTACCATCTGCCGAGAATCTGCTTCACTTTCACCACAGTATTGGCAGCGTTCCTTATTCTGCCCTGCTTTGCTGCAATACCAACAATCTAAGGAAAATAGCAACAGTAATAAAAGAAACAATTATTGTGTTCAGTATAGATTTCACTGCTGTCAAGTCTAAACAAGAGGTAAACATTAAGAGCAAAAGAATGGAAATTTGATTGATTTCAACAACATAGGCTCAAAATGTATGCATAATGTGTGTAACTATTAGAAAACTTGTACAATTTGAGGAACAATTTTGTGATACAGTCAGCTCCAGAATTATTGGCACCCTTCATAAAGACAAAAAGTACCTAATTAATCAGCTTAATCTCACACAGAAAATATGAGAAATCAAGCGTTTTAATTTATTCTAAGGAAAAACCCTTATCAGACAGAGAGAGAGAGAGAGAGAGAGAGAGAGAGAGAGAGACAGAGAGAGAGACACAGAGAGAGAGATACATTCTAAGACCTTGGTACCTGTATTGTATGTGTCACTGCTGTGTTTTCAATGTGTTTGATTTGAACTTCAACTGGGAATCTCAGCTTGGTGCAATATTGGTTTACATAATGGAACCAGACGTGCCAAACTGAATATCGATATCAGGACCAATACTGGAATACAACACTGGACACGTACCAATTTGGACTTGATACATTTTCTGATCCAATTGCTGACAATCTTATTGTATCAAACGATCCCAAAGTGTCACGTCCTTCAGCAGGAACCAAAGCTATCGATGTTGTGCATGACATCACTGACAATGCAGTGCAGTTTTGATTGTTCTTGCCCGTTTACAAGGTTTAAATCATGAAAATCAGCCATGTTGTTTCACTTACACTAACTTGCCAAACACGTATGTGGACACCGAACCATTCCATCTCAAAACCATGGGCGTTCTGGGAAGGCTTTCCACTAGATTTTGGAGTGTGCCTGTGGGGATTCGTGTTTATTCAGCAACAAGAGCATTAGTGAGATCAGGCACTGACGTCGGGTGAGGAGGCCTGGGGGCCTCCAGGGACATTGTCATGCAGGTACAGGTTTGGGCCTCTTAGCTCAAGTGAAGGGAAATAATTTATAGTGTATGTGTAAAGACAGAATGTTTAAATGCGTCTTGTTTAGTTTTTAAAATAAAGCATCTGGTGGCTGCTGAAGGTCAGGATTGAGGAGAATCTAGGTGATGTGGTGGTGATGTTACAATTTAAGAACCTTCTCCAACTAGATCCAAGGAATCAGATCCTTTGTCCGATTCTGATGCTCTTTTAAAGCAGAGAGTAGCAGTCTTGTACAGAGATGCATGTGCCAGTAAGTGCAGTTGGTTGTTTTTATCATTAGTATTAGTGGTAGTATCTTTACCTGTTCAGTTTCTCTGTACGCCACAACAACTGGAGTGACTCTGTCCCCTGCGTCATTGGCCACCACATCAGCCCGTCCATCCTGAGACAGATAAAAACACCAACTAATGATCCTACAACAAAGCTAATCCTACATTTTATATCACGTGTAATGAGATGTACATCCTGATATACACTGAAAGCAATGCTGGACTACAGAGTCATAACTAGCCTGCTAGAATAACGTGTACAGCTAACTGTGTAGCGGCACTTAGCTAGCTAGGCGAAAATAAACCCGCACTGCGAAAGGAATGAGACGGTTCAGGTTTTAAGATTATAATAAATAATGTGTTTGAACAAATTATAAACACAATGTTCAATGTTTACCTTGAATACTGCAACACACGCACATGTGTATCCAAAATGTACGCCGATAGCTGCCATGCTTTCCACTTTAAAAAAAAAAAAAAAAATCCTCCACAGCTACCGGAAGCTCGTCCTCATGCAAATGAAGTGGGCGGGATTTCTACCTTAACCAATAGCAGACGAGCGTAAGGAGGCGGGTTGATCAGTCTTGTCTAATAGCAGAGAGATATTTTGATTTCCAACTGAAAAACATCCACACACACACACACACAAGAAAACATGTAATATATGTACACAAAAATGTCAGTATGATGAGTATGATGCTTCTGGATATATCGTTACGGTTATCCCATGATTGACAGCGCCTTCAGCCAATTAAATCACAGGAAGAGTGCACGCGCTCGAATCCAATGAATGAGCAGCGCCGAAGTTAGAAAGCGCTGATGGAGCAGGGTAATACTGGGTACTGTAGTCCTGAGGAAAGTGCGTCAGTGCTGAAATAAGCTCAAACAAATATGCATTTAACCAACACCGCCGCTGTGATATGGGTTTTATTCTCTGTTTTCGCAGTGACAGAGTCAGAGAAGTGTGAAGGTGAGGCCTGGGCTTCTCGGGTTTCCGAGCGCATGCTGTATTTCTGCGTGTAAAAATAGAAAGTCGGCAGACATGAAATGTGGCAGCAAAGACTGTGAAGTGCATGAAGTGTAAAAGGAAAACGTGCATGCGTTTTGATCAGCTCCCATTAACACGTCATCTGACAGTAATTACCCAGACTGGAACTGCACTATAATTAAAGATACGTTTGTAAATATTGTACGCGTACACAATGATTCAGTACTTAAATAACGTTATAGGTTTAAAGGTGTAATAAGTATTTTTGAAACTGAGCTTTTCCTGCACACAGTGTACCAAACGAGACTATAATAGTGTGTGAATTATTTTGAATGCGTGTAAACAGTCACTCAGCACACCCCCTGCCCCTGTTGCCAGCTGTTCTGATATGTAAATGATCATGAGGATTCAGTGAATATGCAAATGAATATTAAGACGTCATCCGGCCACTCCTTGTGACCTTTTTGAAAATGTTTTTTTTTCTAACTTTTTTTTTTTTTTTTTTTTTTTAACTATTTACTGGCTTGGTACACCACTAAACAGCAGTGTTGCCATCTCTTTACAAGAAAAAGTAGCTAAAACATGCTCAAAACGTGACTAGAAGTCAAGTACCCTTCAGTGCAGAAGTCCAGTGGGGGGGGTCCAGGCCAGATAAGTGTGTTGTTATGTGTGTTGTGGAGCGTCTCAAGGGTTAGGGTTATAGGGGAGGATCATGTCCAACTCCACAACCTGGACTTTTGTTTTTTGTTTCTGCAGCGAAGACTCAATTTTAAAAATAAAGCTTGCTTTTATTACTTAAGGCTTAAGCCAAACAGAGAGTTTAAACAAGGAGCAGAGAAGTGCATGGGTGAGACAAACAATGGTGATCAGTGATTGGTCATTGGGAACAGTGGTGATCAGTGATTGGTCATTGGGAACAGTGGTGATCAGTGATTTGTCATTGGGAACAGTGGTGATCAGTGATTGGTCATTGGGAACAATGGTGATCAGTGATTGGTCATTGGGAACAATGGTGATCAGTGATTGGTCATTGGGAACAGTCATGATTAGTGATTGGTCACTGGGAACAATGGTGATCAGTGATTGGTCATTGGGAACAATGGTGATCAGTGATTGGTCATTGGGAACAGTGGTGATCAGTGATTGGTCATTGGGAACAGTCATGATCAGTGATTGGTCACTG
The DNA here is from genome assembly GCA_023630585.1 of Cranoglanis bouderius. Lineage (NCBI taxonomy): Eukaryota > Metazoa > Chordata > Actinopteri > Siluriformes > Cranoglanididae > Cranoglanis > Cranoglanis bouderius. The sequence continues at coordinate 26,993,515 of CM042538.1, forward strand.
GGAACAGTGGTGATCAGTGATTGGTCATTGGGAACAATGGTGATCAGTGATTGGCCATTGGGAACAGTGGTGATCAGTGATTGGTCATTGGGAACAGTCATGATCAGTGATTGGTCACTGGGAACAGTGGTGATCAGTGATTGGTCATTGGGAACAATGGTGATCAGTCATTGGTCATTGGGAACAATGGTGATCAGTGATTGGTCATTGGGAACAGTGGTGATCAGTGATTGGTCATTGGGAAGATAGGCCTGGTGGTTAGGGGATCAAACTTGCCCTCTCAGCTCGTTTAACCAGTAGCTTTAATGTAAGCTGAAGAGCCGTATCAAGTGCAGGACAGTTGCTAACATCTGCTCAAAAATTGCTAGATACACTATACAACCAAAAGTTTGTAGACACCTGACCATCACACCCATAATGTGGTTCTTCCCCAAACTGTTGCTATAAAGTTAGAATCACACAATTGTATAGTCTTTGCATGCTGTAGCATTACAGTTTACTTTCACTGGAACTAAGAGGCCCAAACCTGTTCCAGCATGACAATGCCCTGATGCACAAAGCAAGCTCCATGAAGACATGGTTTGCTGAAGTTGGAGTGGAAGAACTCAAGTGATCTGCACAAAGATCTGACCTCAACCCCATTGAACACCTTTGGGATGAACTGAAACACTGACTGCACCCCAGGACTCCTCACCCAACATCAGTCACTTTACTGATCACTTTACTAATGCTCTTGTTGCTCTTGTTAAAGCTGCACTCTAAAACCTAACAAGCCTTCCCAGAAGAGTGGAGGTTATTATACCAGTAAAATGGGGACTTAATCTGGATTGGAATCAACATGGTATGTGAATACATATGGATAAGAGAGTCAGGTGTCTACAAACTTTTGGCCATATAGTGTATGTCCCTAGGCCCTTGTTTGATATAAAGTCATTAAAGTGGTCTAAAAACTCGCCATATTTTTCAACAAAGTTGGCAACAATGCTTGCCACTTTCATGGCTGTTTGTTGCAGTCAAAAATTCCTAAACCTGATCTGGCCAATACACTTTTGTTCTGGTCCAGTGTACTCTTGGTTCATCAGTCCAACCCTGGCACTCGCCTTAGATCTGAACTACACACTGTACATCATTCATTCATTCATTCATTCATTCATTCATCTTCAGTAACCTGGCCAAGGTCCCTGGGTTCTGGGCATGAGGTGAGAATACACCCTTAATGGGATGCCATGAACACGTACATTCACATGCTCATTCACACACCCCAGCTGGCATGTTTTTGGGAGGTGGAGGAAACCAGAGAACCTGGAGAAACTAATGCTAACACAAGGAGAACATGCACAAAAACTCCACACAGACAGTAACTCGAGCTCAGGATTGAATTGGGGACACTGGAGGTGTGAGGTAGCAACACTATCTTCTGTGCCACTGTGCCACCTTAATAAGGAAAACAGAAACTTAAAAAAATAAAAAAAATAAAAACTCTTTTTGAGCATCAGTCACTTCCTTAATGCACTAAACAGCTAGAAGAGTGCTGCATGGAACTGTGGGTGCAAAATGTTTACAATCTACCAGATAGGAAGTGAGTTTTTAATTGGTGCAAAAGAACAAAACAACTAAGTCTAGACTTTGTAGCAAAAAATATGATGGACTTGAGAGAGCAAAAAGTCTGAAAGGGATCCAATACACTCATAATTGGCTTATACAGAAGGATACATAATGATGCACATATCTTATAATGATCATGGCCAAGTTTTCCAAAAGCATCACAACTATTACAATTACACACTCTCTCTCCCACTTCACAGTGTTTTTATGAAACTAGGTCTAAGACTAGTATTTATTGCTCTGTCTAAGTGTGTGTGTGTGTGTGTGTGTGTGTTGTACAGTGTGTGTGGGATTTTTAGAGCGTCTCTACAGGTCCTTGGTGGCCACTCACAGGGAGCTGTCCTCAGCACTTGTAGAAGAGGAGCTTATGAAAGCATGTGCTGAAGCTACAGGGAAGGAGAACCGACTTGTAAGACACACACGCACACACACACACGCACACACACACACACACACACACACACACACCCCTAGTGGTTGGGACCCCTGTGTTCCAAAAGATCATAAAAGATGTATCAGTATAAAATACTGTAAAATAATACAGTCCCCTCCGAAAATATTGGAACAGCAAGGCCAATTCTTTTGAATGTATACACGGAATACATTTGGATTTGAGATCAAAAGATGAATATGAGTTAATAGATCAGAATTTCAGCTTTCATTTCCTGATATGTTAAACAACTTAGAACATGCCACCTTTTGTTTGAAACCACCCGTTTTTCAAGTGATGAAAAATATAATACAAATACAATACAAATGTATTCAGTGTGTAGCAAAAACAATAGAATTGGCCTTGTCGTTCCAATACATTAGCAGGGGACTGTATATCTTTTTTTCCCCATAAAATTGAACTAATGTATTACACTTCAATACATCCCAAATGCCTGCTAGAGTATTCATGTCATTGCTTGAAAGAACACTGGAACTCAATTATATTTCTGTGAAGCTTTCAGAAGCCTTTAAGCAGTAATTTGCTGTAAATCAGAGTTTTGTTTGATATCAGAGTTATTGGGTTTTTTTCTTTGGGACTTGGGGGATGAACAACATTTGATAATGTTCTGTTCCTATTAAAATAAGCATAACAGTATTGAGACTGTGCTACTTAAATAGTAGAGTAGATTTAATATCAGACATTCTTCAGATTTAATGATGTAAATGTTAGTAAGTCTTATTTTCTTTCTCTCTGTCTGTATGTGACTCGCCCAGTGTTATTACCTCGGAGCCTCCAGTGACGCAGCGGCGAAAGTGACCAGCGAGGTGAGTCGCCCTCTCAGCGCCCATGTCCCAGTGCAGAAGATTTGTCAGCGACTCCAGCACAGAGACCAGCAGATCTGTGAACTCCGATATGGTACGAGCCCAGGAACGATATCGTTCACTTATCTCTTAGTGTTGGGTGTTTAAAGCATTGAGAATGTGTTACTGTTAAAAGGACAAACTTTAGTTAAAATGTCAGTTGTTATGATTTTCCTCTTGAAGCAAATAAGGGAAACTTCAAGCTTCCCTTACTGAGTAAAACTGCATGATCTAAATCTTCACACACTCACCTCAGAACTCAGACATAATTACCTCAGCTCAGACATGCAGCCTCGGTAACACCATTTCTACATAGTATTATAAAATAGTTTCATAAAATAGCTGAATATACTAATAAAAAATTGGAGCTATTTAATCGTCTGAATAATTTCTAACGCCCACTACCTATCTAAGTCTGAGTCACACCAAGCTATATGTTAAAAAGGAAATTTTCTGTTTCTGTGATGGCCTTTTGCACATTTCTGTAGTTAACAGTGTCAGACACTGAATAATCATCTTTAACACACTGGACAACTAATCACTGATCACTTTGAGGTGAGTGTGCATGATGATTTACGCATGTGATGCTGAACTGGTGTCTGTAAGCTTCCCTTATGTTGGGGTTCCACTACAGTTTTTACCCTGATTCACAGCAGATTTTTGGACAGACTGAAATCGGTGTACAAGAGGCACAGATTTACATTTATAATTAAATTAAATTTTATTTGTATAGCACTTTTAACAACAGACAGCTTTACAGAAATCCGGATGTAGATTTAGATCCCTAATGAGCAAGCTGGGGGGCATGGTGGCCTAGTGGTTAGCATGTTTTACCTCGTACCTCTGGGGTTGGGGTTCGATTCCCGCATCCACCCTGTGTGCACAGAGTTTGCATGTTCTCCCTGAGCTTCGGGGGTTTCCTTCGGGTACTCCAGTTTTCTCCCCCAGTCCAGAGACATGCTTTGTAGGCTGATTTGCATTTTCAAATGGTCCGTTGTGTGTGAATGTGTGTGTGACTGTGCCCTGCGATGGGTTGGTACCATCTCCAGGGTGTACCCCGAGACCCCTGGGATAGGCTCAAGGCTCCCCTGTGACCCTGTGTAGGATATGCGATACAGAAAATGGATGGATGAGCAAGCCAGAGGCGACAGTGGTGAGGAAAAACTCCCTGAGACAACATGAAAAACAAACCTTGAATACAAAGGGAACCCATCCTCTTCTGGGTGACACCTGATAGTGGAATTATAAATTATTACACCATACAGATTTAGAAGCGTCAAGACAAACACTAATAAGAGTGTTACAGGATGTTCAGTGTGAGCAGATTTTGAATAAGAGTCCTGGGATAAGCCCAGGACAGTCTTTATGATTATAGCAGCAAATCTACAGTATCCAGGTGAGATTATCCATGGATGTAATGATGAATCATGGGTATAAACTGTTTTTGGGACGTGCAAATCGTTAGGGTTTCCATGTGGGTCCATCCATAAAAGCAGAAAATGAGTCACAAGTGCTGAAGCTCCAAGCAGAAGTGGAGCATCCGGATGAATCAGTTAGGTCCAGAAGGTGAGATTTTCTTTCTCCTAAATTAGGGCCAGTCAGAGTGAGTCAGGGTGTACAGTATAAATTTTTTTCAACCTGACTTTGGACATGTTCTAATAGTGTACAAAGACTCAAATCTGAACAAATCCCTTGAGATCAATAGTTAATCAAAATTACGAGTGAGGAAATGTACATACAGGAACTGCAAGCTGCAGTGAAGCTCCACAATGGGGAAATAAACATTTAGAGTTCTGTGAGGAGCATGATAATAATGATAAAAATCCTCAAATAATTACAACCGAACAGTTGCTGAAGGTTTAAAAGGACCACGTAAGGAAAGATTGCTAGCTTGTTAGTCACATATTAGCTGGGTAGCTACAGCCTTCTTTAAGTGTGGGTTTGTCTTTTGTCTTTGCTATCTGTCAGTAGCAGGAAATCATATTTCTCCGCATATGTTTGGTTTCAATGCAGCACCAAGTCCAGAGTTGGGTAGTTTGTGATTATTAATCATTTGATTTGGGTCATGTAGTGCGTCTACAATGTTACTTCTTAGCTATAACGACTTCACAGTAGCAGATCGAAACTAAGCAAACAAACTTCAGACACTAAACATGTTTTCGCCAATTGTCCTCAGCTTTTTTTTCACAGACAAGATGTATATCAAGGTTCTTTATACCACACCATGGTTGAATTCTCTAAATCTGATTGGTCAGAAGGTGTGCATTATTTTTTTATAACAGCACGGCTCAGGCAGTAGATCCCGCTGTAACTTGAATAATAGGTTTATATTAACACGCTCGTTCTAATACATTATTGTTTCTATAGTAACAGCTCATTCACAGGGACTTGTATGATGGCTGCTCCACATGAGCTAAGACTAATAATAAACAGATGTTTTTAAAAATGTGTTCAGAAAAAAGAAAAACATATAATCGTTGAGCACTTTGTAACAGTCACGGTGCTTTGCAAAAATTTCCAACAGGGAAACTCTTAAGGACAGACGAGTTTATGTTTTCCGGTTTCTTGGTAAAATGACATCCTACGGTTTTTGAGAAAGAGATAGAAAAGAAGATGCTGATGAGGGAATGACTGTTTATTGTTGCTATAACGTACAGTGGTGCTTGAAAGTTTGTGAACCCTTTAGAATTTTCTACATTTCTGCATAAATATGACCTAAAACATCATCAGATTTTCAAGTCCTAAAAGTAGACAAAGAGAACCCAATAAAACAAATGAGACAAAAATATTATACTTGGTCATTTATTTATTGAGGAAAATGATCCAATATTACATATCTGTGAGCGGCAAAAGTATGTGAACCTCTAGGATTAGCAGTTAATTTGAAGGTGAAATTAGAGTCAGGTGTTTTCAATCAATGGGATGACAATCAGGTGTGAGTGAGCACCCTGTTTTATTTATAGAACAGCGATCTATCTGAGTCTGATCTTCACAACACGTTTGTGGAAGTGTATCACTGCACGAACAAAGGAGATTTCTGAGGACCTCAGAAAAAGAGTTGTTGATGCTCATCAGGCTGGAAAAGGTTACAAAACCATCTCTAAAGAGTTTGGACTCCACCAATCCACAGACAGACAGACTGTATAGAAATTGAGGAAATACAAGACCATTGTTCCCCTTCCCAGGAGTGGTCAACCAACAAAGATCACTCCAAGAGCAAGATGTGTAATAGTCCGCAAGGTCACAAAGGAACCCAGGGTAACTTCTAAGCAACTAAAGGCCTCTTGGCTAATGTTAATGTTCATGAGTACACCATCAGGAGAACACTGAACAATGGTATGCATGGCAGGGTTGCAAGGAGAAAACCACTGCTCTCCAAAAAGAACATTGCTGCCCTTCTGCAGTTTGCTAAAGATCACATGGACAAGCCAGAAGGCTATTGGAAAAATGTTTTGTGGACGGATAAGACTAAAATAGAACTTTTTTATGCATGACAGCATAAGAACCTTTTATGAAACACGGTGGTGGTAGTATCGTGGTTTGGGCCTGTTTTTTTTTGCATCTGGGCCTGGATGGCTTGATGGAACAATGAATTCTGAATTATACCAGCAAATTCTAAAGATAAGTGTCAGTTCATGAACTGAATCCCAAGAGAAAGTGGGTCATGCAGCAAGACAACTACCCTGAGCATACAAGTCATACCAAAGAATGGTTAAGGAAGAATAAAGTTAATGTTTTAGAAATGGCCAAGTCAAAGTCCTGACCTTAATCCAATAGAAATGTTGTGGAAGGACCTGAAGCAAACAGTTCATGTGAGGAAACCCACCAACATCCCAGAGTTGAAGCTGTTCTGTACTGAGGAATGGGCTAAAATTCCTCCAAGCCGATGTGCAGGACTGATCAACAGTTACCTGAAACGTTTAGTTGCAGTTATTGCTGCACAAGGGGGTCACACCAGATACTGAAAGCAAAGGTTCACATACTTTTGCCACTCACAGATATGTAATATTAGATAATTTTCCTCAATAAATAAATGACCAAGTATAATATTTTTGTCTCATTTGTTTAATTGGGTTCGCTTTGTTTACTTTTAGGACTTCTGAAAATCTGATGATGTTTTAGGTCATATTTATGCAGAAATATAGAAACTTCTAAAGGGCTCACAAAATTTCTAGCTTATTACTTCAGGCATTCATCCTGAAGCATAGTATTCAGTAATTACAGTAAAAGTATTCAGAAAATTATGTAATTAGGAGAGTGAGGAATGTAAGTTTCGACACACTGAAAGAGATCAAGGGTTAAAGCAGTACCAATTTTCAGTCACTGGGTTCATACATCTCCCCTGCTTACACCAAAATCTATAAGACATACTAACACGCAGTGTTCATGCAGTGTTTTATGTGTGTTCCAGAGCATCAGGTGCTGGACTGGAGTCGAGAGGCTCTGTCTAAGATGCGGGTGCTGGAGTTGAAACGAGTGTTGGCCTCGTGGGGAGAGGAATGCCGTGGATGCCTGGAAAAGACTGATTTGATCGATCTTATCCAGGAGGTGGCCCCCAAGCACAGCCCAGCTCAGCCCGGGACACATTCGTCTGAACTCTGAGGGCCTCCTGGTGCAGCTCCATGCTGAGGACTTGCTTTGCAGATCTGAGAGGTCCTCCTCCTGCAGCTCTGAGCTGAGGACACAGACATATACATGAGGCTCTGTGATGTCAGTGTTGTGATTTAGTGGCGTGATGGATTCATTCAGCTGTAGAGCTTAAACAATATATGAAGCAGATTCAGTATATTGGATCTGAGAAAGTGCTGACCGGTTTTGTGACCTACATTATCTTTGTGAATAAACAGAGGAAGCACTTGAGAGTATTATACGGTGCTAACTGCAGCTCTTAGCATTTGTGAGTGAATGTATTAGTCTTGGTACAATTTACAATGTGTCTTTCTAACAACCAGATAAACATTTATATGTTTTTTTATGGTTGAAATTTTAACTAGAGGGAGTCAGACCCCACATAACCATCCCATACAGTGCTTTGCACAAGTATTCAACCCCTATTAACTTTTTGTAGTGTTACAGACTGGAACTGAGATGAACTTAATTTAAATTAATTATGAATTTAAAGAAAAGGGCCTATAATATTGAAGTGAGCGGAAAATGCAATATAGTCTGCAAAATTATTTACAAATAATTTTTGAAAAATAATTGTGATTGCATATAGTGTTGTGAAAAAGTATTTCATTTCTTCAGTTTTTGTGTATATCTCATACTAAATAGTTTTAGATCTTCAAGCGAAATACAACATAAAACAAAGGCAATCTGAGTAAACACACAACACAATTTTTATTTTTAAATTTTTTTTTATTGAAGCAAAAAATTTATCCAGCACCTATCACCCATGTGAAAAACGAATTTCCTCCTTAAACTTAAAATCTGGTTGTGCCACCGTTAGCAGCAATAACTGCAACCAAATGCTTCCAATAACTGGAGATCAGTCTTTTACTTACTTCTAGGACTAGAACTAGTCCTTTACTCCTATGCTTTGAATAATCTGCATAATCCAGTTGCACTTGAGTTTCAACTTATGGACAGAAGACCGGACATTCTCCTTTAAGATTTTCTGCTAGAGAGCAGAGTTCATGTTTCCCTCAATTATTGCAAGTTGCCCAGGCCCTGAAACAGCAAAGCATCCCCATACCATCACACTTCCACCACCACGCTCGATTGTAGGTATGATGTTCTTTTTGTGGAATTCGGTGTTTGGTTTACCCCAGATGTAACGGGACCCCTGTCTGCCAAACAGTTCCACTTTCAACTCATCAGTCCACAGAACATTCTCCCAAGCGGTTTGAGAATCATCAATGCGTGTTTTGGCAAAATTCAGACGAGCCTCAAGGTTCTTCTGCGTTAGCAGTGGTTTTCACCTCGCCACTCTTCCATGGATGCCATTTTTGCCCAGTGTCTTTCTGATAGTGGAGTCCTGAACAGTGACCTTTATTGATGCAGGAGAGGCCTGTAGGTCCTTTGATGTTGTCCTTGGCTCTTTTGTGACTTCCTGGATGAGTAGTTGCTCTGCTGTGGAGGAATTTTGAAGGTCGGCCACTTCCGGGAAGGTTCACTACTGTGCCGAGTTTTTCCATTTGGAGATAATGGCTCTCGCTGTAACCCTGAATTGGCTACATCACACTCCTCTCCACCTATAGCTGGTGTGTTCTGGCGCACTGTGGCTGCCGTCGCATCATCCAGGTTGCTACACACTGGTGGTGGTTGAGGAGCTACTATACTATGTAAAGCGCTTTGAGTGTCTAGAAAAGCACTATATAAATGTAATGAATTATTATTATTATTATTATTATTATTATTATTATTATTATTATTATTATGTTGAAAGGTCCATTTTGGTTCAACTTTTGGACAGCCTCACATTATCTTCAAGCACTCTTTGATATGATGCAATGAATGCTATCCCTGAGGAAGCGAAGCAACCCCA